>OZ010799.1:336090603-336525927 GCA_963932465.1 Maratus speciosus
GTCGTTTGATGTGAGGTGTTAAGCTATAAGTATGTACAATTTCACGCCTCCAACCTAATTAGGGGCTCACTTAGAAAGGATTGTTTAAAATACACATGTGAGACGCCAAAGGGTTAAATTTACAACTTTTTCAAAATTTTATGATTTGTCATTTGATGTGAGGTGTTCAGCTGTAAATATACAAAATTTCACGCCTCCAACATGTATAGTTTCTGAGAACGGGCTCTGTGACGGACAGAATATCTCAATTTGTTGATTCTTCTGTAAGCAAGTACACCCAGATAAACCCCCAGTAAGTAGATAGGTTTACAATGGAAGTCTATGGGAATTTGGCGAAATATTAGAGATATCGCCAATGTGGCGTCACTTTTGGCGACTAATTTTGGTCGCCAAATTTGGCGATATATCGCCATGTTGGCGAGAAACTTGGCGGTATTTGGCGACATAACAGCGTCTCCTCCTACGGCAAATTAAAATTTCGCCTAATAGACGCAATGGTAAAGTAAAAATGGGCACCCCCAGGTGGGTAATTCATCGATTTTCACAATTTTTTTATTTTTTTCCTTAGTTTTATAGTGTAAACGAACTTCGCACCAAATTTGAAGTCTGTAGCTGCAGTAGATATACGAGATCTTTTTGATGAGTGAGTCAGTCAGTCAGTCAGTCAGTCAGTGGTAAAATTATCGATTATCAGAGATTTTCAAATGTCATTATCTCGGAAACTAATTATCCGTTATTTATAAAATTTTGAATTTTAGGTAATTAGGGTGGCCTTACTACACATTTCGTATAACAAGTACGTAGGTCTCATAGATTTTCAGTTGCAGAGCATTGAAATTTGATGAAAACAGCTCGAAATGGTTCGTGTAAATAACACACGGCTATGTCAGGCGAACTTGGCTGACACACTGCCGTGTGTCTAGATCAACTCCGTGCAATTTTTTATGCCTTAAATATTTGTATATGTCTTTATATATGTCTTTGAAAAAATCATTTTCAAAATGGTCGTTGTAATTTGTTAAATTGCTTTTTTTTTTTTTTTTTTTTTTTTTTTTTTTTTACATTACGTTTAAAGCGTGAAAAACAAAGTATCGCGGGGATCAAAGTCATATTGCAAGGATAAAAGGAAACAATACACATACATAAAAAAAGATCCAAATTTTTCCGGCTTATTTCGAGAAAAATTATTTTAATGATCTATGATTCGAAAACTTGTAAATTATTTGTTTGTCGATAGATTTGTCCAGTTAAAAATACGGTTTTTCAAATTATTTATTATTCTCAAAACTATTTTATTAAGTAGTGAGACGTGTCGCAACACCTTGCTTACCCATGATGGCAACTGCCCTATTATGTACCATGATAAATATTTTACATCAACTTATCTAATCCTTGAAAAGTTGCAAATAGCATTAATGTACAAGAAACCATTTTCTTCAGTAAGAGGTTTTACAAGGTAGGGTGACTTGTATAGGCAGCATCTTCTCCAGTCCTTGAAAATTTGCAAATAGCATGGATGTAAACGAAACCCTTTTCTTTAGTACGTGGTTTCATAAGGTAGAGATGACTTGTATTGACAACATCTTATGTAGTCCTTGAAAAGTTGCAAATGGCATGGATGCAAACGAAACCACTTTCTTCAGTACGTGGTTTTACAAGATAGGGGTGACTTGTACTGACAACATCTTATCCAGTCCTTGAAAAGTTGCAAATGGCATGAATGTAGACCAGACGATTTTCTTTAATACACAATTTTAAAAGATAGGGGTGACTTGTATTGACAGCATCTTATCTAGCCCTTCAAAAGTTGCAAATGGCGTGGATGTAAACGAGACAATTTTCTTTACTACGTAGTTTTGCAAAGTAGGGGTGACTTGTATTGACATCATCTTATCCAGTCCTTGAAAATTTGCAAATGGCATGGATGTAAACGAGACGATTTTCTTTAATACGTAGTTTTCCAAGGTAGGGGTGACTTGTATTGACATCGTCTTATCCAGTCCTTGAAAAGTTGCAAATGGCATGGATGTAGACCAGACGATTATCTTTAATACGCAATTTTGCAAGATAGGGGTGACTTGTATTGGCAGCATCTTATCTAGTCCTTGAAAAGTTGCAAATGGCAATGATGTAAGCGAGACGGTTTTCTTTAATACGTAGTTTTGCAAGGTAGGGATGACTTGTATTAACAGTATCTTATCTATTCCTTGAAAAGTTGCTAATGGCATGGATGTAAACGAAACCATTTTTTTCAGTACGTGATTTTACAAGATATGGGTGACTTGTATTGATAGCATCTTATCTAGTCCTTGAAAAGGTGCAAATAGCTTGGATATAAACAAAACCATTTTCTTCAGTACCTGCTTTTATAAGGTAGGGGTGACTTGTATTGCCAGCATCTTATCCAGTCCTTGAAAAGTTGCAAATGTCATGGATATAAACGAGACGATTTTCTTTAATGCGTAGTTTTGCAAGGTAGGGGTGACTTGTATTGGCAGCATCTTATCCAGTCCTTGAAAAGTTGCAAATGGCATGGATGTAAACGAGACGATTTTCTTTAATACGTAGTTTTCTAAGGTAGGGGTGACTTGTATTGACAGCATCTTATCCAGTCCTTGAAAAGTATGGGTGTAAACGAGACGATTTCCTTTACGTAGTTTTGCAAGGTATGGGTAACTTGTATTGACAGCATCTTATCTAGTCCTTGAAAATTTGCAAATGGCAAGGATGTAAGCGAGACGGTTCTCTTTAATATGTAGTTTTGCAATGAAGGGGTTACTTGTATTCACAGCATCTTGCCTAGCCCTTGAAAAGTTGCAAATGGCATGGATGTAAATGAAATCATTTTCTTCAGTACGTGATTTTACAAGATATGGATGACTTGTATTGACAGCATCTTATCCAGTCCTTGAAAAGTTGCAAATTGCTTGGATATAAACGAAACTATTTGTTTAGTATGTGGTTTTATAAGGTAGAGATGACTTGTATTGACAGCATCTTATCCAGTCCTTGAAAAGTTGCAAATGGCATGGATGTAAACGAGACGATTTTCTATAGTACGTAGTTTTGCAAGGTAGAGGTGACTTGTATTGACAGCATCTTATCCAGTCCTTGAAAAGTTTCAAATGGTGTGGATGTAAACGAGACGATTTTCTTTAATAGGTAGTTTTGCAACGTTTGGGAGGGGGGGGGGGGGGATTGATAGCATCTTATCTAGTCCTTGAAAAGTAGCAAATGGCATGGAAACCATTTTCGTTAGTACGTGGTTTTACGAGATACCAGTGGCGATTTGGATTGGTACATTATTCTCATATAAGAGATATAATCGCGCAGACAGATCATGTCTTCTGATGATAACTGAAGTTTATTGCAGAAGCATAAACAAAAGGGAATTATCAAGAGAGTTGTACCCGGTACAATCAGAGGCCAATTACTTATACACTACATGCATATTTTGCACTTTACCTAGTCCTTGAAAAGTTGCAAATGCCATGGAGGTAAACGAAACCTATTTTCCTTAGTACGTGGTTTAACGAGATAAATGCGATTCGTATTGACAGCACTTTATCTAATTCTTGTAAAGTTGCAAATGGCACTGGCGAAACTTACTTTCTTTAGTTCGTTGTTTTACGAGATACGGGTTGCTTGTATCGGGAATCAATTAGGTAGCGATTTAGAGAGGTACATTCGTGGAAAAACAAGATAAACACTCCCTACTAACTCTGCAACTAACTACAGTAGAAGAAACTTTTCCAGATGATTAGAAATAAAGCCTACCTTTAAATGATATATATAAAATTAGCTTAGGGGGCATCTACACATGAAAACAAGACCAAACTTTGTTCTTTTATTTCAATAGCAACACCCAATTTTGACAATATAATCTTTGGTTCAAACTATGCCTAGAAATGAAATTTCAAGTCATTTAAATGGTACGTTTTTAAATTATAAACATAAAAAATTAGAGCTTCTAATGTAAAATCACATTTTCTTTATCTCCTGAAATTATAATCCTAATGTGATAATTTTTTGTGTGTTTATAATACTAAAAAACCCAAACATAAGTACATTAAATTAGTAATTTTACAAAATTTCTAATATGAATTATGAAATTAATATTCGAGAAAAATATGAATTGCAACCTACAATTTTTATGCTAGATTTATATTTAGTATGTCCTGCTTTATGTGAATTCTCAATTTTATTTTTTTCTTCCAAGTACTTTCCGAATTTTGATTAAAAAAACGTTCCAGAGATTATATCATCCATAGATGGCTATGTATCCAATTCTTTGCGTGGCCCTGTATCTATTTTTATCTATATTCTACAAACATATCTTAGTATACTAAATGTAGTTCAGCTTAAAAATGCATAACTCATTTTAAAAACCACCTTTAAGCTATTTCGTTCACACTCAGTAACCCTTACGCATTCTTTTTTGTAGCCCTGTATATGTTCTACACCTACAGCATTTACACACACAACGTAATATGCAAAAATTTAGTTAAACTTAAAAACTCATATCACAACTAAAAATGCACTTCCAGCAAACATCGCTAATATACAGTATAGTATCTGAAATATTTTGTGTGTCCCTGTAAATACTATGCGCTTTCTATTATATAGGAAGTAACTTGTAGTAACCTCAGCAACGTATATCAGTTTCATTATATGTGAACTAGTTTAACATAATTAAAATATGCCGCAAACAATGTTTCCCCTATACCATTATGTAACGGAATTCTCTTGTATGGCCCTGTAAATGTTTAATAAATATTCTTTGCACACTGCCTATTCTAAAAAATATATATTTTAGTAAGCTTCATAAATGCATATCAATTTCATTATGTTCGAAATGGTATAACATCATTAAAATGCACTTGAAACTATTTTTTCCCATTGACTGTAATGTAACGGAATACTTTTGACACTCAAAAGTTTTGAGTGTCCCTATAGTTGAACTATGCATCGGGTTTTCATAAAATTTGAAATGATTCGACAAAATTCAGCAGCTATTATAAATATTAAATTTCAAACCATTCGGTTGGGTAGTTTTTGCATTGCTATATGAGGACAGACCGAACGACGACTATAGGTGCTACGTATTTATACAATTACGAACGCACCTAAAAAGGCTAAAATAAGTATTTTTGATCAATACTCCTCGTGCGAAATAATTTTTAACCATATCGATGTCAAAAACCATAATTTGTAGAAATTCAGTTTGGCCGTTCTAAATGCAGTAAAAACTGAGCGTTTCGCTACTAGACGGGGAGGCAGCTGGAAAGACTAAACACCTTATCGAGTTGGCGGCTGAAAATCCAGGATTAGACAGAAGTCGATTAGTATATTAAAATGAAACTGGTCTGCAAAGTCATATCTTGGTGGAAACCACCAGTAGGCCCGATTTTATTGGTTGATAGTTAAGTTTATCATTGTGTTTTCCTGCACCCGAAGGTACGAAAATATGAAGGACTGGGAGCAGGAAAACACAATGGTAAACCTACCAGTCAACCACTAAAATCGGGTTTGCAGGTGTTTTCCACAAACATATGGCTTGGAAAACCAGTTGCATTTTAAGATGCGTATCGAGTTTTAACTAATCCTCGAATTTCAGCTGTCAGCTCGATGAGATGATGATTTGTAGTTGCCACCCAATCTATATCGTGGAAATCCAAAGAAAGCCCTACAGACGCAGAGGCAATCGACAGAATGAAGGAAGTTCGCCATTTTGTGATGTTCATTAGGTTTTCTAATTAATGTCTCGACTAATTATCAAAAATGAAAAATCTAGCCTCAGGTGTATTCGGACCTGTTTCATCCAAATTTTCAAGCCTATATTACGTGGGGTATATTTCACTAGCAATCGCCAATACACAGACAAACATCTTTCTTTTATTAAGGGAGTCCGGGACACATTTTCAAATAATTTTTATTTATTTAATTAAAATTTCGAAATTTTGTGTGACGGTTACCCATATCATCTATATAATAAAAGCCGAAGTCATGTGACTGTCATCAATAGTTCCGGGCTGACCGCTTCACTTTTTATATGCCAAGCGACCATTTTGCTACTTTTAATTGAGCTGGACGCAGATGATTAAATCTATATAATAAAAGCCGAAGTCATGTGACTGTCATCAATAGTTCCGGGCTGACCGCTTCACTTTTTATATGCTAAGCGACCATTTTGCTACTTTTAATTGAGCTGGACGAAGATGATTAAATCGCCAAATAGGGTTCCTTCGCCATCATTTCATTTAAAATATAAACCTATCACTAATTTCATTTAAAATACATAACTTTCATTTAAAATGCACATCTTTCATTTACCTCAATTAAAATACAATAAATAAATAAATAAATAAATAAATAAATAGATATTTTTCCAGTATAGGTTCTTGGCGAGAAAAAAAAAGGGCATCGAATTTTCCGGCAATCTATATCCTATTTCATATACATAAGCAATGTTTTCCATATGTATACAATTGACTTAATCTAAAGAAGCCAATAATCTATTTTTATATAGAAACAGAAGTGATTTATATGTAAACAAATACTATATATATATGAGCAAATAAAACGCTTATATGCAAATAAATACATTTAAATAAAAATAGAAGTTCACCAGGTTTTTTTTTTCATAGCTATTTATATATTTTATCAACGTATTTCACGTTCTGAAGCCCGAAATGCGCCAAACTTAAAGAAAAATGCCAAGGCCCCGGTAATGGAAAAGTACCTAAATAAACAATTAATCGTAATAATAATAACATAAACTAAAATATTTCATTTCAACATCAAAGTATTGTTTCTAATTTACATTCAAATAAATATATATTCCAAGATTTGATTTAAATTGAAATTAAGTTGACAGCTTTCTATTTCACTTCATAGAGTAAACAAACACAACAGATTCATTCATCATATAAACGGTAGAAAATATTAGACCATGGAGGTAATCATTCGCAAAGCAGGTTCTTCAACAATGAATGGACAATATTCTTATGACGTCATAGTAGGTAAATTGACGGCGCTAACGTTTGTTAACGGCTTGCATTCACGAGGTTTTTATTTTGCTATTTCTCTTAGTTACGTTAGTATATTGTCATATTTATAAACTCAGAAATCAAATCTATAAAAACAAAAGTATATATATTCATTATTTAGTTATAAAGTAATGAAAAAAAAATTATAAATGCATGATTTGCAAAATTTAAATAAATTTATTAATATTAAAAAATAACATTGAAGTAACAGCATGTTTAAGTAGAATAAGTTTAATTTAGATAATGTATGAACAAATCTCAGTTTAAACACTTGAAGTTTTACTCATTTTTACAGCTACGGAAAATTATGAGGTATTTGTCAAAAAAGACGAAATACGCATAACAACAAAAAGGTATGAAATGTTATCAAGTTCGCAAAGAATTCTTGATTTCTGTATCAGAATCTTTGGACTCGGGGAAGGATTGAGCAAGTCAATTAGTTTCAGAATGAAAGTAACATGATGCAATGCTTAGCATACATTTAAGGGAGACCAAACTGGTCGCCAGAGGCGGCTAGTTTGTAAATAAAATAGCATGATAAAACTTCTCAAAATTTTTTCACAAAAATTTTAAATTTAAATTTTATTAAAAAAGTGGGGTAGTTTAAAATCGTTATAACATGAAATATTATTAGTAGAATTTGAATCTTTTTACATTTAAATAAACAGAAATATATAAGTTTTAATTTAGATTCAGCGTTTAAAAAAATATTAATTTAAACAAAAATAAAAAATATTTAAAGTAAACAATTGGGAAAAAAAATGACGTAACTTTTTTTTAAAAAATCATATTTTCAAAAGCAAATAGCAAATATTTTTTTAAATATTAATTTAAATAAAAATAAAAAATATTTAAAGTGAAAATTGGAAAAAAATGACGTAACTTTTTTTAAAAAAATCATATTTTCAAAAACAAATATTTTTTTTCAAATTTGCTGAATCAAAATTAAAGTAAAACAATTGAAAAAGACATGTTCCAAATTTTAACAATTTATCTTTAACGGTTCTTGACTTATAAAAAGCGAGAAATGATGAAAAAACCCATCATGAAAAACGCATTTTCGCAAAAAGTCGTTTTCATGACAACCATTGCTTGAAAGCTAGATTTTGAAAACAAACCAGAAATTAAAAATGAATATTTCCTGTTCCAATTAACATAGAAACATGATTTAAACTTCATTTTAAGCAGAAAAAAAAAACAGACAAATTTTTAATGTAATAAAAAATTTTAAGAAAATTTTGAGATTTTTGTGTCCTGGACCCCCTTAATATGATAGCGTGACCGAGCCAGTAGTTAATCAAATAAGGTCGGTGCTACAGGTTTTTTTTATTATATTTCCTTCCTTTTAAGTTTTAGAAGTAAACTAACATAATTGCTACAACCCATAACCCTTAAATGCCTGATTTTTCAAAAATCATTGTAATAATGTTTTTCGGCTTTCATTTTTTAAATAAATCATGGGAAAAATACTTAAAAAAATCATATTTCGTTTTAAGTATGGTTTACGGCTAAAAAACAGTTTGTTACTAATCGGCAATAGTGGACTTTAATTGAAAAAATAATTTTCATTGATAAAATTCTATAATATTAATCACACAAGTATTTTAGGAACTATAATAAGAAATAAATTTTACTTGCTCACTGCAGAACAAAATAGGATATTTCGCAAGCTTCCAAACAAAACAAAATGAACAGGTAGCAACAATTGAAAAAATAAATCTATCTTTATTCTTAAACAGCGCAAGTGTTGCCATCTACATGGTGAAAATCGATTTAATAATATTTTCAGAATGTATTTTATTGGCAACATTAGGCATTATAGCTTCAATATTATTCTAATAGTATTTTAGAGCCTAAATTGGGTATGTTGCCGAAAAGCAACACCCGGCATTTAAGGGTTAATGAATGTCCTATAATGAGTAAAAATGAAATCTGCTGAAATTAAATAGCAAAGAAATTATAAATAAATAGTTTCTTTAACTGCCATTTTCCCAGTAGTTGATCAATCGAAGAGGTAGTTCGAAAATTCAAAAATTAATCTTTAAAATATCATGCTTAAACAGTGATTAACAATAATTCATATCAAACTGTTTTTTTATTTATTTTTTTTTTTTTTTAATAAGCAAGATGGAAGTGAATTATTTCAACTTACCGTAATGGACCCTATTCTTCCTTTCGGTTCGAGACTATAAAAATCTCCATTTTACCAATTGTGACGTCACACGAATATTGTTCATTGTACTTACCAAATGCAGACGATTAAAGAAAATTTCGTTTACACTTAAAAGAATATCAATAGTTTAGCATTTTTTTTTTCCAGCTAATAATCCTTAAATAAATGAAGTCTATTCTTCCTTTTGGTTCGAGGCTATAAAAATCGCCATTTTACCTTATGTTACGTTGCAGGAATACTGTCAATTGTCTCCAACTCATCAAAAACTAAATTTTTACATTTTCTAATAAAAGAAATCATAAAATGGCTTCTCTTACAGCAGGCAGCTGACAACCATGTGACAACAGGTGCCCAACATTCAAACAAAAATATGATATCTAGCGCCACGTGTAAAACTCATTTCCCCCTGAAATAGCGCAATATTTCAAAAATTTGATCAATTACTGGAGGGGTGTCAACTACTGGCGCGGTCACCCTATATACAGGCCCTGACTATCGCACGGGCACCTGGGGCCTGTGCCCTGGGCACGAAATTTCTGAGGGGCACAAAATTTTTCATACTTTCATCTAAATTTCCAATAAAAAATCACAATTGTGAAAAAAAGTGATGTTTGAGATATTAATCCGATGAAATGACAAAAATATATCTCAATATATGCTTAAAAGCACATTTCAATAAATAATGGAAAAAATATTTTATTTTTATTTCTGGAACCGTTTTTCAATTTTCCGGGAAACTTAATTTTTTGAGTTGACACTTTTCGAATAAGTATGTAATATGTGAAAAAAAACTAGTATCAATAAATCAATCAATCTAAGGGGGCACGAAGAATTGAAAGTGCCCTGGACACAGAAACTTGCTAGTCGGTTCCTGCCTATATACATAAAATACAGAAAAACTAAGAATGACCTATAAAATAACTATTGTCATCAACATCATGGTTATCAGATAACACTATCGCAATGTCTTGAAAGTCTAAATTAACTTTCTCAATTAAATTAATGTTTATCGTTGTTGTTGTTTTTTCTGTGCAGGAACATCCAGATAAAAGTCATCCAAAACACTGAAGTCACAATTGTAAATGGCATGTACAGCAAGGCCGTATGTACCATCGAATCGAAAGAAGGCTGTCCCATCATTCCCGGAGCAACTCTCTCAAAAGTGTTTTACATCGTTCCTAACGCGGATACCATTAGGGTAAGTATTAAATATTATACACACGGACAAATGAACGAGCTTCAGGAAATTTTGTAAGTACGGTAGAGCGCCGATTACTGGAACTCCAACTAACCGAACTTTCAATTATCCGAACAGCCAATTTCTCTAAAAAAAAAGTTGTTTTAACCGAACTTCCAATTATACAAACACCCTATTTCTCTCCCTTAAAATTCTCTCTTTTTTAAAATCCCTTAAAAAGAAAAAATTACCTCGAAAAGTGCAGGAATAAACCTTGGGGACGATAAGACTACCAAAAAAGCTACGATGCTTGAAATTGATATTTAAATGCTGGTTTAAATTCTGCAGTCAATTTCCTGTCAAAGAATTTTAGACATTCTTTCTCTAGCAGACTTCTGCATGAGAAAAATCTTGAAACAAATTCTGTGGCTGCATCTGAAGGGATTTTCTGTATAATTTTAGAAAGAGGGACGGTAAGGAATCTAAAACCAGGGACAGAGTTCAAAAAATAATATCAACCGTAAAAATGTGAGCAGGTTAATTTTTTGCTATATATTTATATAAAACAATTGTCCCAGTTTTGGAAAAAAAATTACATCGAATTACTTTTAATGAAACAATTTTATACAGACAGCTCCAAACTTAAAAATCGCATCAGGGACACGGGACGGCATAGGAGTTTTCCTGGTATTTGGACCCCCAACATCGTCCAAAACTTATTTATCTCGTTAATATTGTTATGCAATCATGCGATGGGATGTTTCTCAGTATATGAAATAATAAAAAAAAAAAAACAGAAGAATGTGTACTAAAATAAAAATTATTATTCAGGGACATAAAAGCCAAAAGATTGTGAGAATGCCCCATAAATTGCAAAGCCTTGAACCCTTTTATTTTTTTATTTTTTTTTAATTTACTAAAATGCGGTAGGGTAAGAACGTTCTTAAATAATTTTAAATTTGCTGTTTAGTTAAAGTTGCTTATTTACTATTTATTGAAATACCGTTTAGCAGGTAATTTTCAGTATTCCGTTTATAAAAATGCGATATAACCATGGAATTATACGTGTTAAGACGAAAATCTTCATAAAACGAAATTTTTCCCAGTCCCATGCGATTCCATCTTAGTAGGTAGGTTTGATTGTATATTATATGCGTTACCTGTTATGATAAAAACCTATTTAAAGTGGAATTTTTCCGGTTACTTGTAATTCCCTCTTAGAAACTTTTACTTTATCTCAGCCCCCTCTGAAATGATGCGTCTAGATACACCACTGCTATAAGTACTACGAGTTACATTTAGAAAACACGTCTCTGTCCTCTGACAAGTACAGTAATTAAGTTTCTTTCTTCTAACAAGGAAGGTTTACTTACTAGGCATACTCAGATTATTTTGAAAAAAAATACTAATTAAACTACTTAAGTATGTAATAAAGGACCAGTCAAATTTAGCGGCGAAATTACAGTAGAAAGTCTGTAAAGAAAGAAAAAAAAAATACTTTCGAGTATTTGGCACGAAAAGAAGAAAGAGTCCCGCGATTTGGCGAGCAGTACTTTTCCTCGCCAAAAGCAAACGATTTTTAATGCACCTGAAAATTGCTTGTTAATTGATTTTTAGAACGCGTGCAAATAGTATTTAAGAAATTTAATCTTAAATAATGAGATAATTTTTTTTGTATTACATATTTATGTTGCTTGTTATTTAATTTTATTACTTTAAAAAGAATTCCATACAGAAAAAAATATTTTCATACATTTAAGCGTATTCCAAAATAAAGGCAAGAACAAGAATGCTGCAGTTATTGTATATAAATTCCTAATGAAACGAATTTATGAAACGGATATTATGAAACGACTGAATTGAAACGCATTTATGAAATGATCCTATGAAACGACTGACTAAACAACTGATTACGTTTCACGGCGATTTCTCCTAAAATATGGAATACTTTGCGATGAAATTAACACCAAAAATCCGTATTGATCCACAGATCTCAAAACTGATATTAGAATTTTAAAATTCGAATTAGTTTTCGAAATATTAATTTTTTTTCTAATTTTAAATACTTTTCTCTAATGATGGTAACTCAAATTTTAATCATAACGGATATTTCTTTTCATATTTCCGAAAAGGTTATTATTTTAAACTAATTTGGCGACCAGTTTGGCCTCCCTTAAATGTATAATAAGAACAATGCTTTTTTTTTTTTTTTTTTTTTTAGGTAGCTTTCATTACAAAAAGCTACCTATTGCAGCCGTTCGGAGGAAAACGATTCCGAAAAATTTTGGTATATTTTCACCGATCATGACCCTCAGAACCCGAAACCACCCTCCGTTCAAAATTGATATATATATATATATAGAATATGATAGTGCATCAGATAGAGTTGCAAGGTTAGTAACACAAGTGTCCTGAAGATACAAGCTGCAAATTACCCAAGTTTATGCACCAACAGTAAGCTATACTGATGAAGAAGTTGAGGATTTCTATGAAGAAGTAGCTTCAATGCATCAAAAGGGAAAATGCTACATAAAATTAATAATGGGAGACTGGAATGCTAGAATTGGGGAAAAAGAGAAAGGTGAGTTATCAGTAGGAAATCATGGATATGGGGTGCGAAATGAAAGAGGAAACAGATTGATTGAGTTTGCAGAATGTGAACAGTTGTATATCATGAATTCATTTTTCAAGAAAAAGCCACAAAGAAAATGGACATGGCGTTGTGAAAATGGCTCAACAAGTGAAATCGACTACATCTTAACAAACAAAAAGCATCTTATTCAGGATTGCAGCGTTCTCAATAACTTCAATACAGGAAGTGATCACAGGTTGGTTAGATGCAAACTGCTGTTAAATACTAAAGTGGAAAGAATGGAGCTTTTGCAACACTCAAAGAAATCAATCGATATAATAAATCTCCAGAAACATAAAGAAGAATTCCATTTGGAACTTAAAAACCGTTTCCAAGTACTTCAGTCAGCTTTAGAAGAAGAGCAAGATGTTACAGTAGTGAATAAGAAACTAACCAGTACTCTACAAGATATTGCAAAGAAGATAGCCGGCGATGCACAAGTAAAGCAGACAAAGAAAATAACAGAAGAAACAAGAAGATTGATGAAGAAACGCAGAGAATTTAAAATGAAGAAAAACGATCCTAAATCAAGAGTTGAATATGCTGAATTATGTAAAACGGTAAGAAAATGTGTTACAGAAGATATCAGAAAATTTAACTCTGATCTTGTCAAGAAAATTCTAGAAGATAACAAAAGTTTAAAATCAGCTAGGCGAAAACTTTGTGTTGGAAGAAAAGGTATTTTTGCACTAAAGAGGGCAGATGGAACAATCACCAAAATCAATAAAGAAATAGTACACATTGTCGAAAAATTCTATAACGATTTATATAAATGTGAAGATCAGAGGGAAATCAACTTATGTGATCCACGAGAAAACTTAACAGAAACCGATGCCATAATCCCAGTGACGACAGACGAAGTTTTACAAGCCATTAAATTTATGAAAAAAAGGTGAATGCCCCGGAGAAGATGGAATTACAATCGACCTTATCAAAGAAGCAGGAGAAGAATTTGCAAAAATGCTATCCTTACTGTTTTCCAAATGTCTCCAGAAGTCAGATGTACCAGAAGATTGGAATAATGCTGTGATGGTGCTACTTTACAAGAAAGGAGAGAAGGAAAACATTAAAAACTACCGTCCAATCAGCTTACTGTCAGTGATTTATAAAATTTTCACCAAAGTTTTAACGACAAGACTTGAATCAGCTCTGGACTCAGCTCAACCTAGAGAACAAGCAGGATTCCGAAGTGGATTCAGCACAATGGATCACATCCAAACGGTAAGGGAACTCATAGAAAAACATAAGGAATATAATTTACCTCTTTGCCTTGCCTTTATTGATTATGAAAAAGCATTTGATTCGGTCTACACATCAGCAGTAGTAGAATCTCTGGAGGACATTGGTATAGACAAACCTTACATCAATATTATAAAGAAGATTTACAAGAAAGCAACAGCAACCATCCGCTTGGACAAAGGAAAAGCAAAGATCAAGCTTGGAAAAGGGGTAAGACAAGGAGACACCATTTCGCCTAAGCTTTTTACTGCTGTCTTAGAAAATATTTTCAAGAAGCTGGATTGGGAAAACAAAGGGATTAGAATAAATGGGGAATATTTAAGTCATCTCCGATTCGCTGACGACATTTTAATTTTCAGTAACAGTCCTGAAGAATTGGAAAATATGCTAAAAGATTTGGCAGAAGCTAGCATTAATGTGGGATTAAAAATAAACTTGGAAAAGACTAAGGTGATGTTCAATTCATTTGCATCAAAAAAGAAAATCGTCTACAACAACACTGAAATTAAAGAAGTGCAAAGTTATGTGTACCTTGGGCAAGAAATATCATCTGATAATAGTATCATGAATGAAATCAATAGAAGAATAAGAAATGGATGGAGTGCTTTTGGGAAGAACAATATTATTCTGAAGAGTAGCATGCCCCTATGTTTGAAAAGAAAGGTATTTAACCAATGTGTTTTGCCTGTCCTAACTTATGGAGCAGAAACATGGACGCTAACAAAACGGATGGTACAAAGATTACAAACAACACAGAGAAGTATGGAAAGATGTATGCTAGGTATAACTAGAAGAGACAGAAAAAGAATAACCTGGATAAGAAGTCAGACGAAAGTTTTTGACATCATTGAAAGAATTAAACGGCTAAAATGGAAATGGGCTGGGCACATCGCAAGAAGACAAGACAATAGATGGAGCACAAACACCCTACAGTGGTATCCCAGAGATGTAAAACGGCCAAGAAGACGACCTCAAGTAAGATGGAGTGATGAAATCAGAAAAGTAGCCGGTGTAAATTGGATGACTAAAGCACTAGACAGGAAACATTGGAAAAATCTGGGGGAGACCTACATCCAGCAGTGGATTGAAAACGGTTGTTGTTGATGATGATGATGATGATATATCCATATATATATATCTGATCTTTGTCATACTGTAACTCTCGTATTTATGAACCGATTTGGATAAAATTTCGTGCGTACATAGTACATACCAATGTCTCGACCGAGTTCATTGGCCAGCTTCATCCGCCATCTTGTTTCAAAATGGCGGCCATTTAAAAAAATTTTTTAAATTTTAAATTTAAAATGAGGCACAAAAAAATTAGACATTGAAAAAGATTTTTTCCTAATGTGTTTGGGCTTGATACAAAGATTCTGGAGCATTTTTAGTTTCGTCTGTATCTTAAAAAATGGCTGAGTTATAGCACTTTGAATTTTTAGCATGGCTGACATTTTGAAACGATCTGATTTTTGTCACGCGATAATACAAGTATTTATGAACCGATTTGAATGTGATAAAGAATGTGCATAGTACATAGCAATGTCTCGACCGAGTTCGTTGGCCAGCCTCATCCGCTATTTTGTTTCAAAATGGCGGCCATTTAATTTTTTTTTAATTTAAAATTTAAAATGAGGCACAAAAAAATTAGACATTGAAAAATATTTTTTTTCTTATGTGTTTGGGCTTGATACAAAGATTCTGGAACATTTTTAGTTTCGTCTATATCTTAAAAAATGGCTGAGTTATAGCACTTTGAATTTCTAGAATGGCTGGCATTTTGAAACGATCTGATTTTTGTTACGCGATAATACACATATTTATGAACCGATTTGGATGTGACAAGGAATGTGCATAGTACATAGCAATGTCTAGACCGAGTTCGTTGGCCAGCCTCATCCACCATCTTGTTTAAAAAAATTTTTAATTAAAATTTAAAAGTGAGGTACAAAATAATTAGAAATTGAAAAAGAGATTTTCCTTATGTGTTTGAGCTTGATACAAAGATTCCGGAGCATTTTTTGTTTCGTCTATGTCTTAAAAAAGGGCTGAGTTATAGCACTTTGAATTTCTAGCATGGCTGACATTTTGAAACGATCTGATTTTTGTCACGCGATAACAGGCGTATTTATGAACCGATTAGGATGTGACAAGGCATGTGCATAGTACATAGCAATCTCTCGGTCGAGTTCGTTTGCTAACTTCATCGGCCATCTTATTTTAAAATGGCGGCCATTTAAAAATTTAAAAAAAATTAATTTAAAATGAAGTACAAAAAAAAAAAAATTAGAAATTGATAAAGATTTTTTTCAATGTGATTCAGCTTGTTACAAAGATTCCGGATTATTTTTTGTTTTGCCTTTATCTAAAAAAAAGCTGAGATATAGCAGTCTGAATTTCGAATGTATGTGACATTTTTAAAAATCGGATTTTTTTGCCTGCAACAGCACTCGCATATATCAAGCGATTTAGATATGAGTGAACATGTGCACAGGAATTACTAAGGTCTCGACCAAGTTCATTTGTGAGCTTTGTTACACCCATTGTGTTGTTTTAAAATGGCGGGCTATCACCGATAATTCGGGTTAATATAATTATTAATATAATTCGGGATATCACCGAATTTGGCGACAAATATAAATCACTTTAATAAAACCAGCTTTAATAACGCTGACTAATTTCGCGAAATTCTCATTCATATTCAATATTGACAAAAATTAGTATTTAATCTTCTATAATCGGGTTCCACTAATTTGAGCTCCGTGTATTTGAATAATATAAGCTGGCTTTAAAAAAATAAGGAATATGAAAGCTACCTTTTTCTCCCGAAACTGGCCGGAAGGACTTTTTTTTTTTTTTTTTTTTTTTTTTTTTTTTTTTTTTTTTTTTGTATTTTATTATCATTTTACTTAATACAAAAGTTTCATTTAAAACTGAAACATTTAAAATTAATGGCTTTCACTTCTTCCTTTTTTAGAAACGAAACGAAAAGAAAAATATTAGGCTCAGATGTCATATACGCACCGGGGTACCTAATTGGTGCCAAAATGGTGTTATTTTGCCTGACATGGTAACCCGGCTATTGTTGCTTATTCATTAATAAATGTTTATTTACCTTTATTTTCTTTTTATTAAAAAAAAATGTTATAAATTGTTTTGTTCTATAGTTATTAATTAATTTTTTTATTTATTGTTATTTCATTAAAAATAATAATAGAAAATAATTTAAAAATACATATGTAACTGGTATTCGAAAACGAGGTTTTCGCCAAATTATCGTAAAAAACTCACGTCAAACCCGGTGCTTATATGACACCTGTGTTAAATATTAAATAATGCAACAAACCATGACATTTAATTTCAAATTCAAAGCAAATGACCAATATCGCCAAATTGTATAAATCGCCAAACCACTCGCCAAATTATACAAGCTGACGGAATTTTTATTTTAAATAACGAAAGAACAAATAAATTAGCATAAAAATACAAATACAAATAAAGCGTCGAAATAAAAATAACTTGATGGCGTAAACACGTGTAACTTCCTTACAGTCAAGTGAATGTGACATTTACGATCAACCATTATTGGCATTTAATCTTATAGTCCTGAGATAGATTTTTAGTCGATGGGATAACAAAGTAGAACCGTTTTAATTTACCACTTGAAAAATAAAAAAATGCTAACTGGCGAGTTAAAAAAAAAAGCTATTGGCGAGATTTGAACCCGGCTAACATAAAAGTACCAAGAATTCTTTGCGATCATGGCAACTTTTATGTAGTTTTATTCGAAAAAATAACTTTGATTCTTTAATCAAAATGGAAACCTTTCTTATGAAAAGCGAAGGAACTGTTGATGATAGTCACATGGCGTAGGCTATTATTATAGAGATTGTTTTAAATTCTAAAAACAGCGCAAAGAATAATATTTCCTAACGATTACAAATTTATTTACACATATCTATTAAAAACAGAAAAAAAAAAACTTTAAAATTACTATTAAATGAGTACGTATTAAAAGCAGGAAAATATTGAAAATTATGTCTTGAAAATGGTATTTAAACGTGAATATTAAAAGAGAAAGGAAACTTTAAAATAATAAATACATTAATATGCGTTTAATCCTTTCTAGCGCAACAAGGTACTTCTATTCGTAAAATGTTGAAATCAGTGAATGGCACCAGAATTTACAAACAAATTTCGAAATACGAAAATGCTTTTGTTCACTTATTTAATAAAAGGAAAATTTTCATTCCAATATTCTGGTGCCAATGTGGCATTTAAGAATTAAAATTAAGTGGTCCAAAAATGAACCACCGCCCTAGAATGGGTTAAAGCAGTAAATTGTAGTAATTGTAGTAAATTGTATTATGTCAATTGTTTTATAACGCTGTTAAAAAATACCTTTCGGCAAAGACTCTGTTTACTTAATTCATTTTATTTTAGCTTCTTTTCAAATGTTTAACTAATCTTCTTTAATCAAACACGAAAACAACCATTGGATGTCTTAACAGCAACTGATTTGGACTTAAATTTTCGCAATCAAAGGGAATTGAATGGAAGCCCGTTTACAGGGAGACCACTATAGGTTTTTTCATTATAATTCAATCTTCTCTAATCTTTTAAAAAACGATCAAATTAGCGTGATTTTAGATTCTGCGGTGTCTGAACGTGCCCCCTAGTTTTCAACATAAAAAAGTCGTTGTTTCCACTGCGACAAAATTGAACCGACGGCAGTGCTCAACTGTACTTAATTTAAAGATTGAAACAATTTTAATTAATTTAAATTTTATTTTAATTCACTAGGAGGGCTTCGCCCCCTGCTCGCTACACACACCAACCCCCGGTATCGCGAAGCAAACCCTATTTTCTAGCCAACTCCAGAAGAAATTGTTTCGCGTTTCCATTCTGGATCGTTTCGCGATTCCTCATTTTCTGTGCATTTTTAGATTCTAATTGGTATAAACGCGCTCCTCCGCAACTCTTGACGATTTTATTTCCTTATCACCAAGTAGGTAATCATTAGAACTTACAGAGTTTCATAATTAAAAGAATTATTAAATATAAAATCATTAAAAAAAGGTAAAATTTATAAATTATTTGAATAATTACAAATTAAATAAAAATTATATATATAGTGTTACGAATATTGTAAATAGTTAGTGTTTGTGCTTAAAAATAATGTAAATAGTTCAATTAAGCTCTATTCATAAGCTAATATTAGTTTTTGTTGCATTGAGATACCTCAATTTGTTGATTTTCTGCAAGCAAGTAAACCCTATTGGATTTAAATGGGAGTCTATGGAAATTTGGCGAAATACTGGAAATAGCGCCAAGTTGGCGACAAACTTGTCTATGCTTGGCGATAGAGCCGGGACACCTCCCTTGGAATCCAACCTTATTGCGTCAGAAAGCTCTGACCAATCAGATGCGTTTCACGGTATCTACGCAGTTTTTCATTTGTCCATTTCCAAAGTGCTACTCTTTTTTAAATAGAAGGATTAAATTTGATAGTTAACTTTCATTATAAATATATATAAATATATATATATATATATATAAACTATAGTTAAATCAAACTAAAACTGACAAAACTAAAGTTTACAACATTAAATTTATTTAAACAAGTTCAATATGAAACATTTTTATCTTAAAGAGTATTGGACAAATAAAAGTATTTTTTGAAATTTTATTCCATCGCCAACCGGTGATGAATCGCCAAATATCGAAATGTTCATTATTTTTTTACGGACGCTCTATCGTGTTTTCGCCAAAAAATTTTTTAATAAACATATCTATCCTCATGAATAGAACATTCCACAATTTTTCAGATTTTTCGGAGTATGCTTGTATGGAAACCTTCCTTGTAAAGACCAAAATTCACCTAGTTAGGATAATTTAAAGTATATAAAATTTCGAAGCTTTCCTAAAAAAGAGATACCTAAAAAGTCTGTTTTTAGGGCAAAAAAGTTTTCGATTTTTCTTTCGTTCGATGAACTTCGAAGTTTTGTAGAGACTGTGCAAAAACACATAGTCAGCAATTACAAACTTAAAGCATCTCATTATCAATTTTGTGTAGATTTGAAGATAAAATATAGGTATGAGTGACAGCAGAGTTCTTTGAAACTTGGTCAGCTTGTCTGTGTATAACAATCTCAATTATGGATTAAGGTTATCTAACGTATATATTCAAGTTTAGAAATTGAATAATTATTACACTGGTGTGCAAAACTTAAGCAACCATCATAAAATGCTAATTTTCGAGGCGCGAATACTCAAAAGAAAATAATATAATTCAAACTTGTATCAGTTGCTGTTAAGACATCCAATGGTTGTTTTCGTGTTTGATTAAAGAGGATCAGTTAAATATTTGAAAAGAAGCTAAAAAAAATGAATTAAGTGTACAGAGTCTTTGTCTCCCGGTATTTTACAACAATTTCTATAACAAGGCCTCCTTATCATAATAACGATAATAATGATAATATGATAAGAGAGTCTTGTTCTATAACAATAGCCTAAGTCATGTGACTATCATCAACAGTTCCGGGCGAACCACTTAGCTTTTTATATTCCTGGTGCCATTTTGGTACTTTAATGTTAGCCAGGTACAGGTGATAAGTCGCCAAATATTATTCTATCGCCATCATTTCATCTATATTATAATAGTCCAAGTCATGTAAGTGCCATAAATAAATACACTCTGATCCCTTCGCTTTTCATATGAAAGTTTGGCCCAGATATCATATACGGCCCCATATTGGCGCGATTTTTTCCGGCGCTAATTTGGGGAAAACATCAACAGCATAAACAACAATATCCGGCTTATAAATCAAGCAAAATGACGATACTATGGCGCCAGTTAAGTACCCGTTGCGTATATGACATTGGCGTCAGAAAAAAATCGTGCCGTATATGACATCTTTGCCGAAAGTTTTCCCTTTTGATTAAAAAATCAAATTTCTTTTTCGAATAAAACTACATAAAAGTTTCAATGGTCACAAAGAATTCTTGGTACTGTTACGCTAGCCGGGTGCAAATCTCGCCAATAGCTATTTTTCAACTCGCAAGTTAGCATTTTTTTTTTTTTTTTTTCGAGTGGTAAATTAAAACATTGCTTTGAAGTTGAAATTAAATGTCATCGTTTGTTACATCATTTAATATTTAGCCAGATGTCATATGCGCACCGGGTTTGACGTGATTTTTTTAACGAAAATTTGGCGAAAACCTCGTTTTCGAATACCAGTTACATATGTATTTTATCCCGTCGACCAAAAATCTATCACCAAACTATAAGATTAAATGCCAATATTGGTTGATCGTAAATGTCACATTCATTTGACTTTAAGCAAGTTACACGTCTTTACGTCATCAAGTGATTTTTATTTGGGCGTTTTATTTGTATATTTATTAATGTTATACTATTTTCTTTGTTCTTTCGTTATTTAAAATAAAAATTATGTCAATTTGTGTAATTTGGCGAGTGGTTTGGCGATTTATATAATTTGGCGAAATGGGTCGACGGAATAACTAAGTAGTACCGTATTTTTTAATTATTTTATATTATTTTTAAAGGAAAATAACCAAAAAAAAATAATTAACTATAGAACAAAACAATTTATGTAATTAAAAAAAAGAAAATAAAGTAAATAAACATTTATTATTAAATAAACAACAATGGCCGTGTTACCATGTCAACCAAAATAATGCCATTTTTTCGCCAATTAGGTACCCCGTTCCGTATATGACATTTGTGCCTAATATTTTTCTTTTCATTTCGTTTAAAAAAAATAAAGAAATGGAAGCCATTTATTTTAAATGTATGTGTATATGTTTGTATTAAATAACATGATAATGAAATATAAAATGAATTATGAAGAAAAGTAACATAATAGATTTCTTAGCATACATTTAAGGAGACCCAAACTTCTCGCCAAATTAGTTTAAAATAATAACCTTTTCTAAAATCTGAAAACAAAATATCTGTTATGATTAAAATTTGAGTTGCCATCATTAGAAAAATGTATATAAAATTAGAAAAAAAACTACTATTTCGAAAACTAATTCGAATTTAAAAATTCTAATACCAGTTTTGAGATCTGCGGATCAATATTGATTTTTGGTGTTAATTTCATCGCAAAGTATTCCGTATTTTAGGAGAAATCGCCGTGAAACATAATCAGTTGTTTAATCAGTCGATTCATACTTCCGTTTCATAAATTTGTTTCATTAGGATTTTATATATATAGGATAGATATGAACTATCCCTACAGCACAGCTAGTCGATGTGACATCTCCTTCACACCGTACACGGTCACAACTGGCGCAGTCACTACGGTGAAATGAAATGTAGGATCTTTCATCTGTCACATTAATAGCCTCAAATAATCATCACACGACGACTCCACTGAGAAGTCACTGTGACTGTTGCTTTTTGATGAGTCACCAGATAAAATTACAATGAGGTCACCTTGTGATTCTCATGTGACTATCGTTTGAAGACTCAGTTTTGAAGTAATCGTGAGCATTGCATTATAATGAGTTACCATATAATGTCACGGTGAAGTCACGTGGTGACTTTCAGGTGAGCGAGACTACTGTGAAGTCACCATTGTGCTCCTTTGTTAAAAGTCATAAGATAATTTCATTTTCTGTCACTTGAGAACTCGTCACAAAACAGCTGTCATGATGATTTTACAATGGAGTCTCAAAATGACGGTCATATGAGAGTCACTAGGTGACTTCATTGAAAAGTCACTTGTTGACTCGTCATAAAACAGCAGTCATAATGACTTCTCATTGGAGTGACCAACTGAGAGTAAGAATGAGATGAATAAAATATATCACATTTCAGTTCGTTGTAGTGACTGCGACGCTTGTGACCATTTGTGACGTCAAGGTGAGTGCACATGAACTGGTTGTGCTGTTTGGGTAGTACCTATTTTCTACACTTGTAGAACTTCCTTTTGAGTACTCACGTGTTCAGAAATTAGTATTTTGTGACTGTTGCTTAAGTTTTGCACACTAGTGTAATAACAATTGATAAACCAAAACAGAATCATATAACATACCAGCTTTTTTTCTTGGTTGTTTCAAATTATACAAAATTAAAACATCTATCAATTTTGGGTAGAGTTCAGAATAAAATATGGGTACCAGCGATCGCATTTTGAAACTTGGTAAATTTGTCCGTGTGTAACAATCACAATTTAAGTTATCTAGCGTTTATATTCCTATTTAAGAATTAAATAATCAATAATAACAATTAATAAAGCAAATAAGAATCCTCCAACATACCAGCTTTTTGTCTTGGTTTTTTCAAATTATACAAAATTAAAACATCTATCAATTTTGGGTGGATTTGAGAATAAAATATAGGTACGAGCGATCGCATTTTGAAACTTGGTAAATTTGTCTGTGTGTAACAATCACAACTTAAGTTATCTAGCGTTTATATTCATATTTAAAAATTGAATAATCAATAATATCAATTAATAAAGCAAATAAGAATCATCCGGCATGCCATCTTTTTTCTTAGCTATTTCAAAGTACAGAAACTTAAAGTATTTAATTATCAATTTTCGGCAGATTTGAGGATAAAATATAGGTATAATGGATAATACTGTATTTTGAAACCTAGTCAATTTTTCCATGCATGGCAATCGCAATTAAGGTTATCTAGCGGTTATATTCATGTTTAAAAATTTAATAATTAATAATAACAATTAATAAAACAAAACGGAATCGTCCGACATGCCATTTATCTTTTTTTCTTAGCTGTTTCAAACTATAGAAACTTAAAGCATTTAATTATCAGTTTGATTTGAAGTTGAAGATAAAATATAGGCATGAATGATAATAGTGTATTTTGAAACCTGGTCAATTTTTCCATGCATGGCAAACCCAATTAAGGTTATCCAGCGTTCATATTCATGTTTAAAAATTTAATAATTAATAATAACAATTAATAAAGCAAAACGGAATCATCCGACATGCCATTTATCTTTTTTCTTAACTGTTTCAAACTATAGAAACTTAAAGCATTTAATTATTAGTTTTCAATAGATTTGAGGTTGAGGATAAAATAGAGGTATGAGTGACAGTAGTGTACTTTGAAAATTGGACAGTTTTTCCATGTATGACAATCAGAATTAAGGTTATCCAGCGTTTATATACATGTTTAAAAATTGAATAACTAATAATAATTAATAAAGCAAAAGAGAATCATTTAACAGGGCAGTTTTCTTCTTAGCTGTTCCAAACTCAGACATCACATTCGGCAAAAAAGTAAATAAATAAATAAATAAATAAATTTAAAAAAAAGCAATTTAACAAATTACAACGACCATTTGGAAAATGATTTTTTCAAAGACTAAAATTTAAGACATAAAAAATCGCACGGAGTTGATCCCACATTACGTACGTCATGGATTAAACGATAACATTCCTGGACCCATCATGAACAAATTTTAAAAGAAATTTCAGTTTTACAATTTTCGGTACTGTAAATTTTTAAACTTCTACGGAGCTGGTTATACATTACGTACGCCATGAATTAAAGATTAATAGTGTTATTACACGTAAAAATTGCAAGCAAGAAAAATCGCCTGCAACTCGTCAGATTTCCTATGAAACTTACGTAATAGCCGAGCATTTCATTGGGTGTTCGGAAAAAGGCTTTTCTATCATCAGATTTCCAAAAAATCTCACGACCAATTTTAAATAAAATTTCATTCTTAAACTTCTAAACATCCGACAATATTACTTTTTATACCGTCGGATAGAGGGAAAAAAATGTACTTTTAAATGCAATTTGTTTGAAAGCTGTATCTCAATTTGTTTCTGATTTATTAATTTTTTTTGTAGTTTTTATTACTTTTTTGTCATAGTGGCAACACTCTGTTGTCCATCGTTGTTGAAAACAAAGGGAAACACAGATTACTGTATATATCAATAGATAACGAATAAATTGCGGATTAAACCAATGAAAACGTTCCGATATGCTTTGGATTTCCTACCCTGACGAGAACAATAACCATTTTTCCAAATGGTTAATAATAATTAAAAAATATCGTAGAAAAGAAGAAATGAGCTGGATTTAAAAATGACATTTTAAGGATACACAGGCTTTTATTAATTCTTATTATATATTATTATACATGTTATACATTTGGAACAGTAGCATACGTCGGAGCAACTAGCTTTGAGCATCTTTAAAATGAAATTCCATTGCATTTTTCAAGGATTTAGGTTAAATAAGTCCGATTCGTATAAGTATAATATAAGTATAATAAGTGTAATATAAATATAATATATATAAGTCCGTATCGAGCTGTTGTAATTATTTTATTTCAACAGTATTAACAGTGTGCTTTTAGATAATCCCATTCTAAAAAAATTCGAATGAACTTTAAATATTTCTTAGAAATTGCATAGGAGCATATGCTAGCATGGAATTTTGATTTTTCAATCTTGACTGTAGTTGATTTTCGAATTTTAGCTATTTTGACTGAGTTAATGGCATATTTATAGTCATCCCCCAAAAAATTTTGGAGGGGGGGTCAAACGCTGGTGATCCCTCCATTGACTACGATCTTGATCGCCTATAGCGGGCTAGCGGAAAAATGCCTTAAAATTAATGTATTAATTTATAACTGGCAAAAGCCATGCTTTGTTTGGATTCGCGAAGCATTATTTAATAAGATAAATATTTGAAAGTAACAATTTTTTTTATTATTATTATTATTGCATCTTTATTAAGCTAAAACGTTATTTTATGAAGGGAACGAATATGTTTTGGCGCATTTTAATTTTAGAAATGTAAATTCAGCCAAATAACTAAGAATTTCCTCGGAATTTTTTAAGACTGGTATAAATAAAAATAATTTCGAAGCAAAATTTACAAAATATTTATATAACGAATTTAACAATTAACTTTATCCGTTTACAATTCTTTTGTTGCCACTTTACAAAAAAAAAAAAAAATCATAATATAATTCTTTTAAAATGTATAAGTATCGTCTGCGTAAATGATTTCACATAATAAGAATAAATTGCGTATTTGAATTCTTAACACTGAAAAATACTTTTATTATTGAACTAGCAAACCCCGCGGCTTTGCTCGCGTAATAGCTGAAATATGCCAAGTGATATTTGCATGACTATTTTTTATTGGAAGAACAATTTTTGGAATAATTCAAAAATTACAAACTAAGCCATAGTTTGACTAAACTTCATTATAAAAGTACAATAGACAGAAATGAGTTTTTAATTAATAAGAACTAAAACTAATTCCATATAAATGATAATTTAGAAAGTATTTTTAGACCTATACGCTCATTTCAGTATTCATTTAAAGTTTTGAAGAAAGTTTTTAGAAACCATCTTAACACATTTACATCTTAAAATTGACCATCATGTCAAATTCCAAGCTCCTTGTCTAACAGTCTACCACCTCTCTGATGTTAGTGGCACCAACATAAAATACCAAAACAGAGTTGAAATAGAATGTCTCGAAAAATGTTGTAAGAGAAACTGTCACCATTAATTTGCTAACATTAACCTTGAAATCGGTTGGTATTTCCTAATATTCTATAGAAAACGGAATTTAGATGTTTTTAAAGGCTTTCTTGTTGTTCCTGCCAATCAGGTAGTAGTGACACCGGCATAAAATATATCCCGTATAGGATCAAGGACTATCACTCTTGATTCGCATCCAATAACTTCTGTAATCGGTTTATTATTTCCTGAGATTCCATAGAAATCGTAATTTAGGAATCTTTTAGAATGCTTTTCGCTCCTTCCATTCGCTTCACCCCTTTTTAATTTCGAATTTATTTTCGACTGTTCTTAGAGGACATTTATATTTTATAAGTAACTACCGTGCTACATTTAAAGTTTCTAGCCTCTTCAGTTCCGTAGAAATCGCAATTTAGAAAGTGTTTGCTCTTGCAACCCTCTAGGGGTTCTGGCACCGACATAAAATATAGCTTATGTTTGAGCGGGTTCTATCACCATCAATTTACAACCATTATGTTGAAATCGGTTTCGTATTTCATACGATTGCCTAAAAATCGTAATTTAGAACGCTTATAGAACGCTTTTTGCTCACTTCATCCTTTTAAATTTGGAATTTTCTTTCGACAATTCATAGAAAGCATTTGCATCTTTGAAGTAGTTACCATTCCAAATTTAAAATGTTATACACCCTCTTTAACACAAAAAACGCAATTTAGAACATTTTTGGCTCCAGTAACCTTCAGAGTGACAACAACGTAAAATATAGGCTATGACGGAGCGGGGACTGTCACCATCAATTTGAAACCATTACTTCTGAAATCTGTTTATATTTCCTGAGATTGCGTAGAAATCACTATTTAGAACGCTCTTAGAACGCTTTTCGTTTATTTTCAACCCATTTAAATTTCAAATTTTTAAGAAACTCTTCTCAGAGAGCATTTACCGGGTGTCCCAAAAAGGACTGACTGATTTTAAAATTCATTAACTTGCAAACGGTGACAGATATTTAAAAAATTCTTGCAGGAGGGTTATGCATAAGGTCAAAAGTTTTTTTACAGTGATTTTCAATTTTAGTTCGAATTACAAACAACAGATGGCGCTGCGATCAAGAGACGCTGAATTCAGACTCGATTTTTGGTACTTCGTGGCCCGGATAATACATTTCCATCTCCTTTTTCAGCATGGAACAAGAGAAAGGACCAGAAATCGAGCCTGTATTTAGCGACTATTGCTTACAGCGCCATCTATTGTTTGTAATTCGAACTAAAATCGAAAATCACTGTAATAAAACTTTTGACCTTATGCATAACCCTCCTGCAAGAATTTTTTAAATATCTGTCACCGTTTGCAAGTTATTGAATTTTAAAATCAGTCAGTCCTTTTTGGGACACCCGGTACATCTCATAATTAATTACCATGCCAAATTTCAAGTTGCTAGCCCCTTCAGTATCACAAAATCACAATTTAGAACGTTTTTAAAAATGCAACCGCAAGGTGGTAGTGACGCCGACATGAAGTAGATCCTATATTGGAGCAAGGACTGTCATCATCAATTTCCAACCATTACTTTTGAAATTGGTTTCGTACTTTCTGAGATTGCGCAGAAATCACCATTTAGAACGTTTTTTAGAACTCTTTTCGCGCATTTTCTTCCCTTTTAAATTTCGATTTTTTTAAGAAATGTTCTTAGAGATCATTTATATCTTATAAGTAACTACTATTCCAAATTTCATGTTTCTAGTAACACAAAAATCGCAATTTCGAACGTTTTTTTTGCTTCTGCACCCCCTTTAGGGGTAGTGGCACCGACATAAAATGTAGCCTATGTTGGAGCAAGAGTTATCACCATTATTTTGGAAATCGGTTTGGTACTTCTTGAGATTGCGTAAAAATCGCCATTTAGAACGTTCTTTAGAACGCCCTTTTGCGCATTTCACCCCTTTTAAATTTCGAATTTTTTAAGAAATTTTCTTAGAGATCATTTATATCTAATAAGTAACTACCATGTCAAATTCTATACATATCTGGGCGCTTCAGTAACACAAGAATCGCAATTTCGAACGTTTTTTTGCTCCTGCACCCCCTTTAGGGGTAGTGGCACCCACATAAAATGTAGCCCATGTTGGAGCAAAGTTATCACCATCATTTTGACACCATTATTTTTTAAATCGGTTTGGTACTTCTTGAGATTGCGTAAAAATCACCATTTAGAACGTTTTTTAGAACGCTTTTCGAGCATTTTCACCCCTTTTTAATTTCGATTTTTTAAAGAAATGTCCTTAGAGATCATTAGTATCTTATAAGTAACTACCACTCCAAATTTCATGTTTCTAGGTCCTACAGTAACACAAAAATCGCATTTTTAGAACGTTTTTTGCTCCTGCACCCCCTTTCGGCCAGTGGCACAGACATAAGATATAGCCTATGTTCTAAGTTGGACTAACACCATCATTTTGATACCATTACTTTTGGAATCGGTTCGTTAGTTCCAGAGCTTACCTCCTACAAATAAACAATTTTTACCTCTTTATAATATTAGTATAGATAGATAGATTAGTATAGATGTAAATAATAATTTTTAAGGTATAATTTTCATTAACAAAAGTATTTTAAAAATTTCATAAAAGAAATCGTAACTCCATGATTTATTTTTTCTTCTGAAAACATACGTGTTTCATTTTTAATTTGCAAAATTGCGTCCGTAATGGAAAAACATGTAAAATAAATTAATTAAAATAATAAATTTTTTAACATTATTCTGTAAAAAAAAATTGGGCAAATCTACAGATCATAATTTATTTTTATGTTTAATTTCAATTCAAAATATTGAATAGTTTTTTTTGTAAAGTGTACGACAAAATATAATTTGTGTAGCCTAGTAGAAGATTCGCTTTGCTCATCCTAATTAAGCTATAAAAATATTGGAATGCTGTATTGTCATCGGAGACGCACATGTGATAATTTTTATAATTCTAGCATATTAGGAACTTATTTAAAAATCAATTAAAATTCCAACTTTACAGACAAAAACCAGGTCGAGTTAAATAAAAGAGTATAAAAAATAAAGGAGTTTTACTAATAACAGATTATAGTTAATGGATAATGTATATATATTTTTTAATTTAGTTATCTTACATTTGAAAGCAAGTGGTAGAATGCTTATTGGAATTTTTTAATGGTGCTTTCCATCAACCTCAACAGGATTTGCAATATATGGAGGAAATTTAGAAAGTTATAATGTAAGAAATTTCTTTTGCAGCATTATATTTTTATTATTTTATTTGAAGAGTCTTGCTGCATCGGAAAATAAATGACATCAGCGATCTACATCAATTTAAAGGTATTCTTTAGTTTTTGTTTTTAAATTATTCATCTTGCAAACATAAACTTTAAGCGCAGCAAATATTTAAAAAGGCAGCATGCTTAACTATCTATTCTAAAGTTTAATAATAAATAAGTTAGTAAAATAAAATATTTTAAAACAAAGATAAAATAATCGTTGTCGTTATTATTCTCCCTTTTCCTTAAAAAAAAGTATTACTAGGCCTCGCCATGGCAAAGAGAATTTCCTTTACATTGACTAATTTCGGAAAATTGCATCATAACTTTAAAATCCATTTATGGGTAAATATGTTGTAAAATTCAGCATTTATACGATCCCACAAATCAGGCTTTTCGTGTTCTTTTAATTGAGCAAATATAATTGACACAACAATTTTGATACAAAATTAACCTCAGGTCCAAACAGATAATAAGTTATAATAATGATTTCAAAATAAAATAAAAATACGCCGGTAGATACCATTAGATTTATTCAAAAATTCAATCTATTTCAGGCGAAAAGAGGTATTGCTCTGGATGGCATGCTGAAAGAAGGAGATACTAACTTGGCTTCTTCAACACTTAAGAGAAATGATGCCATTGGTATCATCATCTCTTACATGGTAAGAGTGAAACTCTATATGGGAGCTATTGGTGGAGATCTCCAAACTGATGTAGCTTTCAAATTAACAAGTCCGACCCCTGAAAAAGAAGAGGAGGTCCGCAAACAGCAAAAGAAAGTTCGAAAGCAACTGACCAGAGAATTGAGCGGCGATCTTGTCTTTGAAGATTTTGCAAGACGGAACAGCGAAGAACAAGAAACAGTCTAAAATTCCTCTGAATTCTACCATAGAATGAACTGATCAATGTCAGAAATAGAATATTGTAAATGTTTTTTCTAAAATGTTACTGCTTTAAAAATATTTTAAGTTGGTAAAAGAGTTACTTTTTACTGTACAAATAAAGAAAGGGAGGACAAATCTACTAAATTCTTCGCTAGGAAACTTTAAAGTGCTTATTTAATATAGCAATGAACTTTTTTATTTTGTAAAAAAGTTCAACAAATTAAAATTTTGCGGCAGACGATTTATCTATCTTTTGACAAACACAAGAACTTTTGATTAATTTGGCAATTTTAATTTATTTCACTTCATCTTATCAACGAAAAAATTTTACAATAACATTACTTATCAACAAATTAAGATTTGAGACTGTTGTTCTGTTTCATTATGCTAGAACAAAACAAGAAAATTTCTACAATAATATTAATTACCAATAAATTAAGATCGTTTCCTATCGTTGGCAAAAAATGGCATTTGCTGTGGAACTTTTTTTTTTGTCTTAAAATTGTAGTAATTCAACTGTCCCTGCGAAGTGTGCAAACAGCTCGCAACAGTTAAGGAACTTTTTTTTCTCTTAAAATTGTAGCAATTCAGCTGTTCCTGGGGAACGTGCTAACTTTTATTGTTGTTAAAATTTGAGAAAATAAATGTAAGTTATTAAAGAATTGTTAATCTAATTATTTTAAGTATTTATACAATAACATATTTCACATAAACATCAGCAATAAACAGCTCTTTATTAATTTTCAGGCCTGTCAGATATATTCAAAGGAACGTTCTCTCTGCCTTAGCGAGGCTTAAATATAAAATGTTAACGATATATTTTGGGGATATATATATTTTTTTTTTTCTAAATTCTTTTCCATTATAACATGGGTAAAATTGATTTATTCGTAGGTTTTGAAATAAATAAGAAAAATATTGGATAAAATACAATCTTTTTGTTTTTATTAAGACATCTTGTGGTGAAAATCCTCAAGTTTAAAAACCATATTTTCCTGGTAAATAACAAAGCAAAATAACTAAAAGCCTAATTCTAAAACGTTTTTTTTTCGAGCATTATCTCCAAATTTTTAAGACTCGCAATTCACAAAGAGAATGTTCACTTGCTAATTTTGAATTATATCAAATTACCACAAAATGTAAATACTTGAAAAACCTTGACTACTACAAACCACGCAAAACATTGTTTTTAAATAGAGTGACTGCATCAGTAGTTGATCAATTAACCATTATTTTCAGCTACCAAAGTTCCTCTCGTATATCCTGCACTGTAAAATTATGTTAAATAATGTTTTTCTCCTTTTTTTTTAATGCTAAATAAAACTGTTTAGCACATTCGTCTACGCGATTCTGTTCAAAGTATAAAAAAAAAAAAAAAAAAAAAAAAAAAATCAAGTTTTGCTAGAAGATAACTCATTGCTATTAGTTAATTGAGCCGTTCAGTTTACAGATCGATTAACGACATCAAATGAAATTGTTCAGTATAAACAATTAAAGTTATTGTTACTATAAAAGTATTGTATTACATAATATTTTTTCTTGGGATATTTTGGATGAACTCATTAATTTTCTTTTAATCAAGGGTAACTTTTTATCACTGTATAAATATACAGAAAATTTTCAATGTTCCTTTGTTTAAAAAAAAAAAAACCCCGCCGGAGTTAGTCGCATTGTCTTCTGGACGCCTCAATTAATCCCGATATAGAAGTTGATCAAGTATCTCAAATAGCATATAACGAACAGACAGGCTGGTGGTTGCACAAGCCCTCACCTTGACCGTGTTCACGGCTTAAATTCCAGGATTAGTTAAAACTCTATTAGCATATTAAAACATTTGTACCAAGTCATATTTTGGTAGAAACCACCTGCAGACCTAATTTTAGTGATTGGTTGATCGGTTTCCCATAGTGTTTTCTTAAAATTAAAGGTATGAAGACATAGAGGACTGCGTGAAGGAAAACATAATGGTAAATCTACCAATCAGTTACTAAAATCGGGTCTGCAGGTGGTTTCTACCAAGATATAACTTGGCAGACAAGTTGTATTTTAATATGCTAATCAAGCTGCAACCAGTGATGTATTCGTAAAAAAACAAGAGATATACGCTATAGGCAGAGGGTATACGCTAAAGTAATGAACGTCATGCCTAGGGTATATGCGATAGTTTTATTTGAGAAAGAGAGTGTATACGGTGCTTCTTTAAAAAATCCAGAAGGTATACGGCGTATACCCTCCACTACACCCCTGGTTCCAAATTATCCTGAAATTTCAGCCGTGAACTCGATCAGATGATGTTTTTGCAGCCGACGCCCTCACTAGAAGCAAGCAGTAAAAACAATACACAGTGGTGGAAAATTGGCGCAGAGGAGGAGCCTGTTGACACCACTAATTGTTTATTGTATTCTTCACCTTAATAAAAACTCGGAAATTCTGTCATTAGATTAGTCGAAAAATTCTACTAAAATTTAGTGGTGTCAATAGGCTCCACCTCTGCGCCAATTTTCTACCATACATTACATTAACGGAATTTGATCAATTCAGTAATTAAAGACATTTTAGATGACAAGGTATTAGTCAATTCATAGTAAAATTAATTTTATTTCAGTCTAAAAGATGCGTAGCCTTGGAAGGAAAAATCAGAAATGGAAAAACCCAATTAGCATCCTCAACCCTTATTACGCTTGAAAAGTTTGGCATCATCATATCCTATATAGTGAGAGTGCGGCTCTACATGGGAGGAGTCGGTGGTGAAGTGATTTCAGACCTACCTTTCAAATTGGTCGCTCCGTTCCCCGAAAATGAAAAAGAAGTACAAGAACAGCAGGCAAAAATTCAGATGCCGGTGAAAAGAGATATGGTGATTGATAGGATATACGAAGATTTTGCAAGACGACGTCAATACAGCGAAGACCACGAATGATTAGTTGCTCCCGAGTTTCTACAATAGCAGCAATCTAATGAAATATGTACACGTATAAAGACTAAACGCCACAGGGAATTACACTTCCAAAATAGTACTTCCACCAGAATGCTCAAGTCAAGTGATTCAGTTATTCTAGTCACAATAAGGTGCAACATTATTACGTAAATTGTGCAAACGCGACAGAAAAATACACTTCCGAAATAGTACTTCAGCCAGAATGTTCAAATGATTCCAATTTTTATAGTCACCAAGGTGAAACGTTGTTAAGAAAATGTAAAATTTGGAACACTGTCACTGATTTATTCTTAAATTAGAAAATAAAATGTTTCTATATTTAAGTGTTAATTTATAATCGTTATCAAAATAATAAAATACAAATTTTACAATACACTGGGTGATCCAAAGTTACCAAAAGGTTAAAATTCAAAAATCTGAAAAGTACAGATCAGATGTCGTCAAAATATTAGATATATACATCAAAAGCAGCCGATTTTGTCTCAGAAGGGGGCGATGGAAAAATTGACGATGAATCGGAAGGTGTCTGTCACGCTTCCACACTGATGTCATGTTGTTACGCCACAGTTTATACTCAATATATGGGGGAAATGCCAAAAATCGGAGAAATAGAATGCTTCATTGTGGCACATAATGGACTTTATGCACGTGACGAGAATGATAAACATCAGAGCTGGCAGTATTTCAATCCAATATTCTAGTCAATATGCCACCAGAATATCAGATGTAAGCGCAAATGCCTCCAGCAGACGAGCTTTAACCTCTATTCTAGTTGCGTGCATACAGTTTAACCGAAATTTTGCGAATTTAGTGAATGTTCTCGGATACAAGACAACATTTTGAATTTATATTGTATTATATTATATATCTACTGTTACAACAATGAATTTGCAGTATTTTTAACAAATAAACATCAATGTCACGCAATACACGTTAATATTCAAAAGTAAATATTGCCAGCAGACGAATTTTAGCCTCGAGCCTCGGCCTTAAGTCGCATGCATAAGGTCCATTATGTACCGTAATGGTATGTAGTTACGTATATGATTGAATCTTTCAACCATGTAAATCCCAACAAAACAAAGAAGTAAATTTAAATACAAGGGGATTTGAGGTTTGAGGAGATTTAAAGTTGAAACACGAATTTTGAAGCCGGCACTTCTTATAAAAGATCATCAGCTGCATCCAACACATTGATGGTTTTAGAAATCTAATAAAAATATCCTTACAATGCATCTGATAAAAAATAAATGTATTAGCCATATATATATATGAATAAATAACCTAAAAATTGCATAAGCGTCTTTTTTCGTTGTTTTACTATAATTAGGAAACAATCAAATAGCGGAGGTCTATAAACAATTGAGAAACTCTTGAAGAGGTCGATGGTCCAAAAAAAGTCTGGCGATCCCTAAGTATACTACATAGCAACACAATGGGATTGTCACAGAAAAGCACAAAAATGCATAGGATTTTTTTACTAGCGACAATTTTACCACCAGAGTAGTTACAATTGATACCAAGAAGTGGCACTTCATTTGTTTCAGTAGTTTAAGTCAACACTAATTGCAATGAAGCTAAGATTATAATTGCTCAAGATGGTGGCTTCATTAACACCATTTCTACCGGTATCAAGTGACATCTTTTAAAGTTTCGATTTATGATAATTTTACGGGTAATTTGTATAGCTGATAAATATACAGGGTGTCCGATCTCAACGGTGTCCAATGGCTAATTCCTAAACCGTTAGTCATAGACATATAGTTCCAATTACAAAAATGTTTTAAATCAAGTAAAGAAACATTTTAAAACCGATTTGGGTCAATAAAAACATTTCTTAAAAAATTACGAAATTTAAATTTTTATACGGTCCCGCGGTCCTATAAGTTATATTTAGTAATTTTTTTCTATTACACTGACAAGTAAGACAAAAAAAGCCCCATTCATATAACGCTAAAATTGAGCGAGTTATGAAACATTAAAAATGCATGACTTATGCCACTTTTCTACGCTGAAAACAAATGAGTTCGGCATGGCTTTGAGGGATCATATACCAAGTGTTTAAAGTATTCGAAGATCTTACTTCATGTGTATCTGCGCTTTGAAAAAAAATCCTACAAGTATTATGATTAAGTCTCAAATTGGCTAAAATAACATATGTTTTATTTTGTCAGGATCTAAGACTGTGTATCTTATGATTTCTTATAACAAAAATTATATTTTTTATAAGTTTTTATGTTACTTCAACAATCGTATGTATGTTTTTCCAGTTCAAAATTTGTACTCGAACTTTAACCCACTTTTAAATATCCGATCGAGATTGCATTTTACATACTGGCGCAAATCCGATAACAATATAATATTATTAAGATTTTCGGTGGTTACCATTTATACTTATTTTACAGGATAACACAAAAAATTTCGGATAGATTTCTACCAAGGAGTTTAAGAAAAAGTTTTAGATTAGAGAATACAAGACTGCGATTGTTGGGTTTTTTAAATTTTATGTATTTTTTAGCACTGAATCCGAAAATTACCTTAATTTTTAACCATCATGTCAGGATATTTCGCAAATCATAAATTTTCAAATTTAAAGAATAACAAAAATCGAATACTATAAAGTAGAGGACATGGTTGTGTTTTTTAACTTGTGATAATTGATTTTTACGCACTTTTTAGCACTGAATCTGAAAATGACCTTCATTTTTAACCATCATGTTAGAATTTTTTTGCAAATCGCAAATGTGTAAGTTAAAATATAGCGAAAATCTCACACTGTAAAACATATGTAAAACATTTTTTATTTTATTTTATTTTATTAAAAAATTTATTCGATATTTTGCTTATCCTGGGATTCTTACAGCTAAACAGCTGAGTAGTGCGATGAGATATGGGAGGAAATTCAATTTTAACATTGAACTTCTTAATTTTGAAATTTGCAATTGGCGAAAAATCCTGATATGATAGTTAAAAATGAAGGTCAATTTCGGATTCAGCGGTACAGAATATATAAGAATCAATTATCAAAAGCTAAAAAACATGACATCACCCAACTTTTGCAGGCTTGTGCTATCTAATAATATTTTAAAATACGTATCATTTTGTGAAGAATTGAGGCTGTTAATTTAGAATCATTTTATTTAACGAAAATTCTGTTTTTTCTTTCTTCTTAAATGTTTATTACAAATTGTATATTTTCCATTAATATGCCAGAATGATTAAAGATTTCAAATTTATATTGCAATGTTAATTTTACTCCCAAACATTTTTTATATCTGACGAAATTATATTTCGACTAAATTTGTGAATGACCCCCAATTTGCAGCAAAAAATATGCTCCAACTTTAAACAGCTATTACTCGGTCAATTTTAATGGTAAAATAACGGGACTTTTTTTGTATTACTTGTCAGTGTAAAAGGAAAATTTCACTAAATATAACTTATAGGACCGGGGGACCGTATAAAAATTTAAATTTCGTAATTTTTTAAGAAATGTTTTTATTGACCCAAATCGCTTCTAAAATATTTCTTTACCTGATTTAAAACATTTTTGTAATTGGAACTATAAGTCTATGATTGACGGTTTAGGAATTAGCCATTGGACACCGTTGAGACCGGACACCGTGTATAAATAAGTCTTCAATTTATTAAAAATGAATTGACAGTGTTTTAATCTAAAAATCACAAATAAAATAATCATAGATTGAAATTTTTTAAAAGGCATCTTTTGACACCGGTACACACGGAGTATTAATAAGAATGGTTATCAGACACGGGATGACATTTTGCAAAACACCGAAAATTATCTCTGCTGTAATTCTTGAGACATTATGATTAAATAAAGAGACAATAACAGCTGAAAGACAGCTATGGTGCTAAGTGTTAGTGGCACATGTTTAGAACCTCGCAATATTTTTTTCCCTCTAAAAACAACTCCATACTTTTCTGTAGAAATCACATTGGCCGCTGACAATACTTTTCGGATTACTAAATTTCTACTTTATGGGGTACTTTTGAACCACCCAGTAGGAATTACTTTACACAAATTATCTCTCTGTCTACTAAAGTAAAGAACATGAATACTTTCTACTAATAAAATAAAATTAATCGTAGTTCAAATACTTCGGATTCTCAAGATGAAAATTTGTTCATGTTGTGGAAACAGATAAATTAAATCAATGATTAGAAGCAACAAATATAAACCATTCAATCTTGGATTAGATATTATTCAAACAATTGGGTTTGAAAAGAACTTCTTTTGCAGCAGCTGTCGTCTCATTTCGAAATTGTTATGTTATGTACACTTAAGACATATACCGTAATTTCCGGCGTATAATCTGCGAATCAAACAATTCTGTTTGGACACAGAATTTTATTTAGTTATTACAAGCAAAAATTTATCGCTATTTATAAAGCTACATTTTATTTTTTTAAAAATTCTGGGTCGAATGATGATTGTTTGATCCACGGATTATACGCTGGAAATTACGGTAATTTCCTTGTAACTTAAAACTATAATAGAAATAAATCAACTGATTATGAAATATAACTTACTCTTTTTTAAAAAATACAGTATATTATTTTTTATACAGTACACTTTAACAAACAAAATACGTATATAAAATAAATTGCATGCAGCTGAAATTGTATTATTTTGATTTAATGTCACGTTTTATTTCTGTATTTTCTCATATTACAGTTTTAAAAATACTTTATTTTATTTTTTGCTTTTGTGAATTGCTTTTTTGTTTCAATAAGCAAAATAACAGATGATGTTGGTTTATCAGTTTAGTAGATTTGATTATTGAAATCGTATTGGACGAACACTGCAAAAAATGCACAAAAGCTGCCATAATTACAGCAGAAACATTTATGAAAATCAAATTTGTATTGATTCGTCGTTTCCCACGATTCTCGAAATCTTTCCATTTTCTTTAGAAACAATTTACAGAAAGGCCAACAATCAACTTAAAAAAACAGTACATTTCCGAAGTTTAAAGAACATTTTTTAAGTTGCCTATGCTTCTGATTGGTTCTTCTCTTAATCCTTTCAGGGGTAAAGTACTTCTGATGCAAAAATGTTAAAGTTATTGATCGACACCAGAATTTACAAGAAACTAGTTGGATGTGCCAATCTTAAAACTTTCTTCTATCTTATACATCTTAATATTTTAAAAAGTAGTTACACATGTTAGTACTTCAATATTATTAGTTCAATACTACACCAACTTTGATTTTCATCTTAAATTTCTGCTTCAGTCAATTAAACGGACTAAAAACGAGTTAATCTGTATGATGATATTTGTTAAAATTAATAGTTTTTCCTTATTCTGTTGTTATCGGCTGTTTGCGGATAGCCGGCTTAGCAGAAAGCGAGTTCCCACCGCTGGACGAGCCGCTGGACAATAGTACGGTACTACGAAAAACCGAGAAAAGTATACAAAAATCGCTATCACAGAGACCCTTTACAGCGCAATATTTCCAAATTCAAGGAGAACCTGTTGGCCAAAGCCAAAAAAATGCACAAAAAATTTGGTTCAATTGTATGCATAATTTTATACACTTTTCGATGGTACAATAAAGAAAATACCACAAACATCGCTATTACAGCGCCCCCTTCCGGCAGATTATTTTCAAACTCAGGGAGGATTTGCTTGCCATAGCCAGAAACATACACAAAAAATTTGGTTCAATTCTATGTATAACTTCATACACTTTTCGATGGTACAATAATGAAAATGGTACAGACATCGCAATTATAGCGCCCCCTTCTGGCGGAATTTTTTCAAGTTCATGGAGGATCTACTGACCATAGCCTTACACATACACAAAAAATTTGGTTCAATTCTATGCATAATTTTCCACAGATTTCGGTGATACAATAATGAAAATTGCACAGACGTCGCTATTACAGCGCCCCCTTCCGGCAGATTTTTTTTCAAATTCAGGAAGGACTTGCTTGCCATGACCAAAAACATACACAAAAACTTTAGTTCAGTTCTATGCATAACTTCATACACTTTTCAACGGTACAATATTCAAAATGACACAAAAAATCGCTATTACAGCGCTCCCTACCGGCGAATTTTTTCCAAATTAAGGAAGGACCTGCTTGCCATAGCCAAGAACTTAAAAAAAAAGGTTCAATTTTATGCATAACATCATACACTTTTTGAAGGTACAATGGCGAAAGACACACGGACAGACAGACATTTTCTTGAAACATTGTTTTTGTGATCTCTGACCCCTAAAACGCGTAAATCCATTGAAAACCGGAAGTCGAAATAAATTTCGATTACAATACTTTCTTTTATTGAAGATAGAAGAAAATAAAAAAAGTCCTTCCGGCCAGTGCCGGGAGAAAGAGGTAGCTTTTATATTCCTTATTTTAAAAAGGCCAACTTATATTATTTAAACACACGAAACTCAATTTAGTGGAAACCGAATATAGGAGATTCAATACTAATTTTTTATCAATATAATGAATGAGAATTTCGCGAAATTAGTCAGCTTTATCCAAGCTGCTTTTCTTTAAAGTAACTTATATTTGGCTGCCAAATTCGGCGATTTCTCAAAGTGCCTGCCATTTTAAGACAACATGGTGGATGAGGCTAACCAGTGAACTTGGTCGAGACCTTAGTAATTGCTGTGCAGATGCTCACTCACATCGGAATCGGTTGATATATACGAGTGTTGTTGCAGACAAAAAATCAGATTTTTCAAAATGTCACCCACATTAGAAACTGAAACTGCTATATCTGAGCCATTTTTTATGATAAAGACAAACAAAAAATGCTCCTGAATCCTTATATCAAGGTCAAATACTTAAGAAAGAAACCTTTTTCAATTTCTAATTTTTTGCACCTCACTTTAAATATATATATATATTTTTTAATTTAATGGCAATTTGAAACAAGATGGCTGATGAAGCTGGCCAGCGAACTTGGCCGAGATATTGATGTATACTATCCACATGCCTTCTTACATCGAAATAGGCGAATACGTGTGTTATCGCGTGGAAAATACAAGATCGTTTCAAAATGTTAGCCATGCTAGAAATTCAAAGTGCTATAATTCAACCATTTTTTAAGACATAAACAAAAGAACAAATTTTCAGAAACAAAAACTGCTCCGGAATCTTTGTATCAAGGCCAAACACATAAAAAAATCTTTTTCATTTTCCAAATTTTTAATACCTCATTAAATTTTAAATTTAATTTTTTTAAAAATGGCAACCCTTCTGAAACAAGATGGCGAATGAAGCTGGCCAACGAACTCGGTCGAGACATTGGTAAGTACTATGTACAGACCAAGTTACATCCAAATCGGTTCAGAAATACGCATGTTATCGCGTGACAAAAATCAGGTCGTTTTAAAATGTCAGCCACAATAGAAATTCAAAATGCTATAACTCTGCCATTTTTTTAGATATAGACGAAACAAAAACTGTTCTGGAATCTTTGTATTAAGGTCAAACACATGCGAAAAAAATCTTTTTCATTTTTCAATTTTTTGATATCTCATTTTAAATTTTAAATTTTAAATTTTTTTAAATGGCCGCCATTTTGAAACAAAATGGCGGATGAAGCTGGCCAACGAACTCGGTCGAGATATTTGTATGTACTATGTACACACCAAGGTACATCCAAATCGGTTCATAAATACGTCTGTTATCACGTGACAAAAATCAGGACGTTTCAAAATGTCAGCCACGCAAGAAATTCAAAATGCTATAACTCAGCCATTTTTTAAGATATAGACGAAACAAAAACTGCTCCCGAATCTTTTTATCAAGGTCAAACACATAAGAAAAAAATATTTTTCAATTTTCAATTTTTGGTACATTTCAAATTTAAATTTTTCTTAAAAATTTAAATGGCCGCCATTTTTAAAAAGATGGCGGATGAAACTGGCCAACGAACTCGGTCGAGACATTGGTATGTACTATCTATAAACGAAGTTACATCCAAATCGGCTCATAAATACGCCTTTTATCGCGTGACAAAATTCAGGACGTTTCAAAATGTCAGCCACGATAGAAATTCAAAATGCTATAACTCAGCCATTTTTTTAAAATATAGACGAAACAAAAACTGCTCCGGAATCTTTGTATAAAGGTCAAATACATAAGAAAAAAATATTTTTCCATTTTCAATTTTTTGGTACCACATTTCAAATTTTAATTTTTTTTTTAATTTTAAATGGCCGCCATTTGAAACAAAATGGCGGATGAAGCTGGCCAACGAACTCGGTTGAGACATTAGTATTTACTATGTACACACCGAATTACATCGAAATCGGTTCATAAATACGAGAGTTACAGTGTGACAAAGGTCATATATATATATATGGATATATATACAATGTATATATATATATATATCAATTTTGAACGGAGTGTGGTTTCGGGGTCTGGGGGTCATGATCATGATCGATGAAAATATACCAAAATTTTTTGAAATCGCTTTCCTCCGAACGGCTGCAATAGGTAGTTTTTTGTAATGAAAGCTACCTAATATATGAAAATAAGTAAAAGCTTATCTTCACGTACGTTACATAAAGAAGAATTTAGTTTTAAAATTCTGTCGCCAATAGGCATTTAGGAATTAAAGTTAAGGGATATATATACAGTGCGTCTCAAAAGTATATGGACAGGAGAATTTTTTAAATAACAGTTCAAAAAATGCAGCAATAATCACGAAAAAAATAATAAGCATGCGGAATTTTAACATAAGTTTGTTACAACAAAGGAATGCAGTCTAAGTTTGATGGATTTTTTTTTTTTTTTTTTTTTTTTTTAATCAAAATAGGCTGTTTTAAAAATATATGAACTTTTCGAGTATTTTGTATTTAAATTCAAGTTTTGGATTCATCCCTTTGAATTATCTTGAAAATCCTATTAAGCATGTTTCGAACTGGTGTTTTGAGAATGTGGGGCTGTAAAGAGAACTAACTGTGCGCTACTAGTTGCTTTAATTCCTGAATAGTCTAAAACTGACGAATATGGGCTCATATCTCTCGTGGAAGTACTCCCCAAAGGTTTCCAATTGGATTCAGGTCTGACCTGATGGTTGGCCAGTCTGTAACAATCATTTTATTCTGCGTAAACCACGCTGTTTTTGAGTGAGAGGTATGAATTGAAGCATTGCCCTGTTGGAATTTTCAGTTTTCTCTTCCTAAGGTATTTCCAATTAGAAGTAGAATGCTTTTGAGGACATTTTGATAATACTCTGAGCACCTTCGACCATTAGGAAAAGCAATATTCATTGTTCTGTTGAAACAGAACGTGCCAGACACAGTGATAAAGCCTCCTCCTTGTTGTCGCCTAATGAACTCGCGAGATTCTCGTCGTAGACCAAATTCCAACAGTATGCCGAGTCATCGGAACCATCCAAATTGAATTTTTTTTTCGTCACAGAAGAAAATATTTAACTATTCATCCGTCCAATTTATGTGTTTTTTAGCCCAAAGAACGCGTGCCTTTTTAAGGTGCAATTTCAACACAGGTGTCCGATACATTCTGCAATATTTATAAAAATTGCTTACCAGTATGCGATGGTGATCAGTAGATCTCGATACAGGAAACCCCAAAGCCCACGGAAATTCAAGAAAAGACTTCTTTTGGTTTGAAACGGCTCGAGCAGTCTTGTCGCTGAGATGGTTTTCTTGGTCGATCTGGGTGCTTTTTTGCAACAGTATTGTCACCTTTCGATAATTTTTCACAGATTACAGATCTTCTACACTACATCGCCCCACCAGTGGCCGAGAGGTTCTGCTCTCGAAGCTGGTAGACGTGAGGTGCTGGGTAAGATCCCAATCGTTCGGAGTTTTCGTGGTTTTCTTCGAACCTTGGTTTCCCAAGCGTAAATACGGGTTGGGTTCCCTTAAAAAGACCCCACTGAGGGCACTCCTCCCATTAGGGCCTATAACCCTCGTGCTGATAATTGGCCGTCATAAACATAACCAGCCAATCTACACTACATCTGTTTAGCAATATCGGAAACTTTTAATATTTTGAGCCTTTAAACGCCAAATTTTAGCTATATCAGCTTCAGAGAATTGAACATCGCGAGGCATTTTTCAACTATTCGAGAATTGAAAAACGAGCAGGGATTTTATATTTCAAAGTGGTTACATTACATGTACAGAATGCAAAATATGCGATTTTTTTTTTTTTGATACGGGGGAAATAATAGCGATTTTTTTCACTGTCCATATATTTTTGAGACAGGTTATTTTAAATTTTATTTTTTTACAAACAACCTGTGCAATAAGCCTGATATTTCTCTATTGTAATAAACTTATAGTGTGATTCCCTAGGATAATTATTTTTTTCGGGATTATTGTTTCATTTTTTGAACTGTTATTTCAAAAATTTGCCTGTCCGTATACTTTTGAGACGCACTGTAATAGTAGCCGAATTTGGACCACTTCACTTATTTTCAGGTGTAACTCACTTAATTTTTGGAATATCTCCAAAACATCATTACACGGGGTCAATCTATTCATCTACTAACTAAATAAATCTTTAAATCAATTTCTTTTTGAAAATCTTAAATTTTATTTTAATTTGAAAAATTTGTCAAAAGTGGTCCAAATTCAGCAACTGGTCGCCTAAGTTGGACCCCCCAGTCTCCTAAATTGAACCAAATAATATCAGGTTGTTTTAATGAAGGGAATATAACTAATTTTATTAAAAGCAAAGTTTGCAATTAATGAAACAGTCAAACAAAATAACAGCAATGAAATATAATGAAATCAAATATAATGAAATCAAATATCTGAAAATAAGAGTAATTGTTTTAAATCAAAATGTATTCAAAATATAAATCAAAGATATCAGTAATTAAGAATAGAAATTATGGAACTAATTGACAGTTACTTGAATATCATGTAAGGAGCGATGCAAAGCTTACACATGAATTTCGTTTATAGATTTTTTTTTTCCAGCGCACACAACAGGGAACCGTATTGGGCAATCTGAACACTGATCATCCTTCTTCCATCATTTTCTTGCACTTCCATCATTCCAACACTTCCATCATTTTCTTGCTAACTGCATTACGCCTATTTTTTTAAACTTGATGTTCCATTTTTTTGTGTGCTATGATAGATTCCTTTTTGTCGTTTTTTTTTTTTTCATTTCAAGGTTTACTTGATATGACGAAGATTTTACTGTTTTGTACTGACACAATTGTTTTTTGGCCCCCTGTACTTTGATTTAACTGAATTTAGCAAGGTAGATAACATTTCTAAGGATTTTTTGGCTTTTGGGGAGGATTTGTAGCTGCAGCCTTCTTGCAGGTCAATTTCTTCACAACTTACTCCCTCCTTTTTGTTTCCTGTATCTTTAACAGCTTTTGCTGTCACGGTGTTTTTATTCCAGACAGTTTTTCTGCGTCTTTCTCAACTTTTTCAACATTGTATTAAATAAGTGTTTAAAAAATATCCTCTATTGAAAAATACGCTACGATTAAGCAAACGCAAACATTATATATTCAATCAGTATTGAATTCAGCCTCCCCACGCCCGGAGCCTTGAAATCACCACTTCCCCCGGAACGTTTGAGATTTTATGCGTTTAAATGGCAAAAAAAAGTGTAATTTCATCCTTCAAAACTGTAAAAAGTATGCCTTCGCAAATGTCCTCCAGGAGAAAAATATTTAAATTCAACTCTGTAAACCAAATACGCCGTAGGAATAAGAAATTCAAAGAAAATAAATACAAATACATACAAGATAAAAGAAATTGCAAACAAAATTTATTGTATAAACATGTAAAAATGTTTTTATGTTTATATAGGCCTAAACTGTATAAAAAAATTAATCCAGATATACAAAAGAATAAAAACCTTGCATGGAGATAGTAATCCATTATAAAATATTTAAAAAAAAAAAGTGTACAAAGTGTACCGCCCTCGAAATTCATTACTTACTTTTAACATTTATGATTGCATATATGGTCCAATTTAAACAACTTAAATTGGTCCAATTACGGCAATTGTGCCATTTTTTAAAACAGATAATCTCAAAACCAAGAACAAAAACGAAATGAAACAAATCTGCGTGAAAAATATGTGCAATAAACAGATGAATTCATATATGTATATGAAAACATCACAACTTACCTCAGTTTTAAAGTATTCACTTACGTTTAGTAGGAAAAAATTAGATAAAAACAGCTAACTTTGGATTTTTTGAAATTATCTGAAAACAGCACGTGGGAGGCGGTTGTTTCTTCTAACTATGAGTGACGTCATTCTGATAAGTAGGATTTCAGCGGTAGATGGCGTCTCTTCCTGTAATTAACGGCAGAATGGCAACGGTCCTATTGAAGCGGCGGTCCAAATATGGCTACTCTCCCCTATACCAGTGTCCTTCAAGTTGTTAAAAGATGTCTGACTATAAAAGAAAGCTCTTCAGAATCATAGGTAGCTATGAAGTTACGTAAACAGAAAACATGTCAATACTTTTTTATAGTATGATCAAGTTGTATATTATATAACTGATGATATGAGATATATTAGACATTTAAAAACTACATTTAAGAACCAGAAGACTAAATTATTACAGCCGATGAGTTTCTCCCTTATGGTTCCTTTACATTATGGTCTAATTAAAAATGTCTTTAGATGCACAAGATTTCACACAATCTTAACAGGACTGCCACAGGCGACGATTTTAATATTCTGTTCGCGCCACTATTTAAAAAAAATAAATTTTATAATGTATTTCTCTTGCAAATGCTGTCAAAACGTATGTGAAAGATTTTTGCTTGGAAAAAGTGGTGCGGATTTCGTATAGCAATTTTCGAATTTTTCGGGAATTTTGTATGTGATTTTTAGTGTATGTTAGCGATTTCCTACCATTTTTCCCCATTGGTGAAAGGAATCAACTTTCAATCTTCGAACACAATATATAATTTTTTTCTCTTTTCGAAATTTGTGCAGCGATTTAAAATTTTTTCGCGATATCTTATTGTGATTTTCACAGCTTTTTCGCAATTCGTGCTTTTTTTGAAGTACCCAGGTAACACCGGGCAAGTTAGCTAGTAGAATAATAAAATTGTCGAATGTGGCAGCCCTGTCTAAGTAAGAACAGCTTAGCAGTCACTTGTAATCTTGAATTAGTTGTATTTCGTGCACAAACATTCGACACGTAGCTATATTAAATCTACTAAATTTTCTAATGGCTATAGTTACAGAAAAGTATTGGTTAAACATACGAGTCCACCACAACGTATTTAATTGATGGCAAGGAAATAACATCTTTGGCTTGAATTATAGGCGCATGTCTCACAGATCATGAAAATCCATATTAACCCTCTGATTACCGGGTCAGAACGCGTATGTCCCAGCGACTTTTTTATTATTATATTCGTACCACTTTTTTATAAAAGTAACCTCTGCTATACATTTATACTAAGATATTTTTAATAGACACAAAGACATTTTTTAGTAAATTGTGGTGGTACGATGGAATATAAAAATAGTCACCAGGGCTGGATCGTAATCAAAAGGTTAACATGTGGGAAAATTTAATTATCCTTACCAAATATAATTATCAAAAATATATTTTCACCATTAGAAAGAAGACTCCCGATGCTGTAACGGTGTTCAGTGGGATGGTTCACTTAAATGCAAAAACTCCAACCATATTACAGGAACTATGAAAATTTATTTAACATTTTTAACTTTAAAGTTACAAAAGAGATCATACTCATAATTAATTAAGAGTGAGAGAGAGTCCATATTTACAATGCACGCCTGGGCGTGACCCACAGACCATGAAGGTCTTACATCCTTTTGGTCGAGATAAAAAGTTGAGAGTGCTCGTGATTTCACAAAAATCATATAACACTAGTCGCTACACTTCGCCAAATTCAAACATTGGCACCCTGAACGAACTGTGGACAAAGGTTTTATTCGCGAGCCAAATGATTATCCCAAAAAATCCAGCAACCCCGATGAGAACAATGAAACGCGTCATGGAAAATGGTTGCCAGTCCACAAATCCTGGGAATCATTATCTAACCGAAATGATTACGTTAAAAATTGCCCGCAACATACAATCGCGAAATGCCAAGAAAGGCATCTGGTAAATCAACTGACAAAAAGATTTAACCTCCATGAAACGTGATTTTAAAAACCGCATCTCATTTCGATGTGAGAAACGGCAGAAACATCTGGGAGGTGTTTATATTACAGACTGGCATTCGCTTAAACAAGTGTTACTTAAAATTACATACTGCAGACCCATGAAAGGGAAAGATGCAGGGACTCGCATAAAATACATTCCTTTCACATTTGCTGTTACAAGATTTTCAACGGTTCCATATTAGCAGTGATAAGGAAGCTTTTCACTGCGGTGGGAAAAATCCGATGCGATTAAATGAAAAGATGTTGCTTCTAGCAGCCGCGCCTTGTGATTTTTATTTATTTCATTGCACTGGGAGCGGAAACAGTCAGATAAGGGAAAAAAAGAAATGAATCTTTGAGCGGCCTGAAATAAAGATGTTTTTAGAAAGAAAAAAGAAAACACCTTAATAAAAATCTGGATGGTTTTGGGAAATGAATTTAATCACCTATTTCATTATAGGAAAAAGGGGGGGGGAAGGATAATATGATCTAAAAGTAAGAAAGTTGTGTTTTAAATTAATTTTGAATAAAAATGATAGCTATGGGACAGAAACGCTGTCACATAACTCACCCCCACAACAGAAGAAAGCTGAAACGTGTACGTTGCAGCTTTATATCTACTTAAAATCCTTTGTCCACCTTCGCACTTACAGAATATGTACCATGACAAAATAAGTAAAATTAACTGTTTAAGTTGATATCTACCAAGAAACCTATTTTAACTTGTCTGTGAAACTATTACCCGTTAGTTCCTGTAAAATATTTTATACAACTATAAGTAAATAGAAAAAAATATTTGCTTGCTTTCAAAACAATTCACAAGAATTGTGCTATGTCCATGACTGAGCGCTCATAATATTCAAAATAATCTTTTTTTTTTAATTAAATATTCCACAAAATAAAAGGGCCACATTTGTTGATAACACAGGATCCTATATTTAATTTTTTTTTGTGGCATTGTGTTTGTGGCGCTGGTACCAGCATTTTAGTCATGTATCTATTCATATAGAGAAGCATTTACTGTATTTACGACTTCTCAAAAATTTGATCTTACATGAGATCATAATATTAAATAAATGCAAGCAAATAAAAACAAAGGACAAAAACACACCAGTAAAAAAATTTGTTACTTTAAGGAAAGATGAATTCTTTTATAAAATTGAAGCTTATTTGTATTATCTTAGGTTGCTTCATTACTGGCATAAGAAACTTACAAAAATTTGTGCATAACGCACAGGACTACTAGAGACAAAAAAAAATGTGCAAGCTGCACGCGCTCAAACAGTGTAGCCCTAAATATTGAAATTTTTGTGAATTCTAGTGGCATCAGCTTATGGCTTCTGCCTTAAATAATAAGGGGTAGTTTTTTTAGATTCCTGCAATTTAACTAAGTACCCGGTTTCCAAAAAAAAATCACAGTATGTTATAATTTAGCATTTTATGAATTTTTACACTGCCATCCTGACTTTCCGTGTATTGGATCAAAATTTAACCCCTGGCAAACTTATAAAAAAATTAATAAGAAATTGCATACAATTTTATATAGTGTAACAAGATACATTACTCGATCTGCCACTTCCAAGTAAGAAGTATCCAATGAAAGTGTAAAAAAAAGTTACATGTTAACAGTAAACAAATTCGAAATGTATGTGTAGATTAATATGTCATGTGACGGATAACTCCTAGAAACATTAAAATCTTTGTATAGAGACAAAGTGATGATGCCATTGATATGTTCTGACATTTATGCACACACAAAAAAAATTTGTTAAAAAAAAGAAGTATTTTAATATTGAAACATGGTGTAAAATTTAAAAGATAGAAAAGTAAAAGGAGAAACTGTATGTGTGTGGAGGGAGGGGGGGACTCCCAAACTCATGAACTACCTGAAATAAACACATGAACAAAAGTGTACGCCAGCATCACAACGTGTAAGTAAACACATGAATAAATTGTATAATATCACATGAACTCTATGTATTAATGTCTCAATGAACTAAAATTGTAATGTATTTGCCAACAAAATAAACAGACAGTATATGTGTAATAACCCAAGACACTTGCATACGAGTGAGATTCAATTACATAATTAATGAGTTATCATCAAAATGTAATGAATAAGGGTTAATAAAACAAATGAACTACTTGTAATGTGTGTGTAAACTCTGGTTAAACTCTAAACCAGCCAGTGTGTACAACTCAATGAACTACTTGTAAGAAAAAAAAACAAAAAGAAATACTGCCGAATAAATCGGTAGCAAAGTACAATGTGTAAAAGCAAATGAACAAAATATGTAAATCAACACATGAACTAGTGTAATGTATGTATAAGAATGTACCAAAATGTATTTAAAAAAACAACTGTTGTGAAACACAAACAAATATTCAACATATGAACTACATGTGAAAGAAAACTGTTGAATAAGTGGTTGACTAAGGGTTAAAAAGAAAATAAAACTGCATCTGCCAAATTCATTATTGTCTTAAGTTAACAGAAGCGTGCATAAAATGTATAACTCTACGCTAAAAATTGTAGAAGGTATGCAAGCCAAACATGTTCCAAGAAAATAATGAAAGGGAAAAAAACATATTGATAGCAAAAATAACAAGCAATGTACCTTATGTGGTATGAGTGTATGTATCCGTCACAAGACAACTGTGAGACTTGAACTCACAAATTAAAAAAAATTTTAAATCTGAAGAAAAAAATGCCAAAGATTTAGTTTAATGACTATATGTGAATAGCCCTTTAAAAAAATAAAGTGTACTTAACAGCTCACATTATGCATGTGACTACATTTTATAAAAAAAAAACTCTTACCGATATCAAATATCATGTCAGTTATAATAAAAAAAATACCTTATGTTATAACTTAAAATAGCAACGAGTCACCAGCCGCGCGTAAACAATGAAATCTAACAGTACATTAGCTGCATGTGTAAAACTGTACACCTGGTTAATTATCCCTTGCATAAAACTTTAAGATGACTGTGTAAACAATGTACAATAGTTACATTATGTTATAATTTCTGCAAAACTTTTAAACACACGAACTAAAAAAAACACTTGACATTAAAAGAAAGTCTATCTAAAAACAACTACGAAGTTGTGAATGCAGTGAAAAAAAAATGCAATTTTTAAGCTAAAGACAAATGCTGATAAAAGAAACCTATACATGCACAGATGGTAATGAATGCCCTTAACCATGGTGAGTATTAATTGAAATATAACAAAATCAGCAAAACTGAACGAGTAAATGTGTGTGTGTGTGAAGTACCAGGCCAAACATGACGTCACAAACCATGTGCATGAGAGGGGGAAAAACATGTGTGATTAATACCTAACAATGCTATCTGCCCATAGCAAGTTAGAAATAAAAGTGTAAACTAGTGTAAAAGTGGTGTACATAATCAGCATTAGAAAACAATTACAGGTGAATTTTGGCAACTTAAAAAAAAAATTCGAACACTACTCCAATTTAAAAATTAATATTAGTGTAACTCCACGACATATGCAAGGAAACATATTCGATCCCTGATTAAGCTAGCGGCCAACTTGCTTAACCATGGATCGAAATATACACCTCAGACATTTTGCTGTGCCATGGAAAATAGCGCAATGACTGAAGTATCCCACATTGACCATGACAGAAGTATTAGCAATCAAACTTACACACACACACAAAAAAAACAATGTATTAATGTGAATGCATGTCATTGAGAAACATACAAAAAAAATAACTGTTTAAAACTATACGTCAACCCTATGTTGTACATCTTATATATTTTGCAAAAGCAAACGAGAGCCAAAAGGGAAAAAATATTTTTGTAACCATGACATGATGACTCGAGCTATGTAATATACCTAAAGAAAATGTATGCCAGGATAAACTAATCTAAGCTTACTAAATATTTTGCCAAAGTTCACAATCCAAGAAAATATTTATGTGAAAGATAAAATAATCTAATATTTTTTTTTAAACTTATGATTACGCAAACTGTATGTAAATTTCTAATCAAGTGCCCACATCTAACTGAGAAAAAAAATGTTATGCTCACCTCCTCTATAATTATTTTAAATTGCCACCAATATGCAAATCCAACATATTTCACATTACTCTTAATCAGTGCAAAAAAAAAAAAAAAAAAAAAAAAAAAAAAAAAAAAAATTATAATAAAGTCATAAAACATAAAACTTTCTGCATAGAAAAAATAATATATATTAACTCTAAAAAGAAATTTCAAAAGTGTGTCCCAGATCTAATAGTGTAAAAGGTATTCAAAAGCAAGTCATTTACAATCTAAGATAAATATATCTATAGACTTTTTTTATCACTATTTTTAACCCCTTCGGGACGGGAGCCTTTTGCGAAATTTTTAATCTTTTGGCACCGTTTTTTAAAAACAGAAATTTGTGTCTTCTTGAATTGAGAAAATGCGCTGATTAAATAAAGCAAATTTTACAGTAAAATTTTACTGGTGAGGAAAAACAAGGATTCTGAGCTCTTCATGCGGCACGTATACGTGTCGCTCGTCCTCAAGGGGTTAAGAAAGGCTGAATGACAACATCTTAACTAACACTAAAAAAAAAACATCTAATAATCCCCAGAGAACTACTCATAAAAGACACTATACTGAATAAGTTGCAATATGACACAACATATTATTTAAATATTAAATCATACTGTTAACAGACAGCATGCGAGCCAGCGTATTTATGTCCAACAAATGATAAAACAACAGAGAAGCAACTTCAAGGCCTGGAGATAAAATAAAAGGACTATATTATCTCTGAAGTGCGTCAATGTGTCAATGCAAGATACTCAGGAAGTTTCTAATATGACTCAAATGCAACAAACTTTAAAAAAAATTGCTACCCTTTTTTTATCCCCTTAGAAATGCATCCCAATTATTCATAAATTTTACTTTACACATCAAGTGCCAATCTGTAAGTAACAACTTATATTTTTAAAAGCAGATGAAATATTACCTAACATATTAAATATTCATAACAGAGATAAATACAAATACATCTCTTTTCAATCAAAATAGAAATTAAATTAAAAATAAACACACCTTTCGTTAAAAATATGTCATTCATAACTATAATTAAAAGCAACAAAATGTGCACAGATAAATTAGATAAATTTTAAAAGGCTATTGTTTGTCCAATAGCGACAAGGAATGCAAGCGCAATATCTTTCAAGATAAATGTTAAACCCAGAAAATCCTTGTCATGCATGAAAATAAAGTATCATTAAACATCCATAAAATAACTGAACTTAAATAGCACTTACCTTTTAAACATTAACATGCAAAGAGCAGCTTAGAATTATAGCTGCAAGTTTAACGGTTTAAAAAAAAAAACAATAATTTTTCTTTATAAAGCCGATATCTTCTCTCTTTCGGCTATTACCTTTTATAAGCAGTCTTAATAAAAACAATATGGAATAGTATGGAGTAATAAAATGTTTAAACACGTATGAGTATAGAAACATTTATCATAGCATGAAAAGAGATGAAACTGAAAAATATATATATATATAAAAGGAAAATACTGTATTAATTAAAATTAAGATTTTAAAAAGGAGAAAAAAAATGTTCATGTTGAAATTTGTAGTGTATTCTTACTTTTTTTTTTTAACACTACATAAAAACGCACTTTTTAACTGTAGTAATTAACACAACTAGTGTCACACTAAGTTCACTTTGAGATATTCATATAAGTCACAGAAAAGCACATACTTTTTAAATGATGCGTCCCTCATATTTTAAGTGAGAAACACTTTTTTTTTTTTAGATTACCTTGCGTAAAAACACATTTTGAAAAGAAAAAAAAATTCTATCACAAAGGCGATATTCAGAATGAAGCACGATGAATTTTTGACATTGTCAGGTGCATTTTTTTGTAAGACTCACTAGATTTCACTTTTTTCCTTTTTTGCTATTTCACAAACAACCTAAAAAAATGAATTGTGTCGAATCCGGACATTATTAGGTACCCTTTTTTGTCGAGTACACTGGTGCTGAACTATTACTTTTTTTTTGTGTTGACACATTTTTTTGAAGAAAACACAGATCGCCTGTAAAAAACTCGAATCACAGATAAAGCACATCTAGAAGACTCCAGGAGAGATTGAGCACAAAATTGGCGTTGATGATAATATCAGGTGAGATGATAGGTAACAAACGTCTTTATTCCAACGTCACTAGTGTAGTATCAGGATTGTGCATAGAATCAGTCCAGTTTTCAATTAAAATGCAAACAAAATTTTTGAAGACATGTAGCAGCGGTGCTCCGGCACATACATCATCCGGATCATTCATCGTGTACTGGTGTTTACAGAAACATCAGGAATGGGCAGAGAAGTTGAAGAATAAAATTGTCCTTTTAAGCTGCAGGAGTACTACGTCGAAGGTGCGGCATAAAAACATTTAAAAAAAAGGGGTGGGGGGAATTTCTCTCTCCTAAATAAATAAACATTTTTTTTTTTTTTTTTAGGTTGGAGCAACGACCGGCCGATGGGCCAAATTTATGTAACGGTGTTCAGTGGGATGGTTCACTTAAATGCAAAAAACTCCAACCATATTACAGGAACTATGAAAATTTATTTAACATTTTTAACTTTAAAGTTACAAAAGATATCATACTCATAATTAATTAAGAGTGAGAGAGAGTCCATATTTACAAGGCACGCCTGGGCGTGACCCACAGACCATGAAGGTCTTACATCCTTTTGGTCGAGATAAAAAGTTGAGAGTGCTCGTGATTTCACAAGAATCATATAACACTAGTCGCTACACTTCGCCAAATTCAAACATTGGCACCCTGAACGAACTGTGGACAAAGGTTTTATTCGCGAGCCAAATGATTATCCCAAAAAATCCAGCAACCCCGATGAGAACAATGAAACGCGTCATGGAAAATGGTTGCCAGTCCACAAATCCTGGGAATCATTATCTAACCGAAATGATTACGTTAAAAATTGCCCGCAACATACAATCGCGAAATGCCAAGAAAGGCATCTGGTAAATCAACTGACAAAAAGATTTAACCTCCATGAAACGTGATTTTAAAAACCGCATCTCATTTCGATGCGAGAAACGGCAGAAACATCTGGGAGGTGTTTATATTACAGACTGACATTAGCTTAAACAAGTGTTACTTAAAATTACATACTGCAGACCGATGAAAGGGAAAGATGCAAACTCGCATAAAATACATTCCTTTCACATTTGCTGTTAAAAGATTTTCAACGGTTCCATATTAGCAGTGATAAGGAAGCTTTTCACTGCTGTGGGAAAAATCCGATGCGATTAAATGAAGAGATATTGCTACTAGCAGCCGTGCCTTGTGATTTTTATTTATTTCATTGCACTGGGAGGGATAAGGGAAAAAGGGGGAAAAAAAGAAATGAATCTTTGAGCGGCCTGGAATAAAGATGTTTTTAGAAAGAAGAAAGAAAACACCTTAATAAAAATCTGTATGGTTTTGAGAAATGAATTTAATCACCTATTTCATTATAGGAAAGAGGGGGGGGGAAGGATAATATGATCTAAAAGTAAGAAAGTTATGTTTTAAATTAATTTTGAATAAAAATGATAGCTATGGGACAGAAACGCTGTCACAGATGCTGACGTAGTATGTTTTTTAAAAAATCTTTTAAAATTTTAAACATTAAAAAAATGTAAACATCAAAATTTATACGTCTAAAAATTTTTAAATTTTATCAAAATTTAAAAATACTTAAAAATTAAGAAGATTTTGTTTAAAAAACTACACTACATCGGCATCGGTTGCCTACTTTCTAGTGCATGGTGAAAACCCCTTTTCGATAATTAGTAATGAGTAATTCATGTAATTAAATTTTTCCCTAGGTTTTTCGTGCACAAATATTCGACACGTAGCTATATTAAATCTACTACAAATTCTGATGGCTATAGTTACAGAAAAGTATTGGTTAAACATTTGAGTCCATCACAACGTGTTTAATTGATGGCAAGGCAAATAACATCTTTGGCTTGAATTATAGGCGCATCCCTCACTGATCATGAAAATCCATATTAACCCTCTGATTACGGGGTCAGAACACGTATGTGCCAGCGACTTTTTTATTATTATACTCGTACCACTTTTTTATAAAAGTAACCTCTGCTATACATTTATACTAAGATATTTTTAATAGAAACAAAGACATTTTTTAGTAAATTGTGGTGGTACGACGGAATATAAAAATAGTCGCCAGGCCTGGATCGTAATCAAAAGGTTAATATGTGGGAAAATTAATTAGGTGATTAATCCTTACCAAATATTTATCAAAAATCTAATTTCACCATTAGAAAGAAGACGCCCGATGCTGACGTAGTATGTTTTTATAGTCTTGGTTTACTTGCCCATCTGCTGTTGATGCTCCTCCTAATGATGTTTTACTGATTCCAAGGTTGAAAAATATGATGACAAACAATTAATCAATATAGGATTTACAATTACGTTACTTCATTCATGGCATTTGAGTGGGGAACTTGCAACACTTAGCTTGTTTTCAGATTTTGTTTCTGACAAGCAAAAATCAGAGCAGAGCTGGTTTTCAACATGAAAAAAGAAAGGAGTTCTCGTTTACATCTATTAGAAATACTTCTCCTCAAACTGGATGATTTGTGCATTTATAATAGTTTCTTTGAAACGACTAAAATTGAAGATAGTTTCCTCAGTGAACCAGTTAAAGATTGGCCCGAAACTGAATCCTATAAAAAAGCTGCAATATTTGCTGAAAACTTATGTTATGTAAATGATGTTGCTGGATAAGCTGTTGCATTGATGCATGACTAGTTGTTCAACAATGAACGAAGAGCAAAAACAGTTTTTGTTATAAGTCGTGGAGATAGCAACAGAAAGAGCACAGAAAGAAATTTATAAAGTGCAATCGCCAAAATCTGTTTTAAACTTAGTTGATAAAAAATGTGTGAATGTGTAAAAAAAATATGTGATTGTTTAAAAACATTCCTCTTCATTGCTTTTATTTACCAATTGTAAGATAATTGTTTACCTAAGTTCACTTTTTGTGCATAATTATACAGAAGGTGGAAATGTCCGCAAAATCACATTTTTCTTGATTTTAGTAATACAGTAGAAGATCTTTATAACGCAAAACTAAAAACGCAAGGTTGTGCGTTACATAGAATTTTGCGTTATATGGATCATATTTCACACATCATTAAATTTACCTTGTAAACATTGTCATATATATCTGAAACATGTCAAAATACATTACAGTATCTTTATACCTTGTCACCAGGAATTATCCAAATTATAAATTTTTGCATTATATGATTCATTTCTACATTGTTTAATTTACTTTATAAATATAGTCCAACTATACCTGAACCGAATCTTTCATTATATTACTCATTTCCATAAATATTTATTGTAATAATAGCAATTTTGTTCATTAAAAAGTTTTGAATTAAGGAGATAAAGTTGAATTCATATATCAAATTTAGTTTTCTAGAGAGTAGCAATTTTAACAATGTGTGCTTCTTACCTGCAAAATTCATTGTTTACATCTAAGAAGTTGTGCGTTATATAGAGAATTGTGTTTTATAGAATTACGTTATAAAGGTCTTTTACTGTATTTTATGTCTCTTCCTACCCCGAGCAAAAACTAATTTATACAAAATTTGTTTGAAACAATATATAGGAAGCTTTCATAAATGAAAAAAATGTCATTTGAATATTAATAGTTTTTAATGTAGCTAAAACAAAATGCTGCATTTCACGTTACTTTGGCCATTTTTATGTAAATTCAATGACCTTGGGGGACCTCTAAATATTTTTTTTTAATTCTGAAACAATTCAAGGTGCTTTATATTCACAGGAAGAACATTTTTGGAGGGTGAGAGTTCACAATTTTAAAAGTTGATTTTTTGGGACACCCTAGTAGAAATGGCATACGTAAATTCATATATTGCATATGCGAGAGAACATGTTGTCCCTGGAATATTGACGTCGCATAACTAAAAGACTACTAACAAGATCGAAATCTAAAAAAATTAGTTTTTATTTTTTAACCCTTTCAGGAGCAAAGCATTTTCAATTCTAAAGTGTTGAAATAAATCATTGGCACCGGAATTTGCTAAACGATTTATTTGTAAATAAGAAAACGGCCTATATTTTACATACTTATTAAATCGAAAATATTTTCTGGTGCCAGTTAAAATACCTTGTAGGTTTTCTGTTACAATATTTTAGTCATAGTGTACTGGCGATGCGTACGTAGGGGGCACTGTGTGTACCCAACCTCAACCTTCCATTGCGTCCCAATCATTGTTTTGACTTTCCTAAAGCTAGTATTATTTCTTCTCCTGTTTCCACTTCTCATTTGGCCTTCCACGAAGCCTTACATCTTTAAAAACTCCAAAGACCTCGTTAATGACGTTTAAGAATTCTGGTGTGAAACCAAAATTTATAAATTCATGAACGAAGAAAGTTAAGAACAAAGAATAAAATAAACTAACAAAAAATAAATAAAATGAAAATGAAAACAAAAAGTAAAAAACAAACCGATTAAAAAAATAAATAAAGGTTAAAAGAACCGGAAAAGAACAAAATTAAACAAAAAGTTTCCAGGCGTCAGATAATGAAGGCATTGAATAAAGGTCATTAACGAGATTTTTGGAGATTTTAAAGATGTCAAACGCTTCGTGGAAGCCCAAATGAGAAGTGGAAATAGGAGAAGAAATAATACTAACTTTAGGGGAGTCAAAACAATGATTGGGACGCAATGGAAGGTTGGGTACACTCAGCGCTCTCTACATACGCATATGTACATACTTTCCTATGTAAAATCGGTTTCCTGACATATTCCCTACCTCCCCACGAATCACCCTGTATATACAGGAAAAAGTTAAAGTATGATTAAGAAGTCTCTTAATCCTTTCATTTCAATCATTTTAGTTCATTTTATTTCAGTTGTTTTTGTTAAACTGGCATAGGCTAGATTACAGAAATAATACCAAGAAAAAAAGAAGTGGAGTTTGCAAAAAGTGAAAAATTCACTTTAATAAGAAAATAAAACAGTATTACAGAGTTTTCAAACAGCTATTTTCTACAGTTGTGAGACATATGTAAAATATTTTATCCTTTGTGTATATCTGCGGGGTGGCAGATTTTGACATACTAAGAAAACAGTTTTGAACTATAAGTAATAACTACAGGGTGCCCAGTAAAGGGCTTCCTGATTTTAAAATTAAATAACTCTGAAACTAAGATCAACAGAAGAAGGAAGCAAGTGCTATGTTTATTTTGAAAGCCGTAAAAATCCGATACAATAGTTTCAAAATTAGTTACAAATTTCATCGACAGATGACGCTGTACGGTGAAGTCGCAGTACAGAGTCGGAGAAATAGACTGCAGATTGTCCTTTGCAAGCACTCGTCCCAATCATCAGCTACTCTGCCTGTTCACTGAACTTTCTGGAAAAGTTTGCAAATAGACACTTTCAGTGTGACGTCAGTCATGACATTTTTGTTGGAAACTGACTCCAAACAAACGGTTGCTATGCGACATTTCTTTTTAAATATAAATCGTGGAAAATGTTACCAGTACATATCAAGTATTAAAACACTTAGATGTGAGATATAAGATGTAGCTGCAACACACAAACAAAATCGAAAATACAACGTAGCAACCGTTTGTTTGGAGTCAGTTTCCAACCGAAACGTCATGACTGACGTCACGATTGAAATCATCTATTGTTTTCTTATCAGGATCAGGATCTTTTGAAAATTTAAACTACGCTTGTTGCCATAGGAATGAGATTTAACCGGTGATACTCGAGTATTAGAAAAACGCGTTACTTCACAGAATAGATGATTTCATTCATTTCCTTCAGTAAGAAGATTGATCACTCTGTGCTTCAGAGTATTTTATTTAGGGATCCCTCAGTGACAACACTGCCGTCTGTCGACAAAATTTGCAACTAATTTTGAAATTATTGTATCAGATTTTTACGGCTTTCAAAATAAACATACCACATGTTTCCTTCTTCTATCGATCTTAGTTTCTGAGTTATTAAATTTTAAAATCAGGGAATCCTTTGCTGACTCCCTGTATATTAAATGCAGTAGAGTAGTGGGTAACCAACATTGTGTGAAATAATACAATGGAAAAAAAACTAGAAAAACTTAGAAAAGTAAACAAGTTTTTAAAGAACTTAGTTCTTATTCATCAGGTGCAAAAAGACAACTATGGTTTTGAGAGCAGGTGCAATACTAAAAATAGACAAAGAGAGTGAACGACCAATAGGAAAGCAGGTGGCAAATAATCAGAAGTTCACATCAGTACAATAAAATGAGTTAAATTGAGAAAAAAAAATGGAGAAGGAAAACTAATAAATAAAATATAACAATAAATGCAAATAATAAATTAAATGGTAAAAGAAAATAAATTGAAGGTCATAATTAAAAAAGGGAGAGACCACAAGAAGTTAAAACGATTTTACAGAAATAAAAGATGCAAGTTGAAAGGATATACTGGAAATTTAAAAATGGTATTTAATTACAATGAACTAGTTTTTTCCATGCTGCTGAGAGTGTAGTTAAATGATATTTTTCTACAACAATAACATCACAATTAAGGTGCAGCACTCTAGTTATGTCTTTAATCAAGAACTTACTAAATAATGCATTGCTTGGGATTCCAGCTATAGTTTTAACTTTCAAAATACTAAAATTATCTTTAATACCAATTGCATTTCTGAATTAGATGTACGCGATAATTTAGCGATGCTATTGTTAATAAAAATGCTGATCCAACTATGCTCTTTGCATTGCAGCTTGGAAAAACTCGTTCAGCTTAATTAAGTAAACTTTTATGTGTTTAGCATTTCCTTTCAACTTGGGATTTTTTCCCTATACAGCTCCTGTCCCCTCTTTTTATTTCTGACCTTTAATTAATTTCTTTTTTTTTTCGTTTAATTATTGTTTATATTTATTTTCTCCCTCCCCCTTTTCATTTATGTCTTTTTACTCTATTTAATTCATCTGCTTATTTGTGTCAATCTCAGACTGATTGTTTTCCTTATTCTCCTTCTTTCTTACTGGCTGTTTTCTTTCACCTTTATTTCTCCATTGCTCTTCTGCCTTGTTCCTGCTTTTAAGGTAGACCAAAATAGTTGAGAAAACGCTGACTATAATTGTTGTCCCATTTTGGCCTACAGTAAAAAATTTCCGCCTTGCTGTACTACTAACCAATGAAATATTTGCCAACAAAGGACCAATACTGGTCCAATCCAACCCACAGAGTTCTATTTCTATCTATAATAGAGACGCAATATACTGTCAAAATGGCTTGCAATATGAAGCCGGATGCTTAAATTTAAATGTACCCATTCAGCCCAAAGAAGACAATTATAAAGGAAGAAAGGAATAAGGCTGCGTATGCACGCGTATTTTGCCTACTTCTCTAGTTTTCTTGGAAAATCTTTTCTTCTGAACCCATCTGCGGTTTAATAACAAAAGAATGAGGGGAATCAGCAATGGGTCAGGAGATAAGGAGCTCGACTCTACTTGAAGGAAAGGTTCCTCTTTTGCCGAACATCAGTCCCTTTCCTGCTATAGTTGTTAAAAATCAAAGACACCGCGTGGCCACAAAAAACGAAGCCGACACTGAAAACAGTTAGAAGGATGGTGCGTACGCAGCTTAAGGATTGGATTCTTTTGACGGGAGCTTTAAAGATAATTCTTTGAAGCCTTTTGTAAGTTACTTTTGACGTCATTCCTGTATTTCTCGAGGCTAACGAAAAAGACAGGCTACTGCGGTTCATCTCACGTGTCTTTTTTTTTTTTACAAACCGCTAGAGTGACGTGACGCTCTTTTTGCACACCTTCATTGGTGCATTCGAGCATAACGTGATTCCAGCGGTCTGTAAAAAAAGATACGTGGAATGCACAGCGGTAGCCTGTCTTTCTCGTTAGCCTCGTGCACTTCTATAAATAAAAGTGACCTTAAATTTAAGCCTCCTAAAGTACCATTTCAGAAAGAATGATTTTGTGTTGAAAAGATGTGTGTTTAATAAGCGAGTGACAGACTCACGAGTGTTTTAAAGCGAGCGGCAAGTGTTTGGGCTGAATTGTAACCGGTTATAGTGTTACAATTTGGATTCAAGAAAAAACTATGTTTCATCTCGGTTAATCTTAGAACTCTGTAGTCCAACCATTAGTTGCTCAGAAACTCTTCAAAGGAACCTCTGTACTCTACCATTTCCCAATGGATTCTATAAACTGACAAAAATGTGCCACCACTGTGTTATTTGGAAGCATATCTTTTTCCTCAACTGAATAAAAGCTTTTGACGTGCATTGTGTTTTTCTCATTTTTTATAGCATTTCAAAGAATTTTTTCCATTGTGCTGAATTTTATATCTGTATTTTAATTTTCTTAAATCTTTTCTACACAAAGAGAAAAGGAATAGATTGAATATTTTCAATATAGATATCACTAGCATCAGTAATACTGTAATTGCTCAGTAGCTAAATTGGGGAGATCATGTTTGAAATTCTATATGAGGTATTACCAGCATTATAAAATTAATAAGTACCTAAACGGGCATCACAGAAGTGGTGTTATTAGTAAATTTCTTATTAGGTATGACGCTATCCTCATACACAGAATAGAAGTATACATTATGACAAAATATGATTTTTAAAATTAAAAAATCCTTTCGGCCAGTGCAGTGTGGAAGAGGTAGCTTTCATATTTCTTGGTTTTAAAATTTTGCAAGTTTTACTCAAAGCTAATTTTACTCAAATTTTAAGAAGGTAAAATGCGACGAACCCAATAAGAGAAACGCTGATTATAATTGCTGTTCCATTTTGGCCTACAATAAAAAATTTCCGCCTTGCTGTACTATTAACCAATGAAATATTTGCCATCAAAGGACCAATATTGGTCCAACCCACAGAGTTTAATCTTTAATAGAGATGCAATATACTGTGTCAAAATGGCTTGCAATATGAAGCCACATATTGTTTAAATTTAAATGCACCCATTCAGTCCAAAGAAGACAAGCATGAGGAATAAGGATTGAATTCGTTTGACGGGAGCTTTAAAGATAATTCTTTGAGATCTTTTGTAAGTCACTTTTGATGTCGTCCATGCATTTCTATAAATAAAAGTGATCTTGAGTTTAAGCCTCCTAAAGTACCATTTCAGAAGGAATGATTTTGTGTTGAAAAGATGTGTGTTTAATAAGCTAGTGGCAGACTCACGGGTGTTTTAAAGCGAGCGGCAAGTGTTTGGGCTGAATTGTAACCAATTATAGCAGCCATACTCAATCTTTTCTTCTCGCGGGCCGCAAATATAAGTCTGCGATGTTATGCGGGCCACAACACATGTATAAAAGAGCAAAGTAGTAAGATAACATAAATTGTATAACAAACACTGAACATTTGTAGTCGAAGAAATGTTACCAAAACATTTTAACACCAGTATTTCAAAACAATAAACTTCGTGGTAGATTTCTATGGCAAACGAAAAAGTGGTGTAACAAATTTTTGGTACCAATTTTTTCCACGACAAACATTAAAGCTTAAAAAGCTCTATTAGATACATAATAAGCATAAAAATTATGCTATAATAATTCAGAATTTTCAAATTCTAAAGAAAATAAATTTTGCTCAATGCAAATTTTTTTTATTTGCAGAAATATAGTCAAAATTTAACTAATTTGGACTAATGTTTGATTAGCTTGAGTTGACGATTAAGAAATGTATACACTTCTGTAGCACAAATTAGACTATAAAGACATGTAAAAAGAATTTTTGACTAAGAAAATGGCAATTAAAATGTTTTAACATAATTTTAAATTAATTATAATTAAAAGGACAGATTTTGCCTACCGATGAAAATCTATAAAACAAAGCAGGTTAATGCTTTTTATGTACATCTTAATTTTATAAATATGGATTAATGATTATGTGTCTCGGGCTGCATATAAAGGGTCACTATGGCCACATGCAGGCTGCAGGTTGAGTATGGCTGGGTTATAGAGTTACACTTTGGATTCAAGAAAAAGCTGTATGCTTCATCTCGGTTAATCTTAGAACTCTGCAGTGGCGCCAGCTTTTGAAAAACATTGGGTGGGCTTAACCATTTTAAGGTATAATGACATGTGGGCATTTTGTTTTTTTCGAAGATAAAGAGATTGATAGGAAAGTTACGACAGTGAAGTTAGAATTTTTTTAATAGAATATAAAGTTGTGATTTTATCATGGGTGAAAGTAGTCCATCCAAGCCAAGACTGAAAACTTTTCTGAATATTAGAAATAACCAAATGGGAATGGGCTAGAGTATTTCTATGTCTTGCATTATGGCTGAAAATTGATTTTTTACAATAAAAGACAGCGATTAAAAGTTCTTGACAGTAAAATTGCTATTATTTAAGTACATAAAGTAGAATTCACAATTGATCAAAAATCTCTACAAGACTGAAATCAGTCCTGAGACTGAAGTCTTGCACCCATGGATTTTATTAAATTATATTCTCATATGAGGTTTTCATTTAGAATGAAAAATGAATTCGGAAATGTGTCAGAAAATAGCTATTCTCCATTTAAAAAAAACCTAAGCATTACTACTTTTGTATGCATTTATTTGCTAATTTAGACTATAACACATTAAAAAAAAAATTAGTCTGAATGTATTCACAGAGAATTTCTTTGTGGAGTATACATCTCTATTATATAGAGACAGTAATATTTTAACTGGATTATTTGGGTTAGATTAAATGGGTTGGGTTAGGGTTCTGTGTGCCTGTTACCGCTATCCTTACTGTGTTTTCAAACAAAATAATTTTGAATGGAAAAATTATTTTTCCAGCGATTAAAAAATAAACAAGTAACAAAATAGAATAATGGGAATCAGGTGGGCTCGAGCCCCATGGGCCCATATAAGTTGGCACCACTGGAACTCTGTTATCCAACCATTAACTGCTCAGAAACTCTTCAAAAGGTTCTACTCTACCATTTCGAAATAGATTCTATAAACTGCCAACAATGGGAAAACACTGTGTTATTTTGGAAGGACATCTTTCTCGTCAGCTGAATATAAGCTTTTGACATACATTGTTTTTCTCTCACCTTTTTATAACATTTCAAAGAATTTTTTTTCCATTGTACTGAATTTTATATCTGTATATATGTATATTCTAATTTTGTTAAATCTTTTCTACACAAAATGAATTGAATACTTTCAATATCGATATCAATAGCATCAGTAATACTTGAATTGCTTAGCAGCTAAATAGGGGAAACAATGTTTGAAATATTTATATGAGATATTATCAGCATTATAAAATTAATAAATATCTAAATGGACATCACAGAAGTGGTGTTATTAGTGAATTTCTTATTAGGTTATGACACTACCCTCATACACAGTATAGAAATATACTAGGAATGCACCGAATATTCGGTTAAGCCGAATATCAAACTACTTGGTCTGCCGAATATCAAACTACTTGGTCTGCCGAATATCAAACTATTTGGCCTACCGAATATTCGGTTTGGCTGAACATCAAACTATTCAGCCACTTGAATACTTGATAAACCTCTTAAAATATTTTTTAAACCGTTACACAACTTCTGCTTGTAACTGTCAATTAATAAAGATATTCAGAATAATTAGAATCATCTTTACATAAAAGAAAATTAGTATTATTTGTTGTTTTAAGTCACTTAAAAAAATTAACCACTAATGACAACCTTCATGGGAATTAATAAATGTGGAAATGCAAGTTACCGAGCATTGTCTGGTAAATAATCAGTTTCTTGCTTTATCGCAAACAGGGTGTTTCTAAACAAAATGGAAGAAAATTTCAGGGATAATAATAGGCATCAAAATAGGCAATTTTTTATACAGCAAATCAGGATCGCAATTCACTTATTCAGTCAAAAATACTGGTATCCCCAGGCGAGACTAATTTACTTTTGTTACTTTAACAATAATGAAGGTATTGTCAACAGAGTTACTGTAATTTCTATGAAATATGATAACATGACAAGAAGTGCTGAAAATAGCAACTATTCATATCTCAACAGCACTGAGCTAGAGATTTCTTTATTAAGAATGCAACTAACAGTACTTATACTGCATCACTGCCAAAATTCAGTCACTTCCAATGATATCATCACATTCTATACAAACAAATTAATGTGATGCAAATTTCGCTAAAATATCTTTATTTCTGTACAGTTGTAAACGAAAATTCAGCTACAGCTTGTAAACCTTTCATTTGTGATGGAAGAAGTGGAATGATGTTGCTTCTTGTTCAATATAAGAAAGTTCTTTTCATTTGTTTAAATTAATTGAAGAAGGCATGGACTTTAAATTTTGTTATTTAAAAAAGTTTTAAACCATCCTCCTCTTAAATAATAACTGAAAATATACTTTTTTTAGTGCAAAATTTACTTATAAAAATAGCCTTGTTTGTCAAAATGGAAGTAATCTGTGCTAAATATTATGTAAAATTACTTAAATTTAACTTTTTAATACCATTAAACTCTGAGATATAAAAGTATTTAGCCAGCCAAAAATTCGGTATTCGGCCTAAAAGTTACTATTCGGCTAGCCGAATATTTGGTATTCCGTTTACCTGCAAGACGAATATTCGGTATTCGACCAAAATCACTATTCGATGCATCCCTAAAATATACATTATTATGACAAAATATGAATTTTAAAATTAAAAATATTAGTTTATTCAAGGCAGTTAACTGAAGATAATGCGGATGGGCAAGCCGTCTAGCAGAGAAGTGCATTACAGTGGTAAAGAAAAATGGCTGCTTAAAATTGATAAGCATGTAAATCCAATCCAGAAATGTTTCTTGTGTTCATGTGCTACTCGAAGAAAGATCTCAATGTCCAAAAATTTTCCATCTATTCTAAATGAAGTATCAAAATCAATTATAAAATAAATCAGTATTTCAAAATTTATTGCCAAATGTAAATCTCTTCAAGAAATTTTGTGAAGATAAAAAAATGGACACCATATATAACAAACACTTTAGTTTCACATTGAGGTAAGCTGGCAAAGAACAATAAGACTCTTCGAGATATAAAGGCAAAGATGTACGATTTTGTTGTATTTATAGGGATTTATTAAGAACACATTCAGGGAAAAAATTTTACCTGTTTCATAAGCTAAGAAATTATAAAAGGAGTTGTCACTATTAATGCTCTTTCAGACTTCCTTCATGTGAAAAAGAATTTTAAAAAAATTACATGTTAAATAGATAAGGAGTAGGGCATCATGGTTTTACAGTTATTTAGGTGGGGCATTGCCAAAAAAAAAAAAAAATTGGAAACCACCAGGCCCGAAACTAGTCTTTTTGGCGCCCGGAGAAGACATTGATTTTGGCGCGCCCCTTACCCTCAACCCTGCAAAGAAAACTTTCAAAAATTCTAATAGCCAATTCATTTTAAAATGTAAAATATGTAATCATATAATACATAATACTGGATTACGTAATCAGCTTTGTTAAACATTTATTCATTACATCCATGAAAGGAACTGAAAAATATTCTGCTTTATACAGGTTTCCGTTTTAGCACGTATATAATGGTTGACATTGTTTCTGTTGGAAATACAGTAGAACCTCGATTATCCGAAGCAATTGGGACCGACCACCTTTCGGAAAATCGAAATTTTCGGATAATCGAGAATGCTTCAATTTTAAGATTGCTATTTCTTATGGTAACAAGTGCTTAATAAAAATAAAGCAATATCAAAATAGAAACAAGAAAAAATCATCTGAATTTTAATTTTGAAATTAAGTACCTTTTACATATTTCACAAGTGTTTGAAACAAAGTTTTGTTTGTCGCAGTTTCGATTGCCTTTGTTTTGCAGCTCAATCATGAAGTTTTTTTTTTGATACTATTAGTTCACCAATATCACAGTCTTTCTGCTGCTCCAGCCATGCCAAAACCTTTTGCAAAACATTCAAAAGCTTCAGAATTGCTACTTTGTTCATTTTCTTCGACCACATCGTTCTCCTCTTCTTCGTTTTGATCAGCACGTGTTCCTTGGATGTCGTCAATGACTTCTTTATCACTCAATATATGAGTCGCAATTTAGCCAATCCTTTATTCCTGCAATATCACAACCAGGTATTTTATTAAATACTGATTCCAAATCGGCAGCATCATTCTCTGTTTCATCCATAAAGCTTTCGTTCGTTTCAGTAGCTAACGTGGAGTAAGTTTTCTCCAACTTTGAATGAACGTATGCCGCTGTTACAATTCCAAAGCTTCACTTATGTACATAGTCTTTTATAGTAAAAAAATCCTTTTAAAATATTTTGCGCACAAGGAATGTGATATTTAAAAAAAAAAAAAAAAAAAGCTTTGAAAATGGATTTCGGTTAACCGAGAGTTTCGGTTAAAAGAGCTTCGGATAAAAGAGGTTCTACTGTATATGATTTTTTCGTTTAAGATAGGATTCTGTTTCAAACAAATAAAATATTATCATCTTAACTATAAAGCATTATCTATTTAAATCTGTGTTTCTCAACCTTTTTTACTTCATGGTGCACTTAAACCTAGAATTAAACTTCTGCGGCACACTAAAATTATAACGACTTAAAAAGAAGGAAGAATTATCTATCATTACATAAGAAATGATTACATATAATTTTCAATTTATTTACTATCACAAACAAAATAGGCCATCCGAGCCGAATAAAGGTCTGGAAAATTATTTATAAAAAATCTTATAACCTTCTTTTATATACTTCTCTTTAATATGCATTAACATTTATAAGTATATGAAACACTGTTTTAAGCACAATTTTTAATACTATTTTTGGTATCATTCAGCACACCGTCATCAGTGCGAAGAATCATGCGATTTTCCCGTATATATGGAGGGGAAGCGGGATTCGAGGGATAGGCTAATTGATCAACAGTAGTTTAGGAAATTACAGGCAACAACCTGTAGAAAATTGTACAGTGAAAAGAACTGGTAATGTGGAACATATCTTAATATCTCAGTAATTTGTCCCATTAGCAATTAAATAGATAACTGAGTTTGACATTTTAAACTGTAATCTTTTTTCCTTCAGGAGAGATTCTTTTTCTGAAAGAATTTATTGCAAGAGACGAAAGACCATTTTTAGGGTTTCCTCGTATATTCTTATAATGAGTAACATAAGAAAAATCTCCCAAATAAACCAAATTTGTGACACTAAACCTTATTTCAAAGTAAATCATATAATATAAAATGTCGGACAATAGAGATTCGAATTTTTGAATATTTGAAGCAACTTGCTTAAAAGTTTCGTGGCGCACAGGTTGAGAACCACTGATCTAAATGAAGACAGATAATGTTGAGGCTGTTCTCAAATATCCAAAGGAGCAATTTTATGACATAAGTTTTAATTCATTTTTGTTTGGAAACGCAGGTGTTATTCAGAAACTTATGTAATCGAAAGACTTTTCCCTTTTTTTGTAAACTAAATAGGTTTATCAGAAAATACCGTAAAAACAGGTATTTTGAACGGAATTTCCAGACGAAAGCAGAAAAACTAGTCGACGAAGGGAGAAAAACGCCTTGTCACGTGATCAAAACCGCTTATAACTCGATAGGTAATTTATTTATCAAAAAATAGAAAAATCATTTTGATTCCAAATTGCTTCCATAGTGAATTCTGCCAATTTTATACCTTTACGTTTAAAAATGTGTACGTCATTGTATCAAAGTTTTGCGCTTGTCGTACAGTGAACTTGAGAACAGCCTTAAGCAAAGACAGTTAATGGCAAGCTAATGTTAAACCTATGGGAGCGTTTTGACAAACTTCATTTTCACTATCTGTGAAAATGAAATTTGTCACACATAGACAGTTAATAGCAAGTTAATGTTTAATGTATGGAAGTGATCTTGGCAGATATCTCGCTTGCATTTGATATTTTTGTAGCAAAAACCAAACGAAATCTTCACTTGGCGTTAGAAAAGAACTTTTTTTATATATTAAGATCTCTGCAAATTATAAGCAAAAAACTTGGCAAAATTTGGGACTCTTTTTATAAAAACTTTAATTTCTCTACAAGTACACATGTTATCCTCGTAAAAATGGACACAGTTTATTGCAATAAGGCACTTAACCATAATCTACAGTTTGACTGCTTTTGCTACATTAGTTTTGACAGGGTTATCCAAAAGATATTCGTTCTTCAATTTGTTGATGGTCTCTTATGAGATTTCGAGAAAAAATCCTCACAGAAATGTATGACCTGTATTATTCTGTTTACACACTTGGAGTTTCAGGATAATTCCTCATGTAGTTTTCTAGATATTTAACAAAACGTTTAAAATCGCAAGTGGCCGGTCACCTTTGGCCATATAGTGTATCTGTCGCAGACACTTGGAGAATTTTCTGCTACTGGAGATTACACTATAATTAAACTACATTAATTAAACATTAAATGGATAATTAAACATTATCCATTTGTCACTGGGCAAATTATGTATGGGGATAAATTTAGTCAATCCTTCCTATAGCTCCTACGTTATGAATCATAAGAGTTTTATGCTTCATGTAGAGCTAGCTAAGTGCTATAATTTTATGTTGCAGTATAAACATGGGAATCTTTTGTTTCTAGATGAAATATAGTATTTTTGAGTTGTCACTTTTCTTGTAGGTGAGCGATATATAGTGTTGCCAGGTGTCCCAATTTACGCAGGATATCCCGATTTTCAAAAATTCATAAATTCTTTTAGTATCATGCTATTCGTTAATCTTCGAGTGGAACTTTATGAGGTAATCATGTTATAACAATCTGTCTATTTTGATGATTCTATCTGTACATGTTTACAGTACTTAATTCAGTAAATTCTAAAAAAAAAAAACAGAACCTGCCTATAAGAAATCTCATGATATATGTAAAACAATTACGGTCCCTATAGAAAGAATATCATACAATTATAACTGCTCAGTCGAAAACATCTCTAATATGAAAATTTGTTTAGGTCACTAGCAATTCTGCTTTCACAGATTTTGTCATTTGTATCTAATGCAGTAAAGCCTAAGACAGAATCTCAAGTGGCTAAAGAAAGATTCTGTTTTAAACAGGTTTTCGTCTTAACACGTAGATTTGTATAATACTTTTTCCATCATAAGACTGTTTACATTTAAGACAGGATTTTGCTATAGATAGGTTCCATTTTCACAGGATTTACTGTATTTTTATGTCCCAATAAAGAAATCATTGTCCCGCCTTTTTTTTTTTTTTTTTTTTTTTTTTTTTTTTTAATTAATCATACATCTGGCAATGGCGTCGTTCAATGTTCGGGTTCAGGTAAATGTAAAAAAACTCCAACCAAGTAAATACAGGAACTAATGAAAATTTATTAACATTTTTAACACAATAATAAAAGATAATTTACTTCTAAATATTAAACGGGAGAGAGAGGAAATCCACAAGTAACGGGTATGCCTGAGCGTACCCTCAGACCACAAGGTCTTTTACGTGTTTACATGATGAGAGCAGAAGTTACCGTGTCGTTTCATAAGAAACATATAAGACTTGGCGCAACAACATCGCCAGATTTCAGCATTAGAAAAGTGTACGAAAAGCAGACAAAAGGTCATATTTACACGCCAAAATGATTAGCCCAGAATCTAGCATCCCAACAAAAAAACAATAAAATCATGTGATGCAGAAAGGTTGCCAGAAAAATGGTTCTACATATGTATATATCCCTGACACCATAAAGCCGGCTATAAATTAACAAAACAAATGAATAAGTTAAATGATTGCAACTTAAAATTGTGAAATACTGAGAATGATATGTTTTAACACAGCTGACAAATAAAATTAACAACGCATATGAAATATAATTTAAAGACCTCATCAATAAACATTCATTTTAAATTATTAATATATTATTTCAACGGTCACTTTTACTAAAAAGAATGAGAGATAAATATATCTCACGTGGGCGATGCAAAAGAAAAAAAAAACAAAATAACATTCATTGAAATCAGAAGCAGGTGCATCTGATTCTTCTGTTTATATTTTATTTTATCTTAACGGCCTCTGATGTTATTGAGAAAGCGATTATAACTCATGAAGTTAAGATATGTGACAGAGATCTATCACACTGGCGACACCAGTGATATACACTAAGAACTTTTAAAATGTCACTAAAACCTTAAAATATGCAAAAAGATACTCTAAAATCTTTTCAGTTATGCAAAAACAAGCACTAGCAAATCATGAAAAAATAAATATTTCCTGATTTTATTTTTTCCTTTTTTAGAATTGCAGTAATTACTTGAACTTTATCTTGCCTACTTGAATAATCTACTCTTAAAGATTAGCAGAAATTTACTTTTATGATTTTTGTTTAGAAACAGTGGTGGACAAATTAAAAAATAAATAGTAACCAGTTGCAACCCTATATAACAGAAAAATATTTCAAATTATGAAAACTTTTAGTTAGTTTCCTTCCCCCTTCCCTCCTCTTTTCTTCCTGTATAATATAAATCGATCAAAAATTTAATTTATAGAAAAATGAACATAGAAATTCAGCTGTAATGAGAGATTTTAAGGAATATCAGAAGTGAAACAAACAATTATGGATTTTGAAAATTCACTATAAAATTTTAACATACAACTATGGTCTTATTCTGGATGATTACTGAAGAATCAATAGTCTTAGTTTAACATTTCTGACTAAAAAAACAGAACAATTACTGAAAATCTGTAACAAATGATTGATCACTGAATGTGAAAAAAATGTTTTTTTACTGGATGAAGAAATGCTAAAACAAATTCTTAAAAATTTCTATTAATTTACAAAATTGTACTAAAACCTTGTTTTATGTTTTCCAAATTTATGTAGCAATACAACTAATGACAAAACATACAATAATTTAATTTCCTCTAACAGCAAATTTGAAAAAATGTATTCATTGCACTTGCTTATGCATATTGTGTCAAATTCCATTACACAACACAGCATGTACAAAACATAGCAGATACGGCTTCCTTTCTTTCTTTTTTTTTTTTTTTTTTTTTTTTTTTTTTGTAGAAAAAGTCACATTTTTTTTACAGCAATATTTTTATAAAAAGAGCTCATTGAGAGATACACAAATTATCAATTTGAGAAATTCCTGTTAGTATAAAAATAGTTTCTTAACTTATCAGACCTATTAAAAATAGGCTTATTCAACACTTACAAAACATTAAAAAGTTATTATATTGACTCATAACTACTTTATCACTAGTAAACCTGCCCACTGTTCTACAAGTAGGTACTGCAGAATCTTTCAGAAGAAAGGTACACTAACAAGACCTTGTTAGTATTGTGAATAAAAATTCACGTAATTAAATTTAGTAAATATTTAATTTTTTTTTAATGAAAGGTACCTTTGAGAGTAGAAAAAAATCCTCTATATGTGTTTTTTCATTTCTTTCTTTCCTTTTTTTTTTTTTTTTTTTTTTTTTGTATTTCTATCTGGTAACATGGATGGGTAATTTTAAACTGCAGAGAAGCCGGAAAACATAAAATTATCAAAAAAACATTTTTTTTTTTGAAATAGTAAATAGTATTTATATTTTTTAAATTAAATGTACTACTGAGAACAAAAAAGGACCTTCTATAATTTTTTTTACATTTCCATCTAGGCCACTGCTGATTTAAAACTGCAGAAAAAATGGAAAATATGAAAACTAACCATAGAAAATAGATATCTTTTTTAAATAGTAAATATTAATATTTTTTTAAACAAAAGATACAATTACAAAACGGGAAGATATCACCTAAAGGTATATATTTTTGTTTTTTTAATTCCAGTTAGAACTTGCGAATTGTGATTTGAAAATGCATAAACAGGGTGGTCACAAATCTCATATCTTAAAATTCACTGATATTTCCATGATTTTTTTCGAGGTTAGCGTTAAAATAACGAAATTTTCATAGATAATTTCATTTACAAAATTACTCTATGCATATGGTCATTACTTACAAGTAGAGGGCCAACCTTGTTAATCACAGATTTTGATTATTTTAATATATGTTGCAGGGTAGAAACCCCATAGTCTCAGGTTCAACGGATTTTATCCAACGCTCCTTAGTTTTTGAGAAACCGAGATGGTCTAACAGTAGAACACAACTTAAATACTTACTTTTTAACTAAAAGGACAGGTTGGTCGTAACTGAGTTGGTATGGCGTTTGCCGGCTGATCCGCAGGCCCGGGTTCGATACCTGAATAAACTACATTTGTTTTTCTCAATTTTTGTTTTATAAATATATTTGTAAGTATAACTTAATAATCTCATTGTCAATTAAAATTTATAATATTATATATCAATTATAATTTTAACCTATTTAATTTTTTACTTTTAACTAAATAGTTGTATAAAACATTATAAAACTGTTAATTTTTTTTAAATCACTTTTAAAATGTATTTCATATATTCTTTATCTATGCAATGATATTGAGCAATTGTGTCAATTCGTGATTTTAACCCCTTCGGGACGGGAGCCTTTTACGAAATTTTTAATCTTTTGTCACCATTTTTTAAAAACAGAAATTTGTGTCTTCTTGAATCGAGAAAATGCGCTGATTAAATAAGGCAAATTTTACAGTAAAATTTTACTGGTGAGGAAAAACAAGAATTCTGAGCGCTTCATGCGGCACGTATACGTGCCGCTTGTCCCCAAGGGGTTAAAGAAACATTTATGCATTGCTTTAACAAAGGAAGTCAATGCGATAATACTATTATTCTGTTTTTAAAGTAACAAGCATAATTATATTAAAAATTAGCATCAGAATTAAATTACAACTGATTTTTTGCATATAAAAGATTTTTAAATTTGTAATACGTATGCTCGTACTTTCAATTATTTTTCTTTCCCCTTTATCTTCTTTTATTTTTATTTTATTTGAATATTCTTTTATTTTATCATAACTAGATGGCGCCACAACAGGTTTTGTCACGATTTTGGAATTTTCATCATTCAATAATAGATCCAATTTCTTTTTAAACATCTTTAAAGGATGAGAAATAATAGTTTAAAAATAAAAAATAAATTTAAGTTTGTTAACATTATAATTAATGTATGATATTAAAATTTTTAATTTAAATTATTAAATCATAATTACAAGTATATTTATAAAACAAAAAATGAGAAAAACAACTGTAGCGTGTTTGGGTACCGAAGCCCGGCCCGCAGATCAGCCAGCAAACGCCGTACCAACTGAGCTACGACCAACCTATCCTTTTTGTTACAAAGTAAGTATTTAAGTTGTATATTACTATTAGACCCCCCAGTTTCTCAAGAACTAGGGAGCATTGGATAAAATCCATTGAACCTGAAACTAAGGGGTCTCTACCCTACAACATATATTAAAATAATCAAAATCTGTGATTAACAAGGTTGGCTCTCTCCTTGTTAGTAAAAGTTTATATACAAAAAAAATCACACTACAATTTCGTGCATAGTTAATCAAAAATAGACATTACTGCCTGTTAGAACTTGTGATACTGTACAATGAGAATGCTGTCGAGTCGTATCAAAACGACATATAGTCGCAAGCCAAATGGAAAATTACTGATCATCCTGGTAATGACAATGGGAACAATATTCAAATAAGGATAAATGGTAGTCAAGATTGATAGACAATTACCAGATAATTAATTGATATGTTTTCTATTTTATCTAAAGGGTCAAATGTGTAAAAAATAAAAGATGGGAAATATACCCACATAATCACTGCCATTTGTTCTAAAGCTTTCCAAATCTTAAAAACAAAGGTTTCAATTCATAAATTTGAAATCTGGGACAAGCTTTTTTACAACTTTTTTTAGATTTTTTTTTTTTTTTTTTCATATTTAAAGTGCATAATATAGTGAGTGCTTAGACAGAAATGTTCACAAAAAAATCAGACATTCATAGTTGACTTGATTAGATCACATTTTTTAGACAAGGACATAAATTTCCCATTATCTGAGAGTGACTAGCAAGAGATAAGTTCAGACTTTTTTTTTTTTTAATTGGCAAAGACAGATACCGAAAGTACACAGCAGGAATTTGTTAAAATCATTTTAAAAATGTTTCAAGATTAATATTTTCATAACCTTGATTTTCATATTCCTGAAAATCTGTTTAAAATGGCAAATTTGATTTTTATATCCAACCACTGACAAAAATCTGTTAAAGTCACTATTTTCATTCTTATAAAATATCAATACTACTATGACAGAAAGACATGAGTTTTGTTTTCCAATAAACAAGGGGCTTCAAACAGAAAGATAGTGAGAGAAACAAGAAATATTTCACAGTATGTTTTTAACACTGACCATGCAAAGGCTTCAAAATCAGAATATTTCTCTTTATATCACTCTAGCAAAACCCGCAGTTTTGCTCGCATAATAGTTGAAATATGATAGTGGTATTTGTGTGCCTATTTTTATAAGAAAAAGTTATACTGTCAGTAATAATTAAAATATTACTCAATTAAGCCGCTGTTTGACTAAACTTCATTATTACACTGCATTAGGTAAAAATGAAACTTAATAAGAACTAAAACTAATGAGGGTTGGCAAGGTTTTGGACACAACGGTAAAAACCACGGTAAAATCCATGGTTTAAACCGTACTGTCCAAAACCCTTCTGTCTAAAACTGTCTTAAACTGTCCAAAACTATATTTTGTAGTAAAATTGTATTTATCAGAACAATGCTAAAAGTTTAAAAAATTGGCAAAAAGATTACAATACAAAAATACCAATTTAGTATTAACAACCTAATCACCCTACGTTATACTACCTAACAATTTAGTAGTAACAACCTAATTGCCCTACGTAACAAAGTAATTACATTAAAAAGATATTAAATTTAATTATGTATCATAATTTTAATGTTTAATAGTAGTTAAAAGAAGTACTAACGATTTTTATGAAGAATACATTCTGATTCTGTTACTGAAAGTCCCTAGAATTGTTACTGGAAATAATTGATAAATGGAGTTCAGGTTCAGCATACTGATTAAAACAGCTTACTGCTGGCAACTATGTATATGTGTTGTGTATATTAAGAAATAGTATAAATAAAAATAATTGATTTTGTTTGATTATGATATATTTAGATTTTGACTATTATTATAACACTATATTATATGACTATTATTATAACAACACTATTTAACTCTTAAGAAATAGAATGTTCACTAGAATTAGATTAAATTCATAATAAAAATACATATTTTAAAAAATAACTTCTAGATTTTAAATTAAATATTTGTGTTTTCTTTCATTATCCTATAATCTAGAAAAGATAATTTACAATGAAACATTATTTAATAGAAATTTCTTAGTAACATTTTCTTGCACACAAATTGAAACAAAAGCAAATCTCCCCTCCCTATACTACATGTGTGGTATTATAAAGAATTTCTTATTATTATAACTCAATTTTAACAGAAACAGAACTTTTTATGTTACACAGATATTAGAAAAATTTGAACTTTTTTTCATTTACCAAAGAATTAAATGGACTGTTAGTAAAATATATTGTGAGATATTTATATTTATTCATATGTTTAATAAGTGTGCAGTGGTTACATGTGGAATGTTGCTTTTTTTAAAAAAGGTTTTGGACACTTTAGTACAGTTTTGGACACTTTAGTACAGTTTTGGACAGTAAAACCCACATGTCCTGTCCAAAACTAGTTTTGGGCGTCCAAAACCCCAACCCTGAAACTAATTCTAGAATTAGTTCTAGAAATACATTCTAAATATCTTTTACTTAGATAAATAAAAGATATTTAGAATGTATTTTGAAGCTTTTATGTTCATTTCAGTTTTTATTTGAGATTTTGAATTTTTAAGAAACCTTACTTAGCACAATACTTACATCTTAACACTTTGAGGTCTGAACCCTAGTGTCACAGGGGTTGCCATTTTCGGTGAAGCGAACTAAGCCCGAGAGTGTCTCTTTTGTCAACTTAACTCTTTGAGCTATAAAATTACCAACTATATATGCTTGCGGTCTTTTCAGATATTATCTATAACTTTTCTATTTTGGGGAAAAAAAAAAAAAAAAGAAAAAGAAAAAAAAAAAGATTGCAGCACTGAACAGGAGAAAGTATATGAAAATACAGTCGTCTCTCGGGTTAACGTCGCTCTACTTAACGACTACCTCTACTTAAGGACGATTTTTTGCACTCCCGGCTCCTTTAAGTAAAAAAATCTATTTAAAGACAAAATTGTTTCTATTTAACAACGATTTTCAAGTATTTTCCAGGTATATTTTGTATATTCCAGGATTTACAAATGTGTCAATTCATTTTTTACCGCTAATTATACAAGTAAGTTGCAGCTATTAGGCCTGGGAATCATTTGTAGTGTAAAAGCATATTACTGAAAATCCTTAATTAGGAAATTATTAAATAATTTTGCTAACAAAAATGAAATTAAAAAATTTACAATTTTGGGAGTCATGCACATGATTACATCCGCCTCGAAAGAAATTTCTCCTTGCACAATTGAAAACTGCTTTGGGGCATCTAGAATTGCCATTCAAGAACAAATGGATATAACAGATGCACAACTCGACACAGAAGATATCACCACCGAAGAATGGAAAAGTCTTGGTGATGAAGACGCTTCAGTAAAAGATTCTATCGATTGTGACGAAGGCTTTTAACGATTAACTTCAGAAATTTAGAGCATATTTATGAAAACATCGCAAATGAAATTTCAACTTCAGATGCAGAAGATGGTGATGATGCTGATGATATAAAAAGCGAGACACCACTTCCTTCTTAACTCAGATGCAAATTCTGCCCTGGATATTCTTTGCCAGTACATTGTTTCATTAAATATGGAAGATGGCTCATTGAAACAATCTACACTTTTTGATTTTTTAAAAACTTAATTTGTTTAATTAAATGCATTATAAATATTTTTATTGTACTGTAAGTAACATGGTATGCAGTATAATTAATGCAATTTATATTTGTGCAATAGAAATATGATTATATTCGTTATCCATATCAATAAAATAATAAGAAAGAAAGAAAAATAAAATAAATTTAAATAAATAAATAAATAAAACAGTTCTAAATACGCCAATACATTGAGAAAGGTATTGACAGTCTTAAGCCTGTAAAGTGTGAAGGGAAACGTTTTTCAAATATTATTTTTCCACAAATTCTAAGGACGATTTTTTGAGGTTCCTTGAAAGCCGTTAAACAGAGAGCCAACTGTATCTAGAATCAGAGCTTAACTCGAACTTATTGTGGATTTTGTGGTGTTGGTCTTTGTGCAAATCTGTGCTTTGAAATGTACCACAAAAAAGCAAATTATACCAAATAATGTTCATATGCAAATAAAATCTATTATCAGATATTTGTACAACATTCGGGTAAGTTTTTTTTCAAGTCTATGTGAAATTTTGTTAAAAAATTAGGAATTCTTATGGGAAACTTTTTTTTAAAATATAAAACATTCTTTTTTGATAATTTCTCATTAAAATATTAATTTACATAGTTAATTACACATTAAAGTACATTTAAGTAGTTCCTTCATTATGAATAAAAAATATTAAAATACGTATCTTCTATTTTTTTTTAAATCATGAAAGTACCAAATACTCGCAGTCCAGAGGGAGATATGCAGTTTAAATAGCTCAGATCTTAAAGTGTTAAAAATAACTATCATTCCATATTTCAAGATTCTAGTCTAATGGTCTACCACCCCTCAGGTGGTAATGGCATCAACATAACATATAGCATATGTTGGAACAGGGGTTGTCACTATGAATTTGCCAATATACATTTTGAAATTGGTGTGGTATTTCCTGAGATTTTTAAAAGGCTTTTTGTTCATTTTATCACTTTAAATTTTGAATCTTTTAGAAACTCTTCTTAGAGAGCATTTACGTTTTATATCTGTCATGCCAAACTTTAAGTTTTATCATTAACAACTCCATGGAAATCGTAATTTAAAGCATTTTTAGAATGCTTTTCCCTTATTTTCTACTTTTAAATTTCTATTTTTTTTCAAACTTATCTTAGAGGGCATTTACACCATATAAGCAACTACTATACCAAGTTTCAAGATTTTGTCTTTAACAATTCCAACAACAACAAAAAAGAAATTTACAAAATTTTTAGAATGCTTTTCACTCATTTCACATTTAAAATTTTAAAAAACAGTTGTTAGAGAGCATTTACACCTTAAAATTAACTACCAGGACAAATTTAAAGTTTCTAGTCCCGTCAGTATAACTAAAATTGTAATTTTTGAAGGTTTTTCATCCTGAAACCCCCTTTTGGTAGAAACACTGACAAAAAAATACAACCTGTGTTGGATCAGAGACTGTCACCATCAATTTTTCACTATTACTTTTAAAATCAGTTTGGTATACTTCCTGCGATTCCACAGAAGTCTTAATTTCGGAAGTTTTTAGAATGCTTTTTGCTCATTTCACCCTTTTAAATTTCAAAATTCTTAGTAACTGTTTTTGAGATCATTTATATCTTATATGTATCTACCACGCCAAATTTTAAGTTTATATCTTTAACACTTGCATAGAAATCTCAATTTAGAATGCTTTAGAAAGCTTTTTGCACATTTTAACACCTTTTATAGATTTTTTTTTTTTTTACTGGCGCCTTAGAGAGCAATTACATCTCATAAGTCACTACCCTGTCATATTTAATCTTTCTAGCCCCTTCGGTATCACACAAAAATCGCAATTTAGAATGTTTTTTGCTTCTGCAAACTCCTAATGGTGGTGGCACTGATGACATAAAATGTAGCTTATGCTTTAACAAGGATCGTCACCATCAATTTGCAATCATTACTTTTGAAAACAGTGTGGTATTTTCTGAGATTTTATAAAAATCTTAATTTGGAACACTTTTTTGCTCTTTGCACCTTTTTAAATTTGGACTTATTTAGAAACTATTTTTAGAGAACATTTACATCTTAATATCTACCACGCCAAACTTCAAGTTTCTACCTTTAACAATTGCCTAGACTGAATTCTTTTCATGCATTTTAACCTCTTTTAAATATAGTTTTTTTTTTTAATAAGTACCATGCTAAATTTCCAGTTGCTAGCCCCTCCAATATCACAAAAATCGCAATTTGGAATATATTTTGCTTCTGAAACCCCAAGGTGGTAGTGGCACCAAACCAACATAAAATATAGTCTATGTTGGAGCAGGAACTGTTACCATCAACTTACAACCATTACTTTTGAAATCAGTTTGGTATTTTCTGATATTGCATAGAAATGGTAATTTGGAACTTTTTAGAACGCTTTTCATGCATTTCCATCCGTTTTAAATTTCAATTTTTTTTCTATTGTCCTTAGAGGGAATTTACATCTTATGAGTAACTACCATGTCACACATCAAGTTACTAGCTCCAACAGTTTTTGCTCTTCAAACCTCCAGATGGTAGTGGCAACCAGACTTGTATAAAACGAAAAACTTTCTGCGCACACAAATATTGGGTCAAAAACTTTCTGCAAATTAATTCAATGTTTAATAAAATAATGTGTTATATTATTTCGAAAATTTCAATTAAAAACAGTAGTTTTAAAATAATTACCATTTAAATTAAAATTTAATTGATATTAATTAAAGAATCATTATTTTAGTTAAAAAAATAATAAAGCTAAAAATCCATGATAAGAAAGGGTGTGAATTCTTTTCAATTATTTTGTCAATGCATTTTGAAACAGCCCAATCCTTAATATTGTGACCTCTTCGCACAAATTGGCAGTCACTCTGTTCCAGGGGTGATTCTACTCCGAAAAACTGAGGCAGTCATTTCCAAAAATTAAATAATCGGTCATAAATCCGAAAATTTGGACATAAAATATATCGCGAATTTCGACAAACGGAAAAAACCAATTTCGTCAATCTTTCCAAGAAAAATCGAGAATTTCGTTAGATCATCGCGAAAAAAACGCAAATTTTGTCAATTTAAAAAAAACTAAAAAAATTTTGCGGAAAAACTGCAAATTTCATCGAAAGATCACGAAAAAGGGCAAATTTCGTCGAGAGATCGCGAAAACCGGCAAATTTCATCAAAGGATCACGAAAAAAAGACAAGTTTCGTCTAAAGATAGCGAAAAAACGGCGTTTCATCAAAAGATCGCGAAAAAACAGCAAATTTCGTAAAATTATCGCGAAAGCACGGCAAGTTTCGTCGAAAGATCGTGAAAAACGGCAAATTTCGTTGAAAAGCCGTGAAAAAACGACAAAGTTCGACAAAAAATCGCGAAGAAACGACAAATTTCGTCGAAAGATCGCGAAAATCAAGTTTCATCTAAAGATCGTGAAAAACGACAAATTTTGTCAAAAAATCACGAAAAAACCGACAAATTTCATCAAAAGAGTGCGAAAAAAACGACAAATTTCGTCAAAAGAGCGCAAAAAAACCACAAACGTAATCAACGAGACGCGGAAAAAGACATATAGTGCCAGGAGCCGATTTTACCACCCACCCCCCAGAGACACTGACTCAACACCAATCCAGTTTAACAACAGCCAAAGACAGAAAGGATTGTGCGATAGGTATTTTTCTAATGTCAATCACTACCTATGTACCGGCGTCGTGCCGATAACAGCACAAACAAAATTACTCGCATCAAGCGCCAAATAGAGAAAAGTTTTGCTGGAATGCACTGTTGAAATTAGCCATTTACCATACTATTTATTAGTTGTATGTAAAGTATTATTGACTGGTCAAAATTTTTCAATCGGTTAAAAGTCAAAGTCTCATAGCAATTTTTAGTGTGCATTTTCATAACGGTAAATCCAAGATAGCAGTATTTAATTTTTATTTAGTCTGCTAAAAGAATGTCTGAAACATTTACACATTTATGACACATATAGAATGTATTTACTTACTTTTAGTAGCTTCTGTAGCGGATAGTCGAATTTCTACTTTATAAGCAATTGCAAAAAATTACGTTATTTTAGAACATTTGGAAAACAAGGGATACAATAAAGGGTAAAATATAAGTTTTCCAGTGTATTATGCCAAATCTATTTTGCTAACATTTCTTTTCATTTGGCTACTGTTTATTTTTTATTAACCAAATCGCCAATGTTTGTTAAAAGCCAGCGAGAACCCTGGATGTAAACATGGTACGAAGTTCTATTTTATATTAAACTTTCATCTCTTGTTTATATTTCTTAATTTTATAGAAAAAAATATATGAAAATGCATTACAGTTATAGTAACCAACTATTTTTGAGTTGCGTAATTTTGTCATAAAAATTTTCACCTATACGTTGCATTTTACTGGCTGGTGAAATAAATCCTTGGCTGGTAAGATTTTCTAGAAATTCCCCACCCCTGCTCAAACTTATTACAAAATTTTTGCAGTTGATTTCATTAAATTCTTAATTCTGAGTCAGAATCTGAATTAGCTGATTCTGCACTGCTAACACTGTGTGTCTCAAATCTGAACTAAATTTTTTGAAAAGTATGTATAAAATGTTTTGGTTTAGTTTTATAACATAGGCCTGAAAAAAAAAAAAAAAAAAAAAAAAATCAGCTGCATGGGATATTTTTGGTTAAATGCAAGTTTTTTACGGTGCTGAATCCAAAAATGACCTCTATTTCCCTCCATCACATACAATATCGTTGAAAAACAAGGGGAGTTTACATTAGAAAAGCACAGTTGCGAGGAAAAAAAATCAATATTTTATTATAAGTAACTGGGTTCCAAATTACTTTCCCCCTTGCTTTTCACACTTTGTATTTCAGTAGTTGTGTGAATAATAGTAGAAGCTTATGTCTGTGTGTAACTGTTTTTGTTCATTCCTCATTTTTCACACATTTTCTATTTGTAGTGTTATGTTTTGTAAATATCTCTTGAGTGTCACTGAAAGAAGTATGAAATTAGTATATGGAATTATTATTGGATATTAATTATTATTGGAGAAATTTTACACTTTAATTAAACCAAAGACACAAGTTTTGCAAGGAAAACTGATGTGATAGAAATTTTTTTAAATCCTAAGCAGTTTTTTTTATTTGCAGACCTGTGTAATCCAAACTTAAACTAAAACTTAGTTTTGGTTTGACTTTAGACAATAAAACTAAATCAGAACTTTTTTATAATTGGTTTGAATTTAGAATAGAAAGCTATACCAAAACTAAATATATAATTTGACTGGAAATTAAAACTATAACTATGAGAAAGAAAAATGTAACATTGCAAAAATTACTATTTTTTAAACAATAGAAGATTTGAATACTGGGTACTTTTCGGTTAGCCTGGCGCCAGTGTTATATATACATGTATATGCACATCATACATCTATATACATATACAAATATGTGGAATGTGGATACACATGTACGTTACATTATTAGATCTAATTCCGCGATTTCCTTATCTTATTCTGAATTACTACTTTATATTCACTAAATCCTTATTCTTAAATAATCTCTATCGTTAATTCTGTTAAATTCCCTTTAATTTAATGTCTCACTCGTCTAAATTACTTAAATATTAACCTTCTAGTATTCTTGCATTGAATGTTCCATTTCCGCTCTTTTTTTCTTTTAGAATGTTCTTTTAGCTTCCATTTTATTTACCCTTCCATTTTATTTTCTTGTGGATATTCCGGGGTTATCTTTTTTACCAGTGTTGTAAAAAAACCGGGTTTTTTTAGAAAAAACCCAGCCTGGGCGGGTTTTATTAAAAAACCTAGGTTAAATGGGCAATTTTCCCCGGGTAAATTAAAATGCCAAAATGTGGACGATGATTCCACCTTCCTCACAAATAATAATCTTCACAGTTCCCACTGCATAGGGAAAACTAGAAAATCTGTGGGAATTTAAAAATGAGTATTAAAAACAAGGAATTTTACCAAACTTTGGTTCTTTGCAAAATTTATCCGTTGAAATTTTGAAAATTCTCAGAGGAATTACTCCGGGAAAATTTAACTTTTTGCTGAGGAAAGCACAAGGAATTTGATTGCCGAAATAAGTGGCAATCCTGATCTCAAATACAATCTTTGTGAACACTTCATAGTCTAATAGATGAGAATGACTTCATAGTCTTAATAATGATCTCACTATTTTTCTCTGTTCTTAAAATACATATGTAGATATGATCCCTTTAATTTAAATAACAAATAAATTTTAAATTGCAAAGCTATAAATTGTGTATTTTCCAACTGTTTCCAATCAAAGTGTAAGTAAATTAGCACAAATATATTTTCTAAGATTCAAAGAAGTGAATAAATAAAACAAAATAACCATAAACTGTTTACAAATACATCATCTGTTCTTTTCCAGAAATATATTTTTAAAAACTCGGGTGCTTTACCTGGGTTTTTTTATAAAAAACACAGCAAAACTGTCCAGGTAATTTCAGATTTTCTGTGTTTTATTGCATTTTTTATTAATTCAGGGTGTCTACAGAAATTGCAAAAAAAAGTTCCCTGATTTTTCCATGATTTCCCTGACTATCTTTATCAGACTTCCCTGATTTCTAATATTAACAATAATAAACAAACGGTATTTTTTCATGTATGCTTCTTCCTCAAATAACACACTTATCTAATCCAGCTTGCTAATTTCTTATTTGGAAGAAAAAACAAGAGAAAACATAAAAATTGCCTAATAATCATAAAGTACTGGTTGACAGTTTTATAAATCCAAACTCAAAATTTCGTCGAACAACTTTATATAGTGGCCAATGGATATACGGTGACCAGAAAATTTCCTCATTTTCTGAAAAGTGTTCAATCTTAAGACATATCTATAACTGACAGGATAGCTAATTGGATTAAGCTGGCCGCCTGGTGAGGTTATGCTACTGTATCATTTAAAATTTTCAAAAATGGATAAATTGCCTTCAATATAAGCGCTATCTACAGAAAATGAGGACATTGGATCATCTTAATTTACATTAAATATCAAAAACTCATACCACGTGCATCTTTTTTTAAATATTGCGATAGACTAATCAGTATGTGAAAAAATATGGTATATAAAATATAAGAATCAGTCTTGTTGGCAAGGTGAAAGTGCAAATATTTTTACACACAGACAAATTTCCCTGATTTTTGCGTATTTTTACAAAGTTCCCTGACATTTCCAGATCGATAAACCTCCCTGATTTTTCCATGATTCCCTGATTTCCAGATTCTGTAGACAACCTGTAATTGCATTTTTCTCTTACATCAGAAGAGCTTCAATTTTGACTATGAACAAATATGTGCTTCTGACTTATCTTCATACAATCTACCTACTACAAAAGTTTGTAAACACTACTACATTATCCTGTATAAAAACTGTGGAAAGAGTCTTCGATTTTATTTTTTTTAAATTCATTAATATCAAATTAATAAATCAGTTTCATTAAATAATTTAATCAAAGTGTTTCAGCATTCAAAGGATGAATAATTAAAATGTTAAATTCAGTTTCATAACAAAAGAAAAACAAATTATGTAAAAAACACAACTAGAAATTTGATGTTTATTTCAAATGTCTATATACAAGTTAATTGTTGGAGTTCATTCTGTTAATGAAATTTGATTCTAAACAAGGTAAAAAAAAATTTTACCTTCAAATAAATGTACAAAATACATTTTCTGAATAACAAGAAATTGATCAGAACTTTCTCGATTAAGTAATTTGTTTACTTTTATAGCATCACAGATATTGGAAGCTTTGAACAAGTACGTTGAGACCATGTTTGTTAATTATGTCCCAAACCTCTGCTCACACCTACTATATCGGAACAAAAATTCTTGGAACTCGTAGAATTGTAACCTGTGATGAGTGGGATAAGATCTGAAAAAGAAATTATAATTGTATAAAGGACCAGAAAACAAAAGAAAAACAAGTATTAACAAGTCATTTAAAAACTCATACTTCACTAAAACTTTAAGGAATGATGCTCAGTCAAGGTTCTGAATGTGAAAGATGATAAAAACATTGTTTGTATGGGATGGCGGTATGTACTTACATTTTAAAACAAATGTAGAATTATATACATTTTTTAAACTCCCTAGTAATATTTACGAAAAAGTATTACATAAAAAATGAAGAGATGTAATTGTGCTCGAATATTTTTAAATGTAGATATTTTACAGCAGTCATTCTTGCTCTAATCTGGAACACAGGAAAGAAAAGAAAAAAAATAATCTTAAACAAAATTTTTTTTGATACTTGTGTTTTTTTTATTTTAGATTATTTTATTTATTTACTAACTGACCCGCCCAGCAACTAGTAAATAAATAAAATGGTAAATAAGTGACTTTCTAAAAAAAATTTCCAAGTGTTAATACTTGTATTTTTGGAAATGAATTGCACCGTTAGAAAGAAAAATGAATGTGCTTGTGGATTGCCACTTTTCTTTTTTGCATGTTTTGGTTTCCTGAGGCGATGTGTAATTTTGAAATATCTTATTTAAAAAAAAAAAAAAAAAAAAAAAAAAAAAACGGACGGCGGAAGGTCGTTGCATACATTAAATGATTTTAAAAAATAGTCATTCTCTGAACTCTCTGAAATTTTTATGAGTTATATAATATATCCTTTTCCAGCATAAAAAAAAAGCAATATTTAGAGGTAAAAGTGCTTGTAAGAATTTCTTTTTCACATTGGACCATTTAGCAGTTTTAAAAAAGTTATTGTCAAAAACACTTTGAAATTTCAGTTATAAATACATACAACAGTTTTTAAGCCTGTGTAAAAAGTTCATAAAAGATATTGATAATTTAGCTGTAATAGAACTGTGTTTTCTTTGCTCTATTCCCCCCTCTTCCCCCCCCCCACACGCACATATTCGGTTCTTTAACATAAAAAAAAAATTATCTCCAAACTTTTCAATTTTTAATTAGTTATAATGATATCGATTTGGAAGGTTACATAAAAGTTCTGTGCAAAAATATGTATATTTAGTCATAAAAACATGAGCTGAAGCCACGTGCATATTTACTTTCTGAAGGATTTTTTTTTTTTTAAATACTTCTAGTCATCTGAATGTTTCAAGATTTTTATACATAATGTAAATTCAGTGTGCTAAAAATGTGTTAAAATACTGATATTTAGTTAATTTTAGTGTAGGGGGAAAAAAAGTCCCTAGAAGGTACAAAATGACGTGCAGTTGTGAATTCTTTTGAAAAAGTTAACATTTGTATTTTTAAAAATGAATTGCACTACTGAACAAGAAGAAGCAATCCACTTTATGTGAGTATGTTATGTTAATCAGCGTCACTGAAAATCAGTCATATGGGAAATTGAATGTTTTAGAAAACAACTTTTTGCAAGGGATTTTAATTCATATATTTTAAAACCAACTGTGTCATTTAAAAATACCAACATTAAGGTACGAAATTTTAGTTGTTCTCTTTGAATTGCCGATGCCGATTAAGAGAGATTCTATTGATTACCGTCAACCGGGGGTTCTTTGGTCCTTACAGGGTTACTTTGGTCCATCTCATAAAAAAAGCTTTTATTCTTTGTATTGAACAAACAATACAAGATAATTTGGAGTTTTTGAGCTTGAAAAATATTTTATACCTTACTATAGGGTATTTGAATAATTTTGGGGTAACTTAATTTTTTTAGTGGCAACACTGGATGTGTTTGTAAACAACTGTTTTCGTGTGTAAATTTTAACTCTCCAAACTTTCTATAGTGAAACAATCTGGATAAGAGCTACAAATAAGATAAGTGTCAAAATATAACCTTTAGTAACCTGTAACACATGTGTGATCATAGTTTTTCCTTTAACTTTTTATTTTGACAGAAAATGTTTGTTTTTCATAAAGCTAACAGGAAAACTAGTATTTCGGGGCTACTTTGTGCCAGGCCTTTTTTGGTCTGAAAATAGCCCAATTACTTAGAAATGCCTTTTATACAACCAAATCTTTTAAAACTTGTTTTAAGTAACATTTTTTTTAAATGTTATTATAGCAACATGTTACATTAATTGCTTTTGTTCCAGTTGCTGATGATAACATGATGAAAACTCTTTCTCGTTTCTTTAATATTAACAATTGGTTTATTTTATTTAAATGTAAAAACATTTGTTGATCGAGTTTGCAGTGTTAATTTATTAGCAAATGCTATTGCAAGGGGGTTTCAATAAAAAAGTACTCAATTTATATGAAACTAACTAAGTGAATGGAACAAAGAAGCCCCCAGCAAGGGCTACTTTGTTCCAAAACTTTAAAAATAGTTAAAAAATAAAAATAAAAATTTCCTCTTTAAAACCATACAGTTTGCTTCATTGTTTCATGCTAGTTGTTTACAACTCCATTTCGATGATGAAAAATCACATATAATATTATTTAATAATGGAAATATAAGTGGAACCAGGAAAAAGTGGCCCAAAGTAGTACGGTATCCATCCAGACTCACATTTTTTTCAAAAACTGTTTTGGTAACAAAAACATTATAAAACTAAGCACACAGAGAAAATAGTAATTTGTTTTGCATTTTTTAGGATATCTCTTTTTGTGACAAAAAAATAATAAAACTCAGGAATATTATCCGAAAAAGTACTAAACCTCAGACTTTCTCTGTTATGCATTCTATTAGCATACTTTCAGACCTAATATAAATTAGAAACTAAAACATATTGCATTTAGCATGAAAACTTAATGAAATAATATTCTAAATGTTATTTTTTTTCTTCATTTGTGTAACAAAATGAAAGATCAGCTAATTGAAAACAGACGCAATTTGCTTTTTACACTCACCAAAAACAAACTATGGGATTAATTACCAAGTTTCCAGAAAATTTTGTGTTTTATACAACAAAATTATATACAAAATACTTTGTTTTTATTGAAAAATTTGAACATAAATGTAAGCTTGTATGCTTTTTCATTCTCTAACCTGTTGTGTAATTTAAAGAAAACTAAAAGCAGAAACGATTCTAATGAAGTTATAAATAACTTCTCTAAATTAGGCAGTTTATCTTTAAATAGCTGTTAAGTGGACATTGTCCACGTAATTTAATAATTGGTTCTACATTTAAAAATACAGCTTCAAAAGTAAAGCTTGGAAAATATTTTTTATGGAAAGTGGGGGAGGGGGAGGAAGCTAAAAACAACCTGCCAAAGCAAAAGTTCTTAACTACAGAATGACACATAGTCCAAGAGCTGTTAAACATTTTAGGGAGGGTATTTGAGGCACCCTGAAAATTTGTGCAACACTTCTTCTGTAATGGCTGAATACAAAATCGAATGTCTGGCTGAAGGATCGTGGCCCAAAAACTGTGCTAGACACATGTCAAGTGTCATTTTTTGACTACCCCAAAAAAAAGGTATTTGAGGCATGCTGAGATTGAGACAGAATAATATTTATACTTAGAAAAAAATATTTTGAAAATGACAGACACTTTAGTTGGCACAAAAACTGCGCCAGACACGTGTCAAGTGCCAAATGGCACTTGACACATGTCTGGCACAGTTTTTGGGCCACAATCCTTCAGCCAGACATTCGATTTTGTATTCAGGCATTATAAAAGAAGTGTTGCACAAATTTTCAGGGTGCCTCAAATACCTACTCAAAAATGTTCAACAGCTCTCCTACTAACAATTAATAACTGTTAAAAAATTCATTTACACTTGTTTTGACTGAAAACATAAAAAATATACGCAATATTTTGAAAATTAGTGTCAGATATATAAAGACAAAAAATATCAAACTTCATGATATTTTGAAAATAAATATCAGATATATATCAAGATATATCCATCAATATATATCACCAAACACTGTACACTTTATAATAAACACATAAAATTTACTTACATTATTTCAGAAAGTCTAATATGCCATGGTAAATATCCTAGTAACCCATTTATTGTTCCAAAATTTATTATTAGTTCTGGATCAGGAATATTCAAGACATCTGGAGAAAAATAATAATAAATTAAAAAAATATACACAAGACATTAAATTAAATATAAAAAAAAATATTAGAAAAGTTGTTAATAATGAAATAAGTTGGCATATTTTGATTTCAGTGGAAAAAATTATGTATAAAATCTTTGTTTTATTTGTTGCCATGCATTAAAGTGCTGACTAAGCGAATTTGGTAGCAGCATCTGGTGGTTTTTTCTATTTCAACACAAGATGACGTGCTTACTTCCCTTTAAAAGTACACTGAAGCATTAATAGTGCCTGACCACTGTTCTTTGTCACTATTCATCATTTCATTTACTCTTAGCAGCATTTGCACAATTACAAGTGTTATGGATAAAATATGATTCAAAACAAGTAAAAAATGTCGTTTTTTTTTTTTTTTTTTTAAGAAGATCACAAGAGATCACTTTTTTGTGCCCTTTCTATTGATTTTTTCCTGGCAACCTTTCTGAAGACAGTCAGCACCACATCAGACTAATTATGAAGAAAAAAGAAAAATTCCATATTCAATGTTAATATCATAACATAATATAATAAGGTGTTACACACTTAACACCTTTTTTCCTTTCAAATTTATTGCTTTATAATATTTATTTAGATTTCAAATAGAAGGATATTATTGTGGCAACATTGATTTGATCCCTATCTTTCAGTCTTATTTTTTATTATGTCAAAGACTGACCCCCCCCCCCCACACACACACACACACACACATACACACACTCCTAAAAAAAAAAAAAACCTACAAAAATTGGTGTTTTTAGTTTCCCATAATATGCATATTCATGACAAATATAATGTAAATGAAAATATAACAAAAATTGTAGATCAGCTCAATTTATTCAATAGATTAAAAAAAAAAAAAAATGTTTAAAATATTTTGAACATTATTGAGTGTTAAATTTTATTTAATTATAAAGCATTTAAATAATAATAATAAAAGAATACAAATCATAACTTCTCCTCCCAGTAAAATATGTCATTATTGAAATGAATTATCGGCAAAACTAATTACAGAAATCATTTTGCCAAGCATTGGGACGATCCTGTTTCCTCTACAAATGTTCAGTTTTAACCCCTTGAGGGGCGGTGGAATAAAATATATCCCACCTAATTTAAACAAGATTCTCACCAGAAAATTGTAACTAAATTTTATATTTTTAACTTTGGAGGAAAATCGTTGAAAAATTTCATTTCCTTTTTTAAAAATAAAATTTTTCGATTACTCCGGTGAGAATTCAATATTTAGAGACATTTTTGTTTGCCCTTCAAGGGGTTAAACTGGTACTTTAGACCACTCTGCTAATCAGACCTGCTCCTACCCTCCTCTAAATGGAAGAACTAGTAAATTTAACTTCATGCATGTGCAAATGCGCAAATTGTTGACTGTGATCTTACAGAATCAGCTTTTTGTTTTAATATTATATGATGTTAGGCAACAATGCTTCACGCCAGCCCTGGCTTTTATTTAATTATTTTGCATTTATACAATTTATCTTTAATCAAAAAATATTTTTTAAATGACAAATTTCTACAAAATGATCACAGTTGGACTAGGATACTCTATTGTTGCGGGGGAAATAAATTAGATCATATACTTATTGCCATTTCCTGAGTACAATTTAAATATTTTATTATTATTATTATTATTTGAATACATGATGTTTAATATCATCAAAAGGCAAAGAGTTGTAAAAGTTAAATAATATTATTTAAAAACATTCATTTTAATTCATGGAACTAGCATTTTCGTATAATTGTATCAAAATCACATTTACAAACATTAATCATACTAACTGATTTTACATTCGAGGCCAAATCTTCAAAAGAAGAAATGTCACCTGTGAAAATTAAGTCATATTTATTAGAAAAGAGGAATTCTGCTTTTTCAGAATTTAGTGTCGCTCCATTGAAAAAAAAAATATATATATATGTATATAAATATAGATAGTACAAAACATATTTCAGTTTTAAGACTTAAAACACATGCTTTTATTTTATATAAAATGACGTCATCCGCTGAAGAATTCTTCATTTGTGATCCAGTCTTAAACAACATCTACAGTAAAGCACGCATAGAACGTCACTATCGCTGAATAATACACAAATCCAAAAAAAGAGATGTCATCATTCAAGAAACTAAACAAAAAAAAAAAAAAAAATCGGCTATCTAATGATTCACATGCTTTCATTTCTTTGTAATATAAATAGTATATAAATTATAAATACTTAAAATTAAATTTAGTTTATAATAGCTCCATGTTTTATCAGAAATCATTCATTTATATTTTCTCAAAATAGACCGTATTTTAATTAAATTTTTTTAAAGATGTTATGGGAATATGGCAACAAAAAGATTTACTACTATTAAAGATTACTACTATTTTCCAACTATTTTTCCTTTACTTTCTACAGAAATGAAGTACTTGAGTCACCAAAATTAAACGAATGGCACTAAAAACTACCAAAATATTAATATTTCAAAAATAAATTGAGATGCAGTTTTCAAACAAATTGCATTTAAAAGTATTTTTGCCAATACGATGGTCTAAAAATTAAAAATGTGCAATGCTTAGAAATTTTAAAAATAGCAGTAGAGTACTTAACCACACATTGATACATTTGCTTTGTTTTATGGCTGGCTTATACAACAGAATGTTATTTTTTAGAGACAACACTTTAATAGGTGGGAGAAAGAAATAGCATACCGGGGGCTAAAAAGGCATTTGTCTGAAAACATGCATTTTCAATCAGAAAACAAACATTTTAATATGATAGTGTTTAAATTATATACAGTCGGGAGGGGGAGAGAGCGAGATACATCTAATACATCTAACGAAAAATAGCCATTTGACTGGAAAATGGTCTTTCAATTTATGTTATAAAAATAAACTTAGGGGTTGTCTCCACAGTGAAATTTTACCAAACTAAAATTTTTAATATGAACACACAATTTTGACATCATATTGGTTTTTCTGCAAATAATTTTACCTTTATGTACTAAGAAGAAATCACTCAGCCAAACAGTTTGGGAATTATGAAGGTTTAGTGTTTGGAACTCCTAACTTTAAATTCATTTTCAAAACAAATTGCAATGAGAAAAATTTAACCATAACTCAAAAATTACTTGGCATAATGAGTTGTAATTTTGGATTTGCATATGTTAAAACTTGCAAAAATCAAATTCTGTTAAAAAGTTCAGAGTTTTTTGACAGTTAAAAAATATATATATTTAAAAAATAAATTGCTGAAAAAATACAAATTATAATCAGATTTTTTTTTTTTTTCTTTTCACATAAATCTATTTCTGGAAGCTTCAAATATGCAAATCCAAAATTACAGGTCATTCTGCCAAGTAGTTTTAGAGTTAGGTTAAAAAAAATTACATGCATTGCAATCCAGTTTGCAACGACTACAAAGGAATTTAACATCAAGAGTTTTAAACTTTAAAACTTCATAATTCCTAAACTACTTATCCCAGCAACTTCTCGTTTGGTATCTAAAGGTAAAATTTACTGAAAAAGCCAAATATGATATCAAAATTAGGTGTTAATATTGAAAACTAAAAAAATCGATATACTTTCATTTCACTAAGACGACAATCCCTTAAGCTTATTTTTAAAACAAACTGAAAGAAGATATTTCCAGGTGAATGATTATTTCCATTTTTTCCCCCAACAATTTGGTGATTGAAACATTATGTGGTTGCCTTTTTTTTTCTTTGCCGACTGTACATTGCATTCTTTTTAACACTTTCCAACATAGAAGAGGGTTATGAATTTGGTTTTTCTGGCTCTCTGTCTACACTAACTTGCGTAAATATACTTGGATTTTCATGCAATTGATATATATGCAGGGTTGGTAAAAACCCAGATTTTTTTCAAAAAACCCCAAAGATCTGTTTTTTTTTTTTGGTTTAAACCGGGTTTTTTAAAATATATTTTCCTATTACATATACATGTATATTTATTGATAAAAATAAACATTGTTGAATATATAAGTAATATAACTTCATTTAAAAAGTAAATTAAATAATTACAGTAATTATGTAGAAAATTGAAATAATTTAAACATTTTTAGTAAAAGCTATGTCTTATGTTCCATGAATAAAATGCTCTACATAGTGAAACATTGATACCTTGAAAATCTTAATAAACAACCTTTTGATTACTATAGTACTATAAATAAATGTATGGTGTAGTTTCATAAATACAATATACTTTCCCATGGCTATTCAAAATCATTTCTTTGAAATAATTGTAATCCGAGATCTGATTTTTCTGTTAGAACACTACATGAACAATTATCTTTTATTGAAAGAAAAGCTTTTTATAAAGAATTCCTGGAATGATTTGAATTTAGCAGTAGAATCTTTACACGTTTCAAGAAGCATTGTACATTGTCATTTGACACTTCTCAGAAACTGCCAAGTAAAAAAAAGGCAACAGTAAAATAAACAGAAATACCTATTTACCAGCTGTTTAGACTACTGAAAACATTGATCTTAAAATGGAAAGTAGATTTATAAAAGTTATCAATCTTAAAAAAATTCAGAAGGTATATGTTATATATCTGCGTATACCTTCCACTACATCCCTGGTTAAAAGTAGAAATTATTTATATCCAATAATTTGAAACACTTAAATTACAAAAATGAGAAAATATTATATTAGATATTTTCTAAAAAACCAGTTGGTTAACCAATTGATTTAAACCAGGCCAACCCTGCTGGTAACAGAATAAAATCATAATGCAAAACCCCAATCCCAATGTAAGAATGCAAGAAAAACAAAGGCTTACTAAACCCAATAGCCATGATACAACAAAGAAAACTCACAGCCAATCATTCATTAGCATACAGAATAAAGAGCAACCAATGGAGAGAATTACTTATGATTATGTCATCATTGAAGCATAATGTAATCCTTAGAAAATCTTGACTAATCAAGCAATCTAAGTAGTAAAAGTGTATTTTTAGCTCAAATCTGCCATTTTGGCTTTAAAAAAAAAATAAATAAATAAAAGGCTTGAAAAAGAAGAAGAAAGAAAACTAACTATTTTTTTTTTCCCCCAGCTAATTTTATAAAAATTAGTTCGTCTGCCATGTAGATTTAAAGCTTATGAGAAAAGTTTGACTAAAAATGTTTGTCATTTTACAAGTTTATTAATTCATCCTTTTTCTAAAGTTTTGCTTGTAGCTTCTGCATAACTTGGATTTTGCATTTTTCAATAATGTGTATAATAAATGAAAACATTAGGGAAAAAGAGAAAAAATCCAGATAAAAAAAAAACAGCATGTTTTTTTTTTAAACCATTTGGTTTAAAACAATGGTTTAAACCAGCGCGGTTTAAACCAAACAAACCTGTATATATGTTAATGATGTTTACCATGGCATGTTCAGTACTGAATATGAAGTGTGTAGCAGAAAGTTTATTTACAGAGGCGTTCAAAAGAATTCAGTTACATTATGGTCAATGGGGGAAAAATCTTTTACAGTGTATGTTAAATCACATTACGCTTTTTCAAATATATTGAAATTGATATAAATCAATGAATTTTACTACAAGATCATTACTATAGAAGAGGGCATTCATAGCATCTGTCATTCATTTACAGGGGCACACAAAAGTAATCGGTTACAGTACTGTCTGAGCAATAATTGCTAGAAGTGAGTTTTCAATTTCGGTATGTGCTTTTAAATTTAACTAATTTTTTGCATGTTACTTCGTGTAGTATAAATTCTATATCTCGACTGCACAAAAGAAATCGCGAGCCATTCTCCTTATTAGCTGAAATTGCTGAAGGGGAATTTAACTGTGGTACATATTTCCTAACTGAACTAAATTTTCACATGCATTTAGTTTATAGCTACAAATCTACATATCATATGCAGAGCTGCTCAAACAATTCATATAATTTTCTGACTGTAGATTGGAATTGCTGAAATTGGATTTTCAAATGCATTATGTATTTCCGAATGATTTAATTAGACATTTCTACTTATTAAACAGTGAAATTTTGTTACATTATTCTGAATGTATTGGAAAGTGTTTCAAATCTATATCTTTCTTGTTTATTTCTCTTGTTAAAATTAGCACCAAATTTTGTTGACTTTGGTTTGCCCATCAATATGAACTTTCAGGGCAATGGCAAAATACATTGTCCAATACCCCCCCCCCCCTTTTTTTCTGCGGGAAGGGGGGGGGGGCAGTTTGACTCGCAGAAAGTTCTCATTTTAAATATCTATCTTTGCATAATTTCAGGCTGAAATTTACAGCCCAGAGTAGCTGTATACATAGACGTTTTTGTATTTGTCTGCAACCAATTTGTCACATATTATAAAAGTGATTTCAGCAGCAAATACATACAAAAATATTTGAAATCATTAGTCAAACAAAGAACGTTCATAATGAGTTTAAATACGGTTGAACCCAGTTACGACGCGTTTCAAGTGTGTAGACAAAAGTTGCATATTAGGCGGGCTCGCGTATTAAACGTGATTTGTATAATCTTGCAAGAACTGGCCTTATGTACACATCTAATCGCCTAAATTAACTTTAGAGCTTTCATTTATATGTTTACGATAAAAAATTGTGTCTTTTACGTATATTTATATAAAAAATTAACTGCATTCAACTTTAACACATTCTTTTTATAGAACCTACTGGAAAAAAACCTGAAAATGAATATGGATTTAAACATGGCTTCATTATCGATTAATACACAACCAAAAATAAAGCAGAAAAAATAATTTCCCTGCTATCCTATTTCTTTTTAACACAAAGAAAATTATAAAATTTTTGAAGCGCAATCCAGTTAGTAAAATCATATGTAAGTACTTTTTATAATGAGTACCATTATAATCTGTCCATTATTAATATAAAACGAAAAAGTATCCTTATAAAATATTGTTAGCATAGCAAAAAGTAATCAAAAGATAGAAAACAAAACAATTATACAAACACATTCGTATTTTCCTAACCTTCAGAGTTTCATTTTTTGCCTATAGCATGCATTATAAATTACAATAGTAATATAACACACATTTAAAACCGTACTAACATTACAGATATGATGTATCTGAGCATCCCGAATTCGTCTATCCCTCTCTGCTACAGTAAAAACATAAACAAAGGGAATGACAAAAAATGTTAGGACGTGGAATCAAAGAAGAATTGTAGCATTACTTAATTTAGCGAATTTTTTTTTTTTTCCAAATATTTACCACTATTTTCAATTAGTAATGTTCGCCTTAATATTTTATTTAAAAAAAACAAATATTACTATTTGAAAACAAAGGACATTATCTGAATAAAAAAATCCATTAAATTGACAAAACTGGAGAAGAGAAAATAAATTCGTATCTCGATTTATGTGTTCGTGTCTTAAGGGTGATTTTTTTTGCCTCAAAGGTTCAAAACATTATTGCGTATTAAACGTGATACTTTTGCATTAGCCTTATGGGCGATGTTCAAGGGGCCGGAAAAATTCCACATATTAAGCGGGATCGCATATTAACCGTGAGCGTCTTAACCGGGTTCAACTGTATCTGTGGTCAAATAACTATAAATCTTAACAAGTTACATAAATATCTTCAATAACATTCAAACTGGTTTTAGTTGGAGTTTCAAAACATTTTCCCTTGTTAGAACTATAAAAATTTTTGACATGCTCCTGAAATCCTCCCAGGAAAAAAACCGAACATGCGAACCGAATATTCGGCTAGCCGAATAGTACCTGCTAGGCCGAATACCAAATATTCGGCTTGTCGAATACTTTTAAATTTCAAAGTTTAAAAGCATTAAAATGTTAAATTTTAAAACAATTTTACATATTTAAAACAGAAAATTTTATTCTAATAAACAAGAGCTTTTTTTAAGTACACTTTATGCTGAAAAAAATCTGCGTTCAGTTATTTAAGAAGAAGATAGTTATAAAACTTTTTGAATTAATAAAATTTTAAATTTCATGGCTTCTTCTGAGAATTAAAACAGATGAATAAAATTTTCTTAAATTCTAAAAGAAACATTTTAAAATCAAAGAGAAATTGTGAAAAAATTGGAAGAAAAATTGTACAGGATTGTATATTATTTGTTTGTCAGGAAGAGACTAAAGTAAAAGTAAATAAATAATACAATCTATTCAAATTTTATATGGTGGCAACTTAGCAAGAATAACTGTTCTACTGCCTTTGAGTAAGAAAGGAAGCTTTTAAATGCATCCTAGGTCTGTGTCTGGAGCAGGGTTGCCGGCTTTTAGCCAGGCCAAAAAAAGCTGGCCGACTTTTTTTGGTTTTAGCCACTTAAAAATAGCCGGCTTTTATTGAAAAAAGCCGGTTTTTATTTTTTGAAGTTGGTTTACAGCTAATTCGTTTTAAATTTAGATCAATTAATTTTTAATACAGTTATAAATATTTTCTACTAAAAAATTATAAATTTCTATTAAATTTTGTCAAATAAATATAGAAGGCAACTGTGAAGGCATTATGTCTGAAAAAAAAGTTATAAATATTGAAAAGGATATAAGTTAGACTCCAAACTGTTGTTTTGAAATTCTATATTACATAGCTCCACATATACTACACAGTTTAAAGATTATATTTAATTGAACAATGGCAAAATGTAATCACATCAAAATGGAAACATTCTTATGTGTCCGTATGGAGAGATTACGTTATTCATATGTTAAAAGAGAAATTAGAAAGGATATAATTTTTGGGGAGAGTTTGGTACATAAGTGTATAAAAAAAAAAGCATTTAAACAGGTAATTAAAGAAAAAAAAAATCTAAATAAAATTTTGAAAATTTTGTTGCTAAGCATTTTCATGCATGTGCTATTTATAATATTTTTAATAGTGAGAAATGGTGTTTTTATTAGATGACTATGTGTAATTTTGAATGTTTACTAGAAATAAAATAAGACGTATATTAATAGCTCTTAAAATTAATTAAGTAATAAAACATGTAACTAAGTAACCATTGTCCTCTTCAATTTTATAAAGCAGTAAAAATGAAAAAAATTGGGGGAAGGGGGAGTGGAGTTACAGGTCAGTGTAAACCAGATAAAGCAGTTGGTATGGCCCTTTTAAAATTTAGCTGCCATATTTGCAATTCTGACTACAAATCACTAGCAAAACCATCTAAGTTTTATTCCAGTATTAATGTCTTCATTATTCAGAAATTGGGTTACTTATTAAACTCTAGATCAATTAAATGTCATTAAAACTAATTAAAAACACTTTAAAATGTGTAGTTTATAATTACAATGCTTCACTTTATAAAAGCCAATTATGGACAAAAAAGGCCAATTTTGGTCAAAAAAAGCCGGTGTTAAAACCAATAAAAACCACCGGCCTGGCTTTTTTTAATTTTAGCCGGCTTTTTTGCAACCCTGGTCTGGAGTGGCCAATCATTTTCAGAGATTGTAAATGTTGTTCTTAAAATCTTAGCAAGAAATAGATTATTTACGGGACAAAGTTCAGGAACTTGCATTTGTACATCATTAATTCCTAAGAAAACCCTCGTGATTGGTTCATTTTCTTAAATAATACTTAACAAACAGCAAATAAATAAAATAAAAACATTCTTTTTTATTTAAATATGATTCTGTTTCTAATTATTTTGAATATCTTTATAGGTTGACTGTTAAATGTAGAAGTTGTATAAGGTTTTTAAAAATATGTTTAAAAAGTTTTTTTTTAAGTATTCGGTTCGGCCGAATATTTCGATATTCGGCAAAACCGAATATTTGGCAGGATAAATAGTTTGCTATTCGGCCAAGCCAAATATTCAGTAACATGGCCGAATAAGCCAAATACCGAACAGATATCGAATATTTGGTGCATCCCTAGTTATAATCCTAATATTTTCTTTGCGTCATCGCATTACTTCAGACAATATCCAAAACTGATTTCAGAAAACAGATTGTAACCTTTTGATGGAATTCTGAGATGCTTGTCTTAAACATATGAATTATATAAACATGAAAAAAAAAATACATTACAGATTTAATAAAACAAATGTATATTTATATTTTTCCCCCACAAAAAGTTCTAAGTTTACTAAAATTACTTCAAGAAAAGAAACAAAAACAGAAATAGAACAAAATAAAAAATGTAGAGACATGACCTTGGATAACATATGTTCCAAGAAAGAGAAAACATTGCTTCTTTTATCTTAAACCAGGAAAACTTTATGCATTGAATTTCATAGAGAAGCTAAAAATACTTCTTATTGATGCCCTGTGAATAATTATTTTTTACAATAGCTACACCATCGCATACATATTCTACATTTTAAAAATCGAAATGAAATAATTAAAGCAAATAAATCCATGTTTTCAATGGATTTTCTAATGATTGTGCACTTGAGCTAAAATTTTAAATGGCTTTTCTTTTATAAATAACTTCAGATGGAAAAGCAGCAGCTCAAGTAAACCTATATAACCTTCAAGTTTTAAAGATATCTCTCTCACTGCTTTTTTACTTTAGAATGCTACTTTGAGGTGCAGGAATACTTACAAATAAAATTAGGATTTTTAAACACACACACATATATATGGGTCATTCTCTGAAAAGTGGCTGTTTAAAAAAAAAAAAAAAAAAAAACTGCAGGCAAATAAAATTGTCTGAAAAATGTCAAAATTTAGCCTGCAAGTACCTTATCGCTATATTTATCAAAAAATAATACGAACCAAACTGTACCTGATAGATCTTCTGAGATTTTAATTTCAAAGCACTTCCAATGCTAAAATGTTCAAATAAATGATTGACACGGGAATTTAAGAACAAATTTATTTATAAATAAGAAAAATGCTGTATTTCACATACACGTTAAATAGAAAAAAGTTTATAAAAAGTCTGATGCCATTGTGGCACTTGAAAATAATTTTAATGTTAAATATCACTAGCATTTAACAAAGCTTACATAATTATTACAACAATTAGTGTAGGGTCAGGTGGGGTAAATGGGTATAAAATTCACTATTTTTAGATGTTCAGTTAAAATTTTCTGGTAAATGTTTAATAATTAAAACTTTTTTTGGCATTTTCTTTACATTGCACATTCTTGGAATGAAAATACACAATTTTTATCTATTAGGCTGCAAAAGTATGTCTACAACAAAACATTTAATAGGTATATGTTTGCTATACCCATTTTACCACATACAGGTGAAAATGGGTATATAAAAGTTATAAATACTGTATTAAATAGATTTGCCAGAGATTATATAATGAAGTAATATGGAAAACAATGTTATATAAGTCTTAAAAAATGTCAAAAAAATTTTTAATATGAAATTTAAGTTAATTGATAAATGAGAAACTTTACTATGAATCAAGCTTAGGTGAAAATGAAAACATTTTCTGGCGACATTTTTTTCAACTCTTATTCTCACCCTGTTATATTATAAGTGTTAAAAGTCTATCAAAAGCATAATGACTCAGATTACTAAATTTTGGTTCATTTAATGTTTCTATTATCTGCTTTTTATTTTTTCCAATATGATCTGCGAGAATGTCCATTGTTACTCTTGTGAACGTTAAAGCAAAGTTTTGGAAAAACTTCCAATTATTTATTATAAAATATAATTAGGATAAAATTGATATAACCAATTAAATACTACCGTTCAATAATATTTAACTAGTCATATCAATTTTTATCTTAATAATAAAATAATTGGAAGTAGTTCTAAAAATTTAATCTAATGGTCACAAGAGTAATGAATGGAGTATACTCCTGTACCTGAAGAATAATCTTCATATATTCCACGAAATTTCACGTTATCACGATTCAAGATATTTTTATTGGGAGAGCATAGTTGTAGAATTTACGATTCGTTTTAAGTCATATTTGGGAGAGCTAAGTTCAAGAATTCACGATCTGTTTTTAAATAATATTAATGTAAACAAACATATTTCACAACTGAAAATGGCGCAGTTGTTGTTCAGTATAAAATAGCACAAGATGATTAAAAACTTTGTTAATTCTATATTTACACTTTTAATATGTACAATATTTACAACGAAAACATTTGAATAATATTTGTTATTCCTCACTAGGAATTCCAGATAATTTCTTTTATATGTTCAAGAATATTTATTTCTCCCTTTTCGGAAGATCAAGAAATACACAGCCAGCATGCTGCTTTCGAGATTCACATTCAAACTGAACTAAAAACAAGAGAAATCCTTTTAAAACAATTAATACTTCAGCAACTATTTCTTCTAAAAAAGAAGCCAAGCATGATTTCATATTCGGAAATAAATTCCCCCTTTTTATAATTAAACATCATTTCTTCTAATAGAAGACCACGATAAAAAACCTATACGCAGCTTATTATCTGCTATGTTCAAGATTCACATTCACAAACCAAAAAAAAAGGAACAAGAAAGAAAAAATGTTTTTAATATCAATTCTCTAGTCAGACCACGTGACCTGGGATCACTGGCGCCTAAATCAGTCTGGATGAGAAAAGAAGGGGTTTGCGAAATTTCACAAACTCCGAAAGTTCCTGAGAATTGCTTTCAAATTTTCTTAACTTCATCCCCCCCTTCTTTCAAAATATCAACAGCTTCTTTAATTAAATTAAAGGCTTTTAGAACATCGTTTTCTCCTGAAAACAAATCATCAACATAAAAAGAAGAATTTAGGATTTCAAATGTTTTATTATGAGAGCTTTTATATTTACTAGCTGACCCGCCCGGCGTTGCCCGGGCCCGTAATAATATTCTTAAATGAATCTGAAATTTTTATCGCAGGTCCGTACAGAAAGGGCTGGGTGGAGACAGTGCAAATTATCAGGGCCCGACTCTTGTTCAGTCTCAAAGTTGTGTAAAGTCAAAGGTTAATTTTTTTAATTTTTATATGTCTCATACTTTAAACTTTTTTATTCCAAATTAACTGATGAATTTAATTAAAATGTAATTATATTTTCAATAATTTAATTTTTTATTTAAAAATTTTATATGAAAAATCAATCACAAATACAACATAACGTGCAATACTGAAAAAGAAATATATAATAAAATTGTAAGCAAATATTACTATATAGATTTTTTTTTAAAGTACCATCCAGCAAATTTATTTTTTAATAGAGTAAAGCCTGTTTATAACGGAATTCTGAAATAAACGGAAAAAAAAAGTTCCAGCTCTCTCCCCCCCCCCCAAAAAAATGCTATTATGCTTTGTTCCATTTAAATAACCTGCATAAAACGAAATTTATCACTGGTCGTTTTCGTCTAAGCAGGTTTTATTGTATCTTATTTCTGGGGGAGGGGGGGGGGGCAATAATATTCTTAAATTAACCTGAAATTCGTATCGCAGGTCCGTACAGTCAAAACTACCTGTCCGTACAGTCAAAACTACTTGTCCTACCTGTCTATACAAAATCACATTTTACGTCATGACAACATTTTGTAAACTTCTTGCTGCTGTTTAATTCGCATTTCCAATACAGTGCTTTGCAGAAATTGCACGTTTCACCCACAGTTATGCATGCCCGGAACGTTTAAATCAGTAATTTGGATTTCAGAAACAACGCGTGCATGCTACAGTTATTAAGCCTATTTTGCCGATCGCTTAACGGCGTTCCCTATTTGGATTTCGAATCTATTTCTATTCTACTCGAATTCGGCTTCTTCTTTACTTTCAAGCATTCACCGAGATTTTTTATGGGCATTTCAAATGACATTTTGAAGCTACATAATTGCAGCGAAAGATATCGCACCGAAAACGCGAAAAGTAAACAAACTCGATCGCCATAAATCCTGCCAAGGACTCTTACACAATAGCCAATCAGATGCGATTCTAGGGCATTGCCATTAAACAATAACAAATAATCGCGATTTCTGTGCCACGTACGTTAGCGTAATATATATATAGATTAATATGGTGCTTAATAGTACAAGCAAGGATAAAGGGACTGCAGGTGACACCAAAAGTAGCTCTGGTCATTCTATAGGGTACTATGTTTTTATTCTTATCAAAATCTTCATAATATAAGAATCTAAGATAATCGCGATCTTCTTCGGCTACAGATATTTGCAGAAAAGCTTTTTCAATATCAGCCGAAAAGGCAATTTTATGTAAACGGAATTTCAAAATTATGTCTAAAACATTAGGATTTAAGTTAGGGCCGTGATTCAAACATTCGTTTAATGATAGAGAATCACCATATTTGGAAGAAGCATCATAGACTATGCGCATTTTTGTTGTAGTTTTGTCGTCACGGATAACAGGTCTGTGTGGCATGTAATAGGAATTATTAGAATGTTTCTCGGTGCACAATTCTATTACACCCTCATTAAACTGCTCTAGCAAAATAGAGTTATATTCTTTAAATAAAGAATCGTTTTTCAAGAATTTATTTTCTAAACTAGAAAACCACTTCTTTGCTACTTCAAGATTATTTCTAAGTAATTCGCGAGAATCTTTCCACAATAATTTTGCTTCATAATGCCCATTTACGAATTTTAGATTTTCTTTAAATTCTTTTATTACCTCATGATCGGTAATGTTCTTTTCATTGCTTTCAGCAATGCCAATTGATTCAAGATCCCAAAATGCTTTCAGTTGGGTATTTATATTTTCAACTGAAACATGCAAACAAGCTACTTCTTTTTTATTAGACTATTTGCCCTTGCACCGTATGACCGAAAATAGTTTCTGCAACGTATAATTCTTTTGTCAACTTTCCCTCGATTCCCTTTAATATTTTTCACAAAAAGTCAGACCCTAGCAAAATATTTATTTCCTGTTCAAGACCTGTATCAGCAGGCTTAAAGCCTCTTGTTCTCATTATCTCTAGAAGTTCTGGTTCTAGAGTTTTCACAGAAGCTCCAGTTATATTATCAACCACAAGTGCTTCGATATTTAACGAGTTAATAGGTTGCACAACACTGGATAATTCTAGAGCAACTACTTCATAACAAGATTCATAAGGGCGTCTCCGCCCAAAAGGATAAACTAATAAATTTTCTCTTCGCAATGGCTTCACTTTTAATTTTTGTACTAGCGATCTCTTCACGAAGCATTTTTCTGAACCACTATCACATAAAACGCGAGCCAACAAGCATTCCTTACCGGCAGACACAGAAACTGTACAAGTCTGCAATAATGTAGATTTATTTTGTTTATATTTTTGTTCTGACATCATAGATACAATTGCACCTTTCATTTCTTTTTCAGGATTTTCTTTCGCTGTTTCTTTAAAACAAAACAAATGACTATGGGTAGTGTTACCACATTTGGAACAAGGGTTAATTTTTGTTCTACAGTTTACAGATAAATGTGACTTATTTGTGCATTTGTAACAGCGGCCTTTTTTCTTTAATTTATATCGTTTAGTTCATCGGTGAATTTCGAACAATTTAGTCCTACATGATCAGAAGACTTGCAAAATATGCAAAACTTTTGTAGATGTATTTAAAGCAGCAGCTGAAGGTATATTTTTCTTTTGAGGAAAATTTTGATATTTACTTGAAGAATTTTCAAATTTAGTTTTAGAATTTTCATAAGCTTTGCTTTGGGAATTGTTTACTAAATTAGTAGCTTCACGACATCTTAATTCCGTTTTAATAAAATTTATTAAATCGGTGACTTCACAGTCCTTATCGGGATCACGTTTTCGATGAAAATCTAGTATCAAATTTTCGGGTAACAATCTTAATAATATTGGTAGTAATAAATGGCCGTAGGAGCCTGATGTCACTCCTAACGTATCAAGATTTCTCATACAAGTTTCGATATTATCATACAACATTCTTAAAGAAATAACATTGTTAGTGGATTTCACTGGTTCAAGATTCAGAATTTTGTTCATATAACAGTTTATTATATTTTCCCGCTTCCCATACCTTTCTTCTAACAATTTTAAACAAGTAGAATAATTTTGATCTGTCAGTTCAAAACCAGATACAATATTATATGCAGGACCAGACAACAAGGATTTGAGATATTGGAATTTTTCAATTTTTGATAACGATTCGTTTGAATCTATCGCACTAGTAAATAAATTTAAAAATTCTAAGAACTGGCTTGCATCACCAGAAAATTTTTCTATGTTAAGTTTAGGAAGCTTCACTGCCGAAACTGGTTTACTTCAGATTTTTGAACCGTTACTTGATTCTAGTACAACTTTTGGTTCAGTTTCGATTTTACATTTTTTAAGCCTCATCTTATTATTCTTAAATTCATCATTCATCATTAAATTCATCTTAAATTTCAAACTGGATATTTTTTCAGAATATTCTTCTACCGATTTTAGTTCTTTTTCATATTCAGTTTTTTCCTGAGTTAGCTCATCTATTTCGGAATCTAATTCCTTTAGTAGAGCTTCCTTTTCATTTACGAGCTCTAACGATTCCATTAAAGAATCGCAATCAGTTTTATCAATATCAACAGATAATAATGTATCACATTTTGTGATTAATTTCGTAATGGCTGCACAAACAGTAGCTCTTTTACTTTTAAGCTTATCAGGCTTATCCATGTTTAAATTTAAATTCAATTTTCAAAATAAATTATCATGAGAAATGTATATTTTCAAGAAATCAACAGTCATGCAGAATAATAAAGGTATTTCTTACCTTTTTTCCCGGTTGTTGAGGCACCAAAACATGAAGAATAATCTTCATATATTCCACGAAATTTCACGTTATCACGATTCAAGATATTTTTATTGGGAGAGCATAGTTGTAGAATTTATGATTCGTTCTAAAATCATATTTGGGAGAGCTAAGTTCAAGAATTCACGATCTGTTTTTAAATAATATTAATGTAAACAAACATGTTTCACAACTGAAAATGGTGCAGGTGTTGTTCAGTATAAAATAGCACAAGATGATTAAAAACTTTGTTAATTCTATATTTACACTTTTAATATGCACAATATTTACAACGAAAACATTTGAATAATATTTGTTATTCCTCACTAGGAATTCCAGATAATTTCTTTTATATGTTCAAGAATATTTATTTCTCCCTTTTCGGAAGATCAAGAAATGCACAGCCAGCATGCTGCTTTCGAGATTCACATTCAAACTAAACTAAAAACAAGAGAAATCCTTTTAAAACAATTAATACTTCAGCAACTATTTCTTCTAAAAAAGAAGCCAAGCATGATTTCATATTCGGAAATAAATTCCCCCTTTTTTTAATTAAACATCATTTCTTCTAATAGAAGACCACAATAAAAAACCTATACGCAGCTTATTACCTGCTACGTTCAAGATTCACATTCACAAACCAAAAAAAAAGGAACAAGAAAGAAAAAATGTTTTTAATATCAATTCTCTAGTCAGACCACGTGACCTGGGATCACTGGCGCCTAATCAGTCTGGATGAGAAAAGAAGGGGTTTGCGAAATTTCACAGTACCTTCAGCATCAGGAAAAACATAAAATGCAACCAATCGTGGACTTTTCAAAGAATTTTACTTCATATTTATATTTCATCTTTTTCAATGTTACTAATTTTGCCAATAAATTCTTTGTTTGTCTTTTTTCCCAAATACTGGATCTTCAATCATGCACCTACAGATACATTTATTTTTACTTCGGGAATAGCTTCCCCACATTATAGTCTAATTTGAGCCTCATTTAACAATTTCTCTTCTTGTCCATTTTAACTATTTTGGTGTTCCAGTTACCAGAATCATTTTTTAACCATTTCATAATGTCTTCATTTTTTAGAACTTCATCTGCTTTTGCTTGGACATGCTTATGTTTCAGCTTTGAAGTTCTTACTAAGATTATTTGGAGATGTGGCAGATTGATATTTGTCGAAAAAGCGAGAATGTGTCAAAGCCACACTGTTCTTACTTTTGTCAACAATTTTGGTTTTTAATTTTCTAACTCTTTCGATTAGCTCTTCTTAAAATTTCAAACCCAATCAGCACCTTATATGCCATTTAGAAATGGAATAGTTCTAGAAATGGGCAATGGTTTGACTAAATTATGTACAGAGAATTTCAAGTCTTATTAGATGTAAATTTCCAACTGGACGAAAAACATCCGGATCAGGATTCGAACCAGGGATCTCCTGGCTGAAGCCGCCAGTGCTCTGCCATCTGAGCTATCCCATACGAATCTGGAACTTTTTCACTCAGCTAACCTTAATGACTATAGCATCTGGTCTGAAACCTGGTTCAGCTCAACAGAATAAATCACAGGTAATGGAACTCCAGAAATTGCTGGATACGAAATTACACTAGATTAATTTTAACGCAATTATTCTAATTGGTAAATAAATCATATTAGATGTAAATTTCCAACTGGGCAAAAAATGTCCGGACCAGTATTCGAACCAGGGATCTCCTGGCTGAAGCCGCCAGTGCTCTGCCATCTGAGCTATCCCGGACGAATCTGGTGGAACTTTTTCAACTAGCTAACCTTAATGACTATTACCTGTAATTTATTCTGTTGAGCTGAACCAGGTTTCAGACCAGATGCTATAGTCATTAAAGTTAGCTGGGTGAAAAAGTTCCACCAGATTCATCCAGGATAGCTCAGATGGCAGAGCACTGGCGGCTTCAGCCAGGAGATCCCTGATTCGAATACTGGTCTGGACATTTTTCGCCTAGTTGGAAATTTACATCTAATATGATTTATTTACCAATTAGAATAATTGTGTTAAAATTAATCTAGTGTAATTTCGTATCCAGCGATTTCTGGAGTTCCATTAACTGTGATTTATTCTGTTGAGCTGAACCAGGTTTCAGACCAGATGCTATAGTTATAGCGACTAGAATACATAGTATGGAAATCGGCGATCATTGTAATACTTAAAAAAGCGCTAAAATATTGTATCCCTTAAATATGCAACGATGCTGCTGCAATATACAGATCGCAGCGACATCTGCAGGATATTTTCTAACAGTGCAAGGTATTGCTAGTCTATACAATGTAATACTAGTAATAAGAAAATACCGCAGATGTCGCGATCGACACTTGGCATTTTAGCAGTATCATCACACATTTAAGGGATAAAAATTTTTAGCACTGTTTCGATAGCATATTTCCACACTAGGTATTCTAGACGTTGTACTATAGTCATTAAGGTTAGCTGGGTGAAAAAGTTCCACCAGATTCGTCCGGGATAGCTCAGATGGCAGAGCACTGGTGGCTTCAGCCAGGAGATCCCTGGTTCCAATCCTGGTCCTGACATTTTTCGCCCAGTTGGAAATTTACATCTAATATGATTTATTTACCAATTAGAATAATTGTGTTAAAATTAATCTAGTGTAATTTCAAGTCTTTTCGATCTTGAGAATAATGTACTGTGAATTATATAAACATTTTAAAGTATTTTTAAAACTTATTCTATTCTAATTCCAGTAAAATAAAGAATTTTATTCAGAAAAGTTCTATATAACACTTTAAAAATACTACAAACGTTAAGCCAAACACTATACCCATTTTACCCCATTTATAAGAATTAAAATAAAACGGCAAAACAAAAGACAATTTATTGTTTGTAATTTGGAAAAGTATTAGAAGTGCTTAATGAACAAAATGAGATCAAACAAATGAGTTTTTATCAAATACTATTATGAGCTGCAGAAAGAAGTTTAATCAGACCACATGTGGCATGAAATTGTACTCAAACGGTTTTACTGTTGCCACTCCAATAGAACAAACTATAAAAACAAAAATAAAGTAGGAGAAAAAAGCTTAAACATCAAGCAATCATATATAATTTTGAAAACTATAAATATGTTAAGAAAATTGAAAAAAATTAAACAATATTTTCTAACTACCCATTTTACCCCACCTGACCCTATGATACTAATGAAGCTACTAATTTGCAGTTTTCATAATTTTTGTAATTACTAATTATAATTTTATTAATTAAAGTGTAAAAACATAAGTTATGTTAGTAATTAGTGGTTTAATTGTTTTGGAAACTTAAAACTCTAGGTAGTTATTCAATATTTGAACGCTGTGAAAAAAATCATAAAAATCAGATTTAAATTTTAAAAAATCTGATTTAAATAAAAAAAAATCAGATTTTTTTTGCACGCTACTGTAGCATAATCCATTATTCAGTTAAGAGATAAATTTTTAATTTTCATAATGCTGCATATCTTAGCTACAGCATTATAATAGCAGTATGTTGTCAACCCTACACAAAATTCATGAAGTTTTTTTGTTTTGTTTTTAATTCTAATTTTTTATACTATGAAATTTCCATTTTTGGAGCCCATTGGAGCAGAATTAACAAAATTTGCCATTTTTGGAGCAGAATGTAGCAGGAAATCAATATTGGAGCAGATTTTCCATCCCTGTCTCTGTCTATAGTTATAACTGCCCTCTGGTTATTTCACGAATAATGCACAGCTGTGCACCACATGCTGTCAAATAAATCTTTATTTTTTTTAAAATTTATTGTACTTTTTGTTGTAACAGTGCGATGTCATGCAAGAACTTGAACATGCATTTTTGAAATTTTAAACAACTAAACATGGTTTCCGATACTATGTTCCATTACAATTTTTGTTCCTCTTGATGTCCACTAACAACACTGAGTTTATTGGTATATTATCTAAACACCCTGTATATATCCACAGAAAAGTGGTAAGGTATATCTCAAGTAGCATCCAAGTGTTAAAAGGAACAATTTAAAATTTCATTTCTCTTAAAATAAATGATTGAAATAATTAAAATAGGATTTTGGGCCAAATGCTTATAAACAGATCAAATATAAAATTTACCCTTTATATAATTATCGAAGTTTTTCGCCTGAAAATTTTGGAGCATGGCAGGATCTTTTACAGCATCCTCACAGAGGTTTTTGGCAGCACTCACAATGCACTGTTTCCCATCTTCATGTCCAAGTAAATAAACGCGCATGTCTGTAGTTACGTGGCCATTTTTGACTAGATAAGAGAAAACAAAATAAATATTTCCAGCACAATGAAGTTAACACTATTTTAAACTTAAAATTGATTTTAATAAATTCAAACATATACAGGGTGATCGGAAAATAACTGAGCAAATTTTAAAAGGTGGTAGAGGGGATCAAAATAAGCAATTTTTGTCATAGAATGTGTGTCCAGAAATTATGTGTACCTGTGCCATCTATTGATACTTATACACTATCTTCCATTGCATTTTCACACTTTAATTTGTTACAAGTGTCTCAAACCTGCCATTCCCGGACATACATTCTGTGACAAAAAATGCTTTCTTAGGTTTCCTTCACCACCCTCTAAAATTTGGCTAGTTATTTTCTGATCACACTGAATAATATAAAAGACAATAATAACAAACAATTTAGACAAATAACTTAATAATGAAAGCAATATCAGCTGCTAAATTATACAAAACAACACATAAGAAGTATTAAAATTAAACAATCAAGTATTATAAAAATTAAACTAACTTTTAAAATAAATTATTTAAACACATATTTGAAAACATTTATAATTTCCCATTCTGTAAATCAATATAATAAAGAAATGAGCTATAATAAATAAAACTACTATTATTGCAGATTATATGAAGTAATTAAAAAAAGATGAAGCCAGAGAATATAATATAGATAATAAACGAAATTACGATAGATTATATGAAACATTAAAAAAATAAAAAAAATCCTTTCGGTCTTTATTGAGAGGAAAAAGTAGCTTCCCTTCTTCCTTTTTATGACTTCAGCTGCTAATTTTACTCAAACACATGAAGCTAGAATGCATGAAACATGCTTACAGAAGATTCCCTGTCTTTGACAATAAATTTGAATATCACTTTAGAAAAATGTGTCGGCTATCACGAAGTTAGCTTCATTTATATGGCTACCTACTTTTACTATCAATTTTGCCAAGCGTGGCAATAATTTGCCGCTAGCGATATGAGCATGTATTTCTAAGCATATGAGATTAACAACAATGGTTACAACAAAAGTATATTTGCAAGAATCCAGGTTTGCTGAAACTCAAGAATTAAGCCTGATTATGGAGGGAACAAAGAGTCTCAGTCCGCTGTCTTGTATCAAAATGGCAACCACAAATTTCAAATGACTATATCTCAGCCTTTTTTTAAGATAGAGAAGAAACAAAAAATACTCTGGAATCCTTGTGTTAGAACCTAACACTTAATATAAATTTGGATATATTTTATACATAATTTTTCAATTTGAAAAATTTAAAACACATTCCTTTTGAACCACAGACTTACAGAAAAGATACATACTATATATACATACTAGGGATTGACTGAATACTGAATAATCGATTCAGTATTCGGTGATTCGGCATGTAAACCGAATACAGTAGAGTCTCCAAAATCTGCTTGCATTTCAAAACAAACAGTGAAATTTGAAATTAAGAAGTAGTCTAATCTTTATGTCAAGTATCAGTAAACAAAAATTAAATTATTTTTAACATAAATTTATGGGAAAATAGTAATGACATTACAGGATATTACACAAATAAACATACACACAACAAAATGTAAAACAATAGAAATCGACAAGAAATATAAACAAGCCCAGAAAAGTGTTAGTGGTGGCACCATCTATCGGTCACTATAGAAAGTAACATATCAATTAATTTTATATTTCATGCAAGGCTTTAATTAATGCATGGCATAAAATATGACCTGGCTCTATATTTATCAAAAATGAGGATGAAGTATAATTTTTTCAGGTTTTCAGCTAAAGCATCTGAACTGTTGAAATGTGCAAAAGATTTTAACCCAGGTTCAGAGGAGCTTTTCTATAAAGAAGAAATTGTTGAATAATAAAGATGAAGACTTAAAATCATGTTGCAGATGAAGAAATTGTTTCTTCAATAATTAATCCACCCGAAGACAGTGAAATGAGACTGAGAAAAATATAAAGTTTGAAGTATAATTGGTTTTAGGTGAAATTTTTTGCGAGTTCTTGGAGCAGCAGAGTTAAGAAATTTCATCAAGAGGAAATGAAAGTTCTCAAGCAAAAGACTGTTCAAGAAATGTTTAAAAATGGTAATAAAAAATAATTTTGGATATTAAAATGAAATAAAAAATGAAATATTAAAAAAAAAATTAAATTAATTTAATTATAAAAAATATTAAAATGAAATGTACTTTAGTACAGATAAATAAAAGAGATTCAAGTTTTGATTTGCTTAAATTGAATTAGTACATGCTCTTCTTGTAAATGGATACAGGTAAGTTGAAAAAAAAAATCAATCAATCCAGAATGTGCAAAACTCTAAAATCTGCAAAATTCTAAAATCCGCATAAACTTTGGTCCCAAGCTGTGCGGATTTTTGAGACTACTGTATTCGGCTTCAGCTAAATACTTAAAAGTATTCAGCCGAATAATTGTGGATTTTCTTAGAAGTAGAAAAATTCTCTTTTACTTAGAAGTAGAATAGGCTAAATGATGAGTTTCAATATCATGAGTTCAGAATTCAGCTACACTACAAAAAACAAGTATAAGGCCATTTTTAATTTAAAAAAAAGGTTTTCCTTCATAAAATAGTCTACATAGGGGTGAAATCAAAACAACAGTCTACAATAAAAGAAAAAAAAAGTAAGGAAGATGGGTATATTTCAATTATCACTTGATTTTAATTATATTTCTACATTAGTTTTCTTGATTTAAATTTATTTAAAGTGTATTTCTTTAATATACACATCAAATAAGTATATCAGAATTCATCTGTGTACATCTAAGGTGTATATTAAAGAAAATACATTACATACATGAAATAAGTATACCATGCGCCTATGCTTATCCTATAGCTTTTATAACCATTACTTTAAAATCGCTCAAATTTGTTATCTTCATCACCATAATGTTAAAACATATTATACGTATCAATAATTTGACAGAAAATAGTTAAATGTACAAATTGATATAACTTTTTGTATTTGAGAACATTCCTATTCAATATGTTTATAATTACACTTAGACAATCAGTAAATTAGCTTAATGACAACATTGTTTCTTTTTATTTGAATGAACTTTTGTTTTCTGACAATCCTTATCCTTAATAATAGCCTGCATAGTTTAATATTTTCATAGGTTATTTTGTATATTGACTAGTGATAACATAATAAAAAATAAGTGATGGGTTAATGAATTTGAGTGGAAAGAAGTCATTAAATTTTTTTGTGTAATTAGATTTAAGAATAAAAATGTAACTGAATTAAATTATTAAGAATTTAATTTGAATTAAAGTTTATTAAAAAAGCTAATATACACAAAAATGTGTATTAAAAAATTTTAAGTATTTGGTTGCCGAATACCGAATATTCATTATACACTTTGACCAAAGCTTCGGTATTTAGCAAAATCGTTAATATACATAAATCAACATTTAGAGAGAAGGTGGTTTTGAGGTCTGAGGATTATGATCAGTGAAACTATATCGAAATTTCCCGAGATTGCTTTCCTCTGGGCAGTTGCAATAGGTAGCTTCTTACATTTTGTAATAGAAGCTACCAAAAAAAAAATACCCCCCCCCAAAAAAAAATAAATAAATAAATAAATAAATAAATAAATAAATAAATTGGATATTTAGTCTTTAAAAACAAATATTAAGCAGATAGAACTTTAAAAACTACAACAATAGTTTTTAATACTCCACAAAGACCTATTAAAAAGAAACTACAGCTGATTCCATTGCAGAGCAAAATTCAATAAAATAAAATAACTATTACAATAAAACTGTTTACAATCTCCCAACAAAAACCAATATTTAAGCAATGTATAGGAAGATGAAATCCACTGCAAAAAAATGATTTAAATATAATAAAATATAACTAATTATACTGTGTGCCAAAGAGCTTGTAAAAATCAAGAGTGCTTATTTTTCTGGTAAACACACATGTCATTCAATCATTTTGTAAATTAAATGTACAGTAGAACCTCGATTATCCGAAGTAATTGGGACTGACCCTCTTTTGGAAAACCGAAATTTTCGGATAATCGAAAATGCTTCAATTTTAAGATTAAGGAGAAATATATGCAATATTTCTTATTATGGTAACAAGTGCTTCATAAAAATAAGGCAAAAGCAAAATAGAAACAAGGAATAAATGACCTGAATTTTTATTATGAAATCAAGTACCTTTTACTTATATCACAAGGGTTTGAAAAAATGTTTTGGTTGTCGCAGTTTTGGTTACCTTTGCTTTGAAGCTCTATCACAGAGTTTTTTAATACTATTAGTTCACCAGTATCACAGTCTTTTTGCTGCTCGAGCCATGCCAAACTTTTTGAAAAAACATTAAAAAACTCCCAGAATTGCTAATTCGTTAGTTTTCTTCTTTCCACTCTGCAGCTTACGAGAGCTCGAGTTAAATTCAAAGGAACTTTAAGAAAGAGGATCAAAAATATTTATATATATTCGTAGTTTGAAAAGGACTGCTTGCACACAAGTTATATGATAGTTAAACAAAAAAAAAAAAAAAAAAAAAAAAAAAGAAGCTTTTAAAATGGATTTTGCATACAAGCATAGCTGCCAACTTGTACGGGTTTTTCATACCATTAAAATTTAATAGAAAATTTTAGCTAACTGCCCAGTAGCAGAAACAGTGCAGCACGGAAGCGGGCGCTGCAGATTATTTTAAACCTTGCAGATTAATCCACCAACTTAAAAATAAATGCTGGGCTTAAAAAAAAGCTGAAATTTGCTTTAAGTCTCTAGATTTATGGTATTTGTTGTATCCTTATATTATATATATTCTTTATAAATGGAAATTTTGCTCACTTTAAGTGTTTCTGTTATTTCTTATGATAGTAGGCTTATTGGGTCGCAGATAAATTTTTGTTTGCTGCAGTCTGACGCAGAAAATTCTGCTTCTGGGGCTAACTGAATCGCCGAATTTCAAGTGATTTTAACGTTTAAATAAGTCAAAAATTTCTGTTAAATTTTAGTGGTAAGAAAAATCCGTACAAGTTGGCAGCTATGCACAAGGGATGTGAAAGTTTAAAAAAAAAATAGACTTTGGTTAACCGAGGTTAAAAGAGTTTCGGATAAAAGAGGTTCTACTGTATATCTTAATCTTAATATGAATTTACTGTTACTTTACACTAATGTCAACAATTTTAATCTTATGATTAGAATGAATCATTATTCAAATTAATCTGTTTTTTAAAATAACTGATTCAAATCATACATTTTCTTCATTTTTAAGCTAGTGTGAAAAGCACTGAATGAAATGAACATAATTTGCAATGTTTCTAAAGCTATACCAAGTGAATAAATAAAAGAAGACTAAAATATTGTTCATAAGCTTAATTCCTTAAACTTGTAAACAATAAAGTACAATAAGTTTTTAGAAGACAGAAAAAACACCTTATTCAATCCCTTCGCATCAAGCATCTTTTACACAGAATTTTAAATCTTGTTCTATCAACAATTGAAGAGCTTATGGAAGAACGAGTTATGATGATACATTTTCTCAAAAACTGTTTTATTTTATGGATGAAAGCATTATGAGAAATTATATCTTGTGGTAAAACAAATTCTACTTACAAGGGAACCACTTTTGGTGTTGCTCGCACCTAGCATTGAGACCTGGTGCATTTTAAAGCCCTATATTATGAAGTTTGAGAATCGATAACATTTTTCTGTTAAAATAATATTTCTTGATTATACAGCAGCATAACTTTCTGAAAATGCTATTTTCGAGACCACTTATCGGACTATTAACATTGAATTTATTTAAAGAAAAGCATTTAAAAATAAAAATTAGTTAATAATAAGTATAAAATATTGAAAAAAGTTTGAAAATTCCTTCAAAAACCCACGAATTTGATTTTGAAAAATTGCAACTTTATATTCATATTTTTGGCGGGGAAACAGTTGGCGTTAGAGATTTCCGGCCACCCTAGCCAAATGTCATAGCTGAATTTGTAATAGCTAAAAAATGCAATGTCCGACCGATTTCACCACAGTAATTTTACTAAATTGTGTAAAAATATTAATTTACTTTATGATTACTTTTACCGAAGGACCATTTAATACAGCAACATTTCATTTTAAACATTCGAAACTTTATTTCATTCGATTTCAAAAGAAAATAATTTGCTTATTTTGTATTTCACTAAAAAATAGTTTTCAATGATCTTCGAAGCTTTTATAGAATTATATTTATTACTTATATATTTATCGTCTGCATAGAAAAATAAATAAAAACCTAATATTTGTTTCTTATGCTATCAATTTTTTTTAAAAAATCGCAATCTGATATAATTCTAGTAATATGTTCTGTACATTTTCTCTTTGGATAAAGTGAGCAGAAAAATTGTAGCGCCCTATTTATCGACTTAACTCACTTTTGGCAAGAAATAAACAAATAAATATGTAATAATAAAAAATTAAAAGTATAAAAAAGTACATAAAATATGATTTTAACAGAAATGTTTTTGGTTCTCTAACTTCTATGCATAGGGCTACAAAACGCACCAGGTCTCGATGCTAGGTGCGAGCAACACCAAAAGTGGTTCCCTTGTTAGTATTGAAGATATGAGATAGTGTCTTAATATTTAATATTTAGCTCTTTACCAGATTTTTCTGTTTCTAGAAATCATGTTAAAATGGCTGTGGACAAAAATAATTTAAACAGAATTTTATTTTGAACCATATATAGAAAGAAGTGATATTAAGGATATTATAGCATCAAATTGCGATTAATAAATATTATATATATCCTGGAATTTACAAGCATTCTTATAAAAATACAGAAAAATCCTTGGACAGTGAAAGGGTTAATAGATAAATGTTAATATTCTTTTCTAGGAAGGTTTAGTATCACATACATATTAACATTCAAACACATGTTACTAAGGAGGAATTAAATAACTAAATTACAACAAAAAACAGTCACTTCAATTTTCTCAAAGTCTATTTTTTTTTTTTTTACTTAACATATCTTTCATTCACTCGGGTCTTCAATTCTGAAAAGAAATTTTTGCATAGTTTAATCCCATATAAACTGTGATTAAATAAGCCAAAATTTTCTATTCAAAACTATGGACAGAAATAATCAAGGATTCTGAGCACACTGTCACCTATACACAACACTTGTTTTGAAGAGGTTAATAAAATAACTTCCTCATTCTACTTTTACAAACAGTATTTAACAGCGAATTGGGGCCAAAATAGAAAGAAAGAACATTTACTCAACACGTATTGTGAAAGAATGTAATAAAGAAAAGAACTAATTAGTATCAAAATGTTACAGCAAGAGCCTTCTTCAGAAGGTTGAAATTTTTTTTTATTTTTGGACTAGTAGGCAGTAGAGATGAGACAGTCTGCTCGATTTTTTATATCAGTCTTCAGGCTCAGGTTTATTCTTTCTGAAATTGACAATTTTATTTATTCTTGTATAGAAAAAATGAAAAAAAAATTTTTTTCCTTAAAAATTACCTATTTATTCTATTTCAAATCCTTTTAATGATATTTTGTAGATGCCATATTAAAGTCAGTGGCAGAATTATTTACATAAGTTATAGCATGAATATAGTATATTATATTCATTGATAACAGTCTGCATAACAATCTGCCAGAAATTAACTAACATCATTAATATTGTTTATTACTAAAAGTCATCAATTTGACATTATGGCTCCACTGCACTGAAACTCCCCAATCATGAAATCCCATGTTAGCTTATGGGAAAACTTTGAAGCGTGATGACTCATTACCTAATATAATTATTACCGTTTTCACCATTAGAAAGTAGACATCAGATGGCGATGTGCATTTTTAAAAATTAACTCAGTAAATTTTAAACACATAAAAAATCCCTATAAACTTTGAAATTTCCATTTGATTAAATTTTATCATCTTAAAAATATTTAAAATTCAGTTAGAGAATCTTTAAAAAGACATCATTGGCATCTGACGTCTACTTTCTGATGGTAAAAACGATATTTTAATAATTATATTAGGTAAATGAGTAATTATGCTTCAAAATTTTCCCATAGGCTAACATAGGATTTCACGATTGGGGAGTTTTAGTGCAGTGGCTCCTTAAGTATATTATTTTGTTTACTTTTATCTTATTTAACATTTTTAACAGTGTTAGGTATGTACTTATTAAATGTAAATTATCATTTTGAAACAATTGGCAATTAGCAATGATAAACCCAAATGTCTCTCGATAATCATTTTTGGCAGTCTACCTTCCTGGCATGCATAATACATAAGTATCTTTATTATTTCTCTAATAACTACTATAATTTTGTTAATTAAAATGCAAAAACATGACTATGTACTTCATTATTCTGAAAACTGCAATTATTTGTAGCTATTCAATATCTTAATGTGGGGAAGAAAGCATATAAATCAAACTTAAAATCAAAAGAAAATCCCTGATTTTCCATGTTTAAATTTTTTTTTTTTTTTTTTACACCCTACATTAAGGCATTTCAATGTTTAATGTTTAAGTAGACATGACTTTTAAAAACTGAATTACCATTTTTATCACAAGTGTTATGCATTAAAATTTTCAGAATTGATTAACTTTTTCCAGATTTCATGAAAATAGATAAATTTCTAATAAACTGAGCAGATTAAGTTAAATAATGCTATAAAAAGTGATAGAGTATCTTTATTAAGACTTACGATCGTTTCATTGCACAATCGGCGACATTTTCAAAATCAATCATAATAGAAAATATTTTCACATAACTTAAAAACAATAATATAGTAAACAATGTCACGAGACATGAAGCATAATGAAAATATTGCAACCATAAAATAAAATAAAAATTAAATTAGCTATTTGCGAGCGTGGATTAATTTTCACATAATTTAAAAACAACATGGTAAACAATGTCACGAGACATCAAGCATACTGAAAAACATTGCAAAACATAAAATATAATAAAATTAACTTGGCTATTTGCGAGTGTGGATTAATTTTTACTATTGTTTCTACAATTACTTAGTATCTCTTTCCAAATTCTAGGTAAATCAAGGGACGCAGAATCATTGCAAATATTCTTGTTGCGTAAAAATATTTCTATTGATTCTCATACTATGGATGGTAGATAAAATCTTGATGGATAAATTAACTTGCTATTTTTAAATTCAATCTGTAAAGGTTCTTCGCTACATAATTTGGCCAAAGCTTATATCGCAAATAGCTAATTTAATTTTTATTTTATTTTATGGTTGCAAAATTTTCATTATGCTTCATGTCTCGTGACATTGTTTACTATATTATTGTTTTTAAGTTATGTGAAAATATTTTCTATTATGATTGATTTTGAAAATGTCGCCGATTGTGCGATGAAACGATCGTAAGTCTTAATAAAGATACACTATCACTTTTTATAGCATTATTTAACTTAATTTGTTTATAAGTGATTATTATACATGTTTTTATAAACTGAGCAGAGTTGAGCAAATTTGTAATTCCAATTATCTGCAATGTAATTATAGTTTAATTGTATGTAATTAATTATAGTTAAAATAAAATGTCATAAAAAATTCTTTCAGTACTGTAACCGCAACCGCCCCCATTCCATTATTTGACAAAATTTCTGTGTTTGAATGCAGGTAACTATAATTATATGCAATTAACTTGTAATTAAACTATGAAAAATTGTGATTATGAAATTGCCTAACTCTGAAATTGAGATAAAGGTCAAATCTAAGAAAAAACAACCTGCATCAAAAAATTTGACTAATAAGACGGACTCTAAATCTCGTGTTTCATTTTTAAAAATCTATAGTTGCAAATTAAAATATTTTGGTAGAGATAAGAAATTTTATAACTGTTTAAGGTACTACAGGGTTCCTACACAATTCTGGTAAAAAAATTCCCTGACTTTTCCAGGTTTTCCCTGACCTTTCTCGGTAAAAATTCAGCTTTGTAAAACCTTCCACAATAGACAACTTTAACACAGATACATGCTGGAAAAAAGTATGCGCTGTAGGAATTTCCGATTTTTAATTATTTTACATATTGTTAGATAGTTTACATAAATTTTATATAAAAATTTTAGATTGGATGAATAATTAATTCAAAATTTCTTCATTTACGATGATAATAGAGATTCTGATGGAAGTAGTACATAAAAAATTCCCTGACTTTTCCCTGACCTTTTCAAATATTTAAAAAATTCCCTGACATTTCCCTGACTTTTTGCCTACATTTTCGAATTCCCTGACTTTTCCCTGTTTTCCCTGACCCGTAGGAACCCTGTACTACTTGATTATCCTGTTGACCAATTTCGCCAAATTACATAAATCACCAAATTATTCGCAAAATTATACGAATTGGCATAATTTTTATTTTAAATAACGAAAGAACAAATAAATTAGTACAACATTAATAAAAACACAAATAAATGTCGAAATAAAAATCATCTGATGACATAACATAACAAACACATACACATATAACTTGTTTAATGTCAAGTGAATGTGATACGATCAGCCATTATTGGCTTTTAATCTCATAGTTTGGTGATAGTTTTTTGATAGACGGGATAATCAAGTAGTACCCAGCTTAATTTATATACTATAAAATATTTTGGTACTTCTTAGTTATCCCGTCGACCAATTTCGCCAAATTATATAAATCGCCAAACCACTCGCCAAATTATACACATTGACATAATTTTTATTTTAAATAACGAAAGAACAAATAAATTAGTAAAACATTAATAAAAATACAAATAAAACATTGAATTAATGGTTTTATTGGCCATTATTGGCATTTAATCTTACAATTAATTAATGGCAACCATTATTGGCATTTAATCTTAAAATTTGGTGACAGAAATTTGGTCGACGGGACAACTAAGAAGTACCAATATTTTATAGTTTACCTAACCGATCAGCTAGGTACCAAAATACCATCTGAAGTAAAGTTTCACTGGCATTCATAAATTGAATTGTACAGGCATGAAAGGAAAAAAGAAAAGATTTTTCCCTCTATAGAATGATGTCAAACTCTTGTAATTTAGACACATTTTAACTGTTATTTATAGAAGAAAATGAAATAACTGTGCATATGACTTATTTTCTTTTCGTAACTTAGAAAGTATTAAAAACAAACAACAAATTTAAACTTTTGAATCAAAAGTGTTGTTTATAGGGCAAAATATTCTATTCTAAAAAGAACCTTATGAAAACTTTCTTAAAGTCTAACAAAATTTTCACTCTGGAAAGATACTTAAACAACTTCATTTACATGACTTTCCTATGCTTATACAGTAGACTCCCTTAAATCTGCTACCCTAAAATCCACCAACGCCTAAAATCCACGTATTTTTTCAGATGTAAACAATGAAATCTACAGTTAAGTTGCAGGAACAAAATTCAAGATGGCGCCGAAATCAGCGACTACCGCAATGTTTTTTTTATTAAATTGTTTGTTAATCATTCTCTTTTAGCTATTACAGCTGATTTATTACTAAATAAATTTACATTACTTTTGATTTTGATATAAATTAGCATACCTATATCAAAAATTCCAGGGTTTGAAATGGAAAAATCCACAAACCGGAACGCTATTTTTAAATTATTGTTCGCGGATTTTTTTTTTTTTTAAATTAGACAAATTTATTTCTAAACATACAAAGCAGTATAAGAAAAGCATTCAAGACTCTAAATAACAATGAAAAATGCTACTAAAGTTGAAAGTGCTAAGAACGAATAATAACGTATCGATCTTAGGATCGCTTAACTACTAGATAGCATACGACTTTTGGAATCTAATTGAATCGATGTCATAGGTAATAATTTAATATTTTTCTAGATTTTTATTTTACATAATTATTTTAATAATTACTTATTTTTAAACTAATAAATTATTTTAATATTTTACTTATTTTAATGTTTCACTTTATTGTAAGCATTCATTATAATTTCCCTTGCTTAACTGCCAATCAAATTAATGTTTCCAAAATGTAAACAAATCAATGACCAGAAATCTGCAAAATTCTAAAATCCGCACAACCTCTGGTCCCAAGCTGTGCGGATTTGAGGGAGTCTACTGTATTATTAATATAAGCTCACCTCTTATTTGATAGCTCTTTTTCACAGCAATTCAGAAACAAACTAATTTAAGTAGACAAAATATCTGACTATTAAATTTTTGAGTGCCCCCCCCCCCCCCCTCTCGTGCACACACACACACTTTATATGCTTCCAATATTTTCTTTCCATTTTTGCATCAATCCAGAAAATGACCAAAATTGTTTTAAAAAAGGCGGAGGAACTCTTTCATGGCCTGATTGTATAACGAAATATAACATTATCAAAATTATGTCATAAAATGACCTCTTACCATATTACAAAAATAATTTAAATAACAATAAGTACATTTTTGGAAAACACATTTGATTATTACTTTACGAATCATTATTTTTTAATTAAGAAAAATGATTTGCTGATTTCACATTGATAAATTGTTTAAAAAGTAGAAAAAATATCACTTTTCATAAAATATTTTTCCACGACTACATGGAATTGCCCTTTATTTATCATATTTAAAATTTACATAATTTTTTTCATTATTGTTACTAAACACAATACATTTTCTGTTGAAATAATTTCTTCCCTTTTTAAAACTAGCACACTGCCCTTTTTTTCTTTTTCTATAGGGATTACAAAACGCATGATTAAAAAGAATGTACAAACACCAAATAAAATAAATGTATGTAAACATTTAAATACTTACTGATATTATTATAGGAATATGGATCTGCTCCATCATGAAAAATTATGTTGAAATTCTGAGATTTGTTTTTTAAATAAGTATCTTTTTGAAATATAGCTTCTTCGTAAAGATACTTGCTGTTGGCTTTAACATAACCTACATTTTAAGAAATAGAAAGCATGAATTATTTTATAACATTTTATTGTATTTTAAAATTTGCACTTGAACAAAAGCAGTTTTATGAGAATACTTGTAAAAAAATACAAAATTAATAACCAACCAAATAACATTAGATTGCATTTTAATTTAATACCTATCTGCTTATCACTTAAGCATACAATTATTTCAAAAATGGAAAATAAAAAATTTTTATTAACCCTTAACTGGAAACATGCCGTCTGTGAGACGGTTACGTTTACATATCTGCCTTTAATATTTTCTCTCTCCAACATTCCAAACGTATTTTTATACTGTTATAGTAAAAAATTGGTCATGTTAATGCATTACTATTAAAGATTAAACGTTTAAGTTCACTATTTGGTAAATTATTAAGTGCTCTTTTGTGCACGGAATTTTCACGTTTCCGGTTAAGGGTTAATAAAGTGACTGACAACAGACAAGTAGATTTTAAATTTTTAGTTACTGCCTTTCTAAAGAAATTTTGGTACAACTTTATTAACCTGTCTGCCAATTTTGTCAAATTATACAAATGGAAGAATGTTGCCATTCTAAAATTTTACATTAGGAAAATTAATGAATTTAAATAAAAAAAAATCACTAAAGAAGGGTATCAACCATTTTAAAATGATTTAAATCAGTGATTAAATCAAATGATTTAAAAAAAAAAAAATCATTGATTAAATCCAAAAATTTTTTAAATGTTTAAAATTACATAAAAAGTATTTAGATGAACATCAGATGAATATAATTTGGAAAGTTTCTGTAGGTATTTTGTCTTATGAATAAACAACAAAAAAAGGTATAATTTTTTTAAGCTTAGACTTGTAAAAAATTAAGTATGGCGTATGGCATACTAAGTTTATAAAAAACAAATTTTTATCTGGCATAAAAAGCATTTTATTTCAAATATTTAAATCTAATAATATTTGCAATGTCGTAATTTCCTTCAACTAATCAAATTATTCACTCTTTTATATAAAATAAGCAAAGCACAGCAAGTATAATAAATGTCTGCAAGAAAAAGAATAAGGAGCCAGTATGTTATTTTGTCATTCTACTTTTACAATAATAAATTTATTGCAATTGGAGATAAAGAAGAATGAATGAATGAATGACAACTACTCAACAACTAAAAAGAAAGTTTAAGAGAAAAAGAACTAATTGGTATAAAAATGTTAGCACGGAAAGAGATCTTTTGGTAGAGGCTGAATAACCATTTTTATTTTTTTACTTGTGAAACCATATACACCAAATAAAGAAATTGAGATTGAAAAGACAACAAAACCTTTTTTTTTTTTAATAATCCCTACTGAGTGTCAATACTACTACTATTTATTTTGAGGATTTCAGAAAAAACTGGCCATTTTTATTAGTGGTGTACCAAGTAGTACTTTGGCTGAGTAGCCGAGTACCGAGTAGTTGTATAATAAGAAAAAAAACAAACACTGATGTGCACATAATGTGAGCTTGTGTGTACATATATATACCGGGTGTCCCAAAAAGGACTGACTGATTTTAAAATTCAATAACTTGCAAACGGTGACAGATATTTAAAAAATTCTTGCAGGAGGTTTATGCATAAGGTCAAAAGTTTTATTACAGTGATTTTCGATTTTAGTTCGAATTACAAACAATAGATGGCGCTGTAAGCAATAGTCGCTAAATACAGGCTCGATTTCTGGTCCTTTCTCTTGTTCCATGCTGAAAAAGGAGATGGAAATGTATTATCCGGGCCACGAAGTACCAAAAATCGAGCCAGAATTCAGCGTCTATTGATCGCAGCGCCATCTATTGTTTGTAATTCGAACTAAAATTGAAAATCACTGTAAAAAAACTTTTGACCTTATGCATAACCCTCCTGCAAGAATTTTTTAAATATCTGTCACCGTTTGCAAGTTATTGAATTTTAAAATCAGTCAGTCCTTTTTGGGACACCCGGTATATACCTATGTGTACATATTAGGGATGTACCGGATATCCGGCAGGAGCCGGATATCCTGCTTATTCGGCACTCAAATCAGATATCCGGTCTGGCCGAATATTTTAATATCCGGTTGCTGGATAGTGACTTTTTCAAAATTCTATTTTTTACATTTTCTGAAAAAAGTTAGTGTAAAATTAATTTGCCAACCTTATCTGAATAAAAGCAATGTTAACAAAAATAAATATATTTTTATAAACATGAAATTATAAAGTTTATATGTAAATGATTATGTATTTAAAATATGACAACTAATTATTTATAATTAAATTTTATTAAAGGTAAATTATGATGTAGGAACATCAGGCACTCAGTATTTTCAGGCTGTAATTTATTACGTTTCTGATCGCAAATATTTCCTCCTTCAGAAAATAAACGTTCACTTTCAACACTAGTAGCAGGGGAAGACAAGTATTTCTTTGCTAACCTTGACACAGCAGGATACGAACGTTGATTTTGTCACCACCATGTCAATGGATTGTCCATCCTTGGTATGAGCGGCTGTGATAAGTAACGATTCAATTCAATTGAATATTTTGATAATAAACTTTCAGATGTATTTGTTTCTGTTTCTCCAGCAATTTCATTGAAGCATTGTCAAAATGAATTGTGCACTTTCTCAGAGAGCGAATCATTTTCTTCTTTTTTTAGTATTCATAATATTCATATCATTCATAATGTAATCAGTATTACAATCAATTTCTTGCATTTTTTCTGTAAGAGCAAGTTTGGCCATTTGAATCTTATTGTTAAAAAAGGCAGTTTTAAAATGTGGATCAAGCAGAGTTGACAAAAAAAAAAATAATTTCTTGAATGTTAGAGAAGCGGTCATCTAGTTCAGTTTTTAAAGTTTGTTTCATGCTACCAACCCCAAAGAATTCTGGTCCACTTTTTGACAAGTAATGTTTTAAAGCTCCTACAGTTGGAATAACTTCAGATAAAAAGGACTCATTTTTGCTCATAATTCTTGTAACTTCTTCAAAGGGTTGCAGTAGCCGAAGAATATTCTCTATTGTTCCCCACTGCTCTGCCTTCAAGTTGCAGTTATCTCCAGATCTAAAGTGTGTTTGTGTAGAAAATCAAGAACAAAATGGTGCTGATATTAAAGAACAGTGAACACCATTCAAATTTTGCTGGAACATCAATTACCCAAATTAAGCAATCAACAACAGAAAAATTTGTGGTAAAAACAAAAGAACAAAAAAAAAAATTCATTAAATATATAAATTGCTAAATTTTTTAATTCTGTTAACATATTTTAATAAAAATTTTCAAAGCATAATTAAATTATGCCTGGTTATAAGTCACTCAGTCATGATAAAATTACAAGTGAGCTTTTAAATAAAGTTCATTCTAAAGCTCACTCTACAATGCAAAAAGAACTTAATAGGAAAATTGTAACTTGTCTCACTCGGGATGGCTGGAGTAACATATATAACTGTTCAATTATTGTTAATTGTGTGTCAATTGGACATTTTTTTTTTTTTTGGTCAGTTAACCGACACACATGCATCTAAAAAAACATCAAGATGCCATTTAAACTTGGTGATAGAGGCTAAAGAGGTAGAAAAAAATATGCATGTCACGTTAGAAGATTTGTAAGTAACAATGAAAAGGCAAAATATGATTAAATTTCAATATTTAATTATTACTATTTGTTTTTAAGTAACTTTCACTTAATAAATGAATTAAAATCTATTAATAATTACTTGCAAGACACAAAATTGTAATAATTTAAAGGTTTTCTTCTTTAATCATGCATAAAATAGAAATATTATTATTAAAATAAAAAATGAGAAATTATTCGGCCGAATAGGTACCGGATATTCGGTAAATTTTGTACCAGATATTCGGTATCTGGTTTCCAGCAAAAATCCATATCCGGTGCATCCCTAGTATACATATATATAATATACATATATAATATAGTATATATAAATTAACTAATTTAATTTAAAATTTATTTGTGCACTTTTTAAAGAATTTTTGACAATTCAAAACAGTAGCAAAAAAAAGGAGAATTGACACATAACAAGTACAATTATTAACGAATATAAAATTAAAACATTCTTCAACCCTCAATTTATTCTGATACCTGAAATCTGTCTATGAAAAATAAAAATTTTTATTGGTTACTGTAACAATTCATTGAATGATGCAAAACATTTCATAGTTATTATGTAACTGTACCTTATTTTCTTTTGATTAAAAATAAACAGAGTGGTACAAAAAGAGATACAGGCTTTCTTAACAGAAGACTTATGTAAAACTGACACTCAATTTGCATGGGGGGGGGGGGGGACTTTTCCGATTATGTGCAACCTTGCAAAAAAATTCTTATGTGCACCTTCAACCACTGTTATCCTGAACGTATATTTTCAGAGGCAGGCCAAATTTACAGTAGTAAAAGAAATGCTCTGTTTACTGATAATGTAGAATATTTGGTGTTTTTACACCATAATTTGAAATATAATAAATTTAATTATTAATTTTTTTATTGCATTTTCAGTTTCTTTATCCAAAATAAGTCTTTTCTGTTTTCCTATATATTTAAAAAAAAACTTATTTTTATTTGTATAAATGTGAAACTAAATTTTAATCTGGAATTATTTTATGAGGGTTTTTGTTCTTAACTTTTTCTATATTTTGTACCCATATTGTTAAATACAGACTTAAATAATTTTATGAATTATTGCATATATTATACATTGATATTCGAATAACTTTTTACAGATCAGTTATAAGTTCATATGCTTAAAAAATGAAATTCTTACAACTACTCGGTATTGGCCGAGTACTCGGTACGGCTCTAATTTTTATATAATATTTACTGTGTATGGTTGTATAAATAGCTGTAACTCATTTTCATAATTTTTAGGTGCGTTCGTAATTATATAAATACATGGCTACTTATAGTCGTCGTTCAGTCTGTCTGTCTGTATATAACAGAGCAAAAACTACCCAATCGAATGGTCTGAAATTTTAATATAGGGTAGATGCACCAGTTTTGGCCACTGTACCAGTTTTGGCCACATTGGATCAATTTGTCCAATATTTAGCCTGTGAATTCATGCTAACAAATAATATGCATTCTTACACTTTAAGCAAACTCTCTTTTATCATTTGTTTATTTTTTGCTAAAATGTGACTTGCAAAAAAAAATAAATGTGTGAAACTGCAGTGTGTGCTTACATGTATTAAGATTTTTGCTTAGCTGACAAGTTTTCAGAATCTTTCAACATTAGGCACTTATAGGGTTCTATTTGTTCTGAAACAAATTTCTATTAGGTTTTATGAGGTAAGCTTTCTCCCTACTGCAATTTTACATTTAAATTACTTATTTTAACAGTTAAATGGGGGGTGGCCAAAACTGGTGCATTAAATTTGCTATATGTACCAGTTATGGCCATGGGGGTGGCCGAAAAGGGTACAACATATGTTCCACTTTTGGCCACATGATTCATTATCATTATAGAGAGAATTTTAGCCGTTTAATAAATTTAAGAACATCTGGATCAATCAAAATCAATTTAGTTTTGTTTTATATAGTAATGGCTTCAATAATAATAATAAAAAAAAGCAAGGCTAATGGCAGTTCTATAAAAGAGATTGTTATTCTCTGTCCAATAGATAATTCACTTTAGAAAGAAGGACATTGTGCTAGTCACTAAAGAAAATATAGTATTGTGTTTATTTTTGATAAAGCAAAAGGGGAGGTGATATGTAATTTTTAGATATGATAAATAAACTAAAACATAAATTTTGAAAGATTTTACAACTTATAAATTAAAACGTTCAATAAAATTACAGCATGATTTAATTGCTTGTATTTTTCCTAAAGAAATGAAGACGTTTCATAATTTTTGCAATATTTCAGGCACACGGATTTAAAAATACTAAATATTGTGAAAATCTTTACTAGAGACATCTAAATACAACTAAGAATGTATTTCACATTATTTAAAAAGAAGAGGATTCATTTTAACAAGTTTAAAAGAGATTCTGTGCTCTTAAAAAATGGCCTAGAGGGAACACTGCTCTAAGATAAGAAGTAAAATTAAGGCCATTCAAAATGTAATGCCAGCACTACAGCGAAGTTTTGGAGTAACCCGTTCTTGCCTTACATCAGAAGTTTGTAGGACGGACACCACTTTCCTCTAATAATGTTGAATCTCAAGTAGTAGATCTATGTACTAGGAATTGAAGTTAAAAATCAATTAGAAAAGTGGATTTTAGATATTGTCAGAATACTATTTCCCATAAAAATGGAACAACTTTTAAGATTCTGTCCAGAAAATTGTAGCCGGTAAGAAAGAAACTCCATTTCAAGATGGAAGACCAGGCATGAAATGGTATGATTCGCTTCTGAAATCACACCCTAAAATAACTTACAAAGAAGCAGGGTACATAAATAAGGCATAAGCTAATATAAATCAAAAGATAATTTCAAGAAGTATAACTTTTTGATGAAAATCAAACCAAAATCAGAAAATGCTTTCAAGAAATATAACACTTTGATGAAGATTCAAGTGTTCTAAACAAGCCACAATCCATGAATAATTATAAAACTGATTAAATAGTTAATCTTTATGTCCTATAGGCACTGTTGTCCCGTTTATTAATCAAATTTAAATATATTTTTTTTTGTTTTTTAATTGAAACTTTCAGTTAAAATCAACATAAGTATATTTTACTTGATGTTTTTATCAATTCATAAAGAAATTTGCAAAATTCTCTTAATACAGCAAACAAATATATGTGTGGTAAAATAGATGTTGCATAAAAATGCTTTATTTTTATTTATTATCAATTAAAATGTTTGTTAAACTACATGATATTGGAGTGGCCAAAACTGGTGCATAGAGATGGCCAAAACTGGTGTAGGGGTGGCCAAAACTGGTACAAATTGGAATAAATTACTTGAGTTATTACTCACAATCTAAAATATTCTGTAGAAAATCATTATAGCTAACAGAAAGACAGTTAAATTTACTAAAGAATGATGTTATGATTTAATATGCTTAAATCGGTCAAGAACTGTAAAATTTCCATTTCGAATTTTCTCTAAAAGTGGCCAAAACTGGTGCATCTACCCTAATTGTTGCAAAATTTTGTCACGTCATTTCAAATTTTATGAAAATCGGATGTATAATTTAATGACAGGGATAGTCAAAAGTTTTCCATTACATTACCGGCAATGAGAAAAAATTATTGCAAGTACATTTTAATGATGTTACAGCCTTTCAAACAGAATGAAACAGATATGCACTTATGAAGTGCACTAAAATATACATTCAGCAGTGCAAAAAATATTCATAAAACTAGTTATAGTACGAACGCACCTCATTTGCCACATTTAACGAGCAATTTCCAGCTTGTTTTGGTTAGCATACATGTACAACCCAGTAGCAGAAAATTCTCCAAGTGTCTGCAACAAATATTTCAAGGACAAGAAATAATCTGTGTGCAAAATATTTTTACAATTGAAGAGTTAATCACTTACCTGTAGCATTTTTATGCATTTTATAAATTTTTATTAATAATAATGTTAAGTTTTTGTATTAAGTAATAAAGAACTAAACATAATAAAAGCAAAATAAAGGTTCGAAGAAAAGAAATCTGCAAAAGAGAAAAGAAAATCTGCAACACCTGCCTTCTGTCTCGAACTTTCTGCTACCAGGATGTACAAGTGCGTAAGTTTAGATTTAGGAGATTAACAGTAATTTTTTTAAGTACAAATACAAAATGAGCTGCAAATGATATTTGTTTGCTTTGTTATTGTGCTACTAACTAATAAAATTATACTTATCTGCTGTTTTTATTAATCCAGTAATTACTTACTGTGCATATTATTAATTATTTTAGTAATTAAAGCAGAAAATGTACACTATTATTCTAATTAAATAATAAATAGTTTAATAATTATTAATTTAGGCAGTGGGAACAATTTATTATTAAATGAAGTTAATAATTTTAATAAATGTAAATATCAGTAGTATTTTAATATGGTTTTATATAATTATATTACAAAATGTTAATCTATTAATAATAATGTTACAAAATATTAATGTAAAATATGTAATTAATATAAATGAATGCAGTTTTTATAATTACTGTAATTACTAACTAATAATAATTAATTAAAGCTTGAAAACGTAGGTTATGATAGCAATTAGAGGTTTAATTATTTTGGAAACCTAAAACTACTGATAGCTATTCCGTATTTTAACTAGTGTTGACTCTAAGCCGCTTTAGCAGGGCGCAGCGCCCGGTAGTTTTTTTTATTTCTTTTTTGCACCCGGCAGCCCTTTTTATTTCTTTTTTACACCCGGCGGCCCTTTTAAGCCCTTCTGATGCACCCGACATCCCTTTTTAACACTTCCTATGATATCCGTGGTAATTCAGTTGATCCCGGGAAAATATCGCAAATTCTAGGGGCTCTAAACAAACCAGTTCAAAATATTTTTTGTGAACAAGGTACAAGTGTGCCCTTTTTGAAAAATTCCCGCCCGGCGGCCCTTTTTTTCTATAGTCAGCACCATTTAACACAGGGAAAAAAATCAGATTTAAAATTTTCAAAATCAGATTTTTTTTTCACCACAAACGCATCTATCTGTTCCAAAAGAAGTATCACTGTCAATGCGTATATAAATCATCAGGGGTGGGGAATTTTCAGAAAATCTTACCAGCCAAGGATTTATTTTACACCAGCCAGCAAAATGCAACATACAGCTGAAAATTGTTATGACAAAATTTGCATGACTGCAAAAATAGTTAATTATTATTACTACAATGCATTTTCATATTATTGTTCCATTATAAAATTAAGAAAAAAAAACGAGAGAAAATATTAGTACAGGATAGAACTTAATATATCTTAACATTACAGTAATTTGAAAAGTTGCAAAATGTAGCTAACTAGTAAAATAATGAAGTTTTAAGAATATCTCTATAGTTTGCAGTTTCAAAAGACAGTCTAAAAATTCACTCGCCACCCTGTACATCACTGCAAGTGGAAAACATGATACGATAAACAAAATAACTTTTGCATTCAACTGTTCATGATTAAACTAAAGACCCTTCCCAAGTGACTGTTTGATTGCAATTAATTTGTTGACCACATGCAACTGAATAATGAATTATCACAAAATTACTACTTAAATATTGCAATTTAAAATAATGGCTTAGAAAAATTACACTACAATTTTTTAATAAAATTGAGCAGGAGCTGTCAGCTGAGAGGCTCCTTTAAAATTATATCTAGATGAAAACACTTAACGATAAACTAATTTATTGTGGCTATTTAATTAAAAGACGACATTACAAATTATTGATAGATAATATTCATATTAAGTAGATTAAGCATTTCAAAATAGGCCAAGTTAATTCTCGAGAAAAGCTAAGATCTTTACTAACACTTCTCACTTTTATTAGGTAGCTATCCTTAATTTGTTAATATAGAATAATTGTCATTTATTGGCAATTTAGTACGTTCCCTCAGTTTTTGAAGATTAAAATACGAAAAAAATAGGTATTCGAGGAAATTTCATTTAAAAATGATTTAAATGAAAAAATTTTACAACTAAGCTAAACAAATCAGATACGTGCTAAAAAATAATGGTTTGAAACAGAAAACTGTTTTTTTTCCCTCTTGATTTGATGAGCAAAAGTGATAGAACAAAACAGTCCTCAACTAACTGCGAAATATGTTACCTTAATGCAAAATATTTTACCAGCTAATTATTAAAAAATTGACAAAGGGGAGGGAAAAAAACACTCACCAGGTTCATCATAAATGCTAATATGATGTATACCTATACACAAACACCAGTTGATTAAACTTGCAATATCGTTAATAGCAAGATGATCTTCATTTATTATAACTCCAAGATGAAAAGGTAATTTTTTTAAACGAATTTGTCTGTTTTTATTTGAATTAGTTGTGTACCAGCGTCTGATAAAACGTTGTAATTCTTTGAACAACAGTCGAAGAAAGAAGAAAACACTCATACATTTATGAATTAAATATAACACAACACTGTAAAACATAATTAATCACAAAAACGTATAAAACACGGGCAAATATACAGAAACATCTCATCAAAAACTAAAACCGGCATGATACTAAACGAATGAGAGAAGTGAAAAGACATCACATAAAATATTGGAGTATTGCCACTCAAAATTTCCTCCACGTCATTTCTCGAAAATCTTGTGTCACAAGAAAAGATCAAAGATTCGATTCAAAATTACGTCATCAGATGTAGAGTATCGTTATTTATCAGAAGAGCTTGATTGTTCGAGAAGATTTTGAACAAGACATTTTCTCCGAGAAGGTTTTCTGCAGCTCCGGAGGAGAGGACTTGATGATCACCAAGGAGGGGGGGGGGGGGGAGAGGGAGGGATGCGCTTCTAGACCATTAACAGGGACGTAGCTACAGGGGGGGTGTGGGGGGGTGCGACACCCCCCCACTTTCGGTAAACTCGTATACATTCGGTAATTTCACCTTTTTTCAAGCATTACATCATTTGGCTCTGATTTTTTTCTTGTTTTTAAGAATTTTTAAAAATATATTACAAAATCTATTACAAAACAGAAAAAGCATACTTAAAATTATTAAATATTTTCCAATAAGAAACTTCCTTTCTCATTGCATTATTTAAGTTTTTTTTCGCTCGGAGTCGATTGCAATTTCACTTTTTAGCTATTTTATGGGCGTAAGAAATGGAGGGAGGGGGGGGGGGTCCATGATACAGTATCCCTTTGAAGAAGAAATATACCTTCTTCCTATTTCTATGCAGTACCCCTGTAAGCTAGGAGATTGGGGCAGCTAATATCTTCGCTTCATTCAAGAAAGGGACCTGGAGAAAAAGGCCTTGAGGGTAAATGGTACACGTACACTCCTTGACCAATACAAATGAAATTAGAAGGCTAGATTTCTTGTTCGTTAAAATTCGTTTTGCTGGACTCTGAAAGCTATGGGGGGGTGGATTTTTCGCGGTTTTTTCGGGAGATAGGATGTCGCCAGATGTTTACTGTTCTATTGTCTGTTTTTCAAAGCAAAAAATAAGAGAGAACCGGGAATTTTTTCTTATCAAAGAACGGTGTAATAACATTACATTAGCTACTAGGGATGTACCGAACAGTGATTTTAACCGAATACCGAATATTCGGCCTAGAGGCGAACTGGATACCGAATATTCGGCTAGCCGAATTAACTGTTAGGCCGAATGCCAAATATTCGGCCAGCCGAATAGTAACTATTCGGCCAAACATCAAATATTAGGCTGGTCGAACATTTTAAAATTTTATTAATTAAAAAAGTTTCATATTTCTGGAGAATTAAACCAAGTGCATAACTTGTTTTTTTTTTAATTCTAAAACAAACAACTCAGCAAAAAATAACTTTTGTACCGAATATTCGGCCTACAGGCAAGCCGGATACCGAATATTCGGCTAGTCGAATTAACTGTTAGTGCGAATACCGAATATTCTGCCAGCCGAGTAGTAACTATTCGGCCAAATACCAAGTATTCGGCTGGTCGATTACTTTTATATTTCAAAGATTAAAAGCATTAAAATGTTAAATTTTAAAACAATTTTACATAATATTTAATGCAGAAACTTACATATTGATACACAAGAACTTTTTAAAGTAAACTTTATGCATGAAAAAAATCTGCTTTGAGTTATTTAAGAAGAGAATTTAAAAATTTTATTTATTAAAAAAGTTTTATATTTCATGGCTTCTTCTTTTGAATTAAACCCAGAGAATATATATATATTTTTAATTCTAAAACAAACAATTCAGCAAAAATAATTTTGTACCGAATATTCGGCCTACAGGCGAGCCGGATACCGAATATTTGGCTAGTCGAATTAACTGTTAGGCCGAATACTGAATATTCGGCCAGCCGAGTAGTAACTATTCGGGCAAATACCAAGTATTCGGCTTGTTGAATACTTTTATATTTTAAAGATTAAAGGCATTAAAATGTTAAATTTTAAAACAATTTTACATAATATTTAATGCAGAAACTTACATATTGATACACAAGAACTTTTTAAAGTAAACTTTATGCATGAAAAAAATCTGCTTTGGTTTATTTAAGAAAAGAAATTTAAAATTTTATTAATTAAGAAAGTTTTATATTTCATGGCCTCTTCTGGTGAATTAAACCATGTGAATGTATATATTTTTTTAATTCTAAAACAAACAATTCAGCAATAATAACTGTTCTACCAAATATTCGGCCAACAGGCGAGCCGGATACCGAATATTCGGCTAGTCGGATTAACTGTTAGGCTGAATACCGAATATTCGGCCAACCGAGAAGTAACTATTGGGCAAATACCAAATTCGGCTGGTCAAATACTTTTATATTTCAAAGATTAAAGGCATTAAAATGTTAAATTTTAAAACAATTTTACATAATATTTAATGCAGAAACTTACATATTGGTACACAAGAACATTTAAAAGTAAACTTTATGCATGAAAAAAATATGCTTTGATTTATTTAAGAAGATAATTTTAACATTTTATTAATTTAAAAAGTTTTAAATTTCATGGCTGTTTCTTGTGAATTAAACCAAGTGAATATATATATATTTTTAATTCTAAAACAAACAATTCAGCAAAAATAACTTTTGTACCGAATATTCCGCCTACAAGCGAGCTGGATACCGAATATTCGGCTAGTCGAATTAACTGTTAGGCCGAATACCGAATATTCGGCCAGCTGAGTAGTAACTATTCGGCCAAATACCAAGTATTCGGGTGGTCAAATACTTTTATATTTCAAAGATTAAAGGCATTAAAATGTTAAATTAAAAAAAAAAATTCATAATATTTAATGCAAAAACTTACATATTGATATGCAAGAACTTTTTACAAGTAAACTTTATGCATGAAAAAAATCAGCTCTGAGTTATTTAAGAAGATAATTTTAAAATTTTATTAATTAAAAAAGCTTTATACTTCATGACTTCTTCTGAGAATTAAACCAAGTGAATTTTTTTTAAAATTCTAAAACAAACAACTCAGCAAAAATAACTTTTCTACCGAATATTCGGCCCACAGGCGGACCGAATACCGAATATTCGGCTGGCCGAATTAACTGTTAGGCCAAATACCGAATATTCGGCCAAGTACCAAATATTCGACTGGTCGAATACTTTTATATTTCAAAGATTAAAGGCATTAAAATATTAAATTTTAAAACAATTTTACCTAATATTTAATGCAGAAACTTACATATTGATAAACAAGAACTTTTTACAGGTAAACTTTATATATGAAAAAAATCTGCTTGAGTTTTTGCAAATTCTTAAAATTTTATTAATTAAAAAGTTTTATATTTCAAGGATTTTCTGGTGCATTAAACCAAGTGAATATATATTTTTTTTAATTCTAAAACAAACAACTCAGGAAAAATAACTTTTCTACTGACTTTGATTTAGCAAGGAAGTTTTTAAATGCATCTTAGATCAGTGTTTCGAATGGGCGATTATTTTCATAGATTGTAAACATACACATTGTTCCTAAAAAACTGTAACAAACTTTCAACAGAGATGATGTGGTCGAGACAAAAAAATTTTGAACAAGAAACAACACATCACTCCGTTTATTCCATCAAAATTACAATATATTCAGCCAAAAGTTCTGGGTGTGCAACTACAAGCCGAAACTGAATTTTCATTCACAACTTTATCAGTAAATGAAGATATTTTAGCAAGATTTGTTTCATATTAATTTAGTTTGTACTAAATGTTATGATATCATTGAAAATGACTGAATTTTGGCCAGTGACACAGTATAAATACTATAAATTGCATTCTGAATAAAGGAATGTCTGCTTCATAGTTGTTTAAATAGGAAAAGTGGCAATTTCCAGCACTTCTCATCATGATATTATATTTCACAGAAATCAAAGCAAGTTTGTTAAAAATATAGCTATGATATCTTCGTTAGGGTTAACAAATGAAAATCCAAGTTTGGCCTCGAATGAGATACACTTTATTTATAACTGAATAAGTGGATTGCGATTATGGTTTTCTGAACAAAAATTGTCTTTCTTGATGTGTATTATCAACCCTGAAAGTTTTTCTGTTTGATTAGAAACACCCTTTTTGTGATAAAGCAAGAAACAGATTATTTACTAAAAAAGGTTCAGGAACTTGCATTTTTACATTGTTAATTTCTATGAAAATCCCCATTAATGGTTAATTTTCTTAAGTAATACTTTACAAAAAGCAAATAATGTAAAAACATTTATTTTACTTAAATATAATTCTGTTTCTAATTATTATGAATATCTTTATAAGTTGGTAGTTAGAAGCAGAAACTGTGTAAGATTTTTAAAAATGTTTTAGAAGTTTTTTTAAGTTTTCGGTAACATGAATACAGAATAGATACCGAATATGCGGTACATCCCTATTAGCTACTATATATAATGGTATGTTGTATCTTCGAAGAACTAAAAGTTTCTTGGAAAAAATATTTAAAAAAGAATGCGGGAAAAAATCCTTAAGGCTGTTCTCAAATCGAAAGAGCTACTTTTTAAGACATTTCTGAATTCATTTTTTTTTTTCGGAAATTGGAAGGTGTTGTTATTCAGAAACTATGTAGTCGAAAGACGTTTTCCATTTTTTGGTAAGCACAAAAGATTTTTCAGAAAATATTGTCAAAGTTGGCGTTTTAAATTCCACACGCGGCAGCTCGAGAAAGACAAAAAACTTGTCCTCATGTGACCACAATCGCTTATAACTCGATAAGTAATTTTATCAAAAAATGTAAAACTAGTTTCCATTGTATTCTGCTTCAACAGTCAGGCCTGCCAATGTGCTTAAAAATGAGACAGAAAATGTGTTGGAAAATTTTGCGTTGTTGAGTAGGAAGCTCGAGAGCCGCTTTAAAGAAAAATAATAATAAGATAGAGAACTATAAATTATTGGATTTTTTCCTTTGTAACTTAATATAAACCGACGACAATATGCTTTGAGATCTGGATCTGTTCTTGTCACGGAATAGTTAAGGGTATACGGAGATATACGCCGTATACGCTCTCTCTGGATTTTTTTAAGAAGCTCAATATACCCCCTGCTTCTCAAATAAATCATTAGCGTAAACTGTATCCATGAATGTTCATGACTTTAGCGTAGGGATGCACAACCTGTGGCCAGCGGGCCAAAAGTGGCCCGCGATGGGTTAACAAGTGGCCAGCGAATTTCGTCAATTTACAAATGACAAAAATTGCAATTTTTGACAATAGATTGCAGGAAAAAATCGCGAATTTCGTCAATTTGCCGCGGAAAACGCAAATTCCGCCAGTCAGCTAACAATTGCGAATTTCTTTAATCGTCTAGCCGATACAATAAGGGATAAAGCCCAATAAAGGAAATTCCCGATAGCCCCTGAATAGCCCAATAAAAGAAATTCCCGAGTTGCTATTTTCGTCAGTCGCTAGTCAAAAATACCTCGAATTTCGTTGGTCTCGCGCGTGATCGAGCACGGGAAAATCGTGAGTTTAGTCAGTTTATTGCGAGAAAAAGTCGTGAATTTCGCCAATTTTGCGAGGGAAAATTACAAATTTTGTTAGTCAATTAAGAATTGCGATTTACGTTGACTTGAGTGCGGAAAAATCGAGTTTCAGTTTCGTCAATCGGGCGCGGAAAAATCGCGAGTTTCTTCGATCGGGTGCGGTAAAATCAAGAATTTCGTCGATCAGGTACGAAAAAATCGTGAATTTCATCAATCGGGTGCGGAAAAATCGCGCGTTTCGTCAGTTTATTGCAATAAAAAATCGTGAATTTTGCCAATTTGCCGTGGGAAATTGCAAATTTCGTCAGTCATTTAAGATATGCGAATTTAGCTGATCGGGTGCGGAAAAATCGCAAGGTTTGTCGATCGGGTCAGGAAAAATTGGGAATTTCGTTGATTGGCTGCTGAGAAATCGTGAGTTTCGTCAGTTTATCGAGAGAAAAAGCCGCGAATTTTTGTCAATTTGCCAAGGATTTTAGTCAGTTAAGAATCGCGAATTTCGTCGACGGAAAAAATTGCGAGTTCTGTCTATCGAGCGTGGAAAAATTGCGAAATTTGTCGATCGGGCGCGAAAAAAATCGCAAAGTTCGTTGATCGTACAGAGGAAAACATCGTGAATTTTGTCGATTAGGTGCGACAAATTGCAAATTTCGTCGATCGGCTACGGTAAAATCGCGCGTTTCGGTAGTTTATCGCAAGAAAAAGTTGTGAATTCCAACAATTCACCAAGGGAAAAATTGAAAATTTCGTCAGCCAGTTAACGATCGCGAATTTTGTTGACTAGGCGCGGAAAAATCGCGAATTCCAATGATAAGTTGTGGAAAAATCGCGAATTTTGTCGATCAAGCTCGTGAAAATCTAAAATTTTGTTGATCGGCTGCAGAAAAATTGAGAGTTTCGTCAATTTAACTTCGTTCATAAAGTTGACATTTTCTTGGGCACTAGCCACTTTCATGCCTATTTTTGTTTTTTAGCACAACCCTCCGAGCGTCTTGCAAAAGGGTAAAATTGTAATGTTGTTTTCTTTGCATTTTGTTTTAAATGCTAATAAAATATGATTCTTTCAACATTATAAAAAAAACTCAATTACAAATAGGAATGTAATCCTTGAGAGTATTAATAATTCTTCAATGTATTTAAAATTGCATAAATCTATAGAATTATATTATCTCAAATACTGCTTGTATTGCTGTGAAACCTGGAGCTTAGTGAACGGAATAATACGCCCCAAACACTTAGAGGGTTAATAAAGCAAAATTTAATCCAACCGAATAAAGTCAAGGAATATTTTCACGCCTAGAAAATAATCTTTGCTATATCTCTGTTATATATGCAAACATAAACTGATGATATACCCTTGCCAACTGTATTGAATGTGATATGTTGACTGGGTAGGGGAACCTAAACGGGTAAAACTGCCACGGCTCTGAAACCATGTTTTTTATAGGCCACAGATCTCCCCGAAATAGAATTATCCCTGTGTTGCTGATGTGGCCCTCGACAACCCAGGCATTTTTGTAAGTGGCCCTTCTCTTAAAAAGGTTGTGCACCCCTACAGCGTATAACCTTTGTTTTTTTTACGATTACAACACTGGTTCTTGTCATTCAGTTCGAAAAGATATTTTTTATTTATGTTTTTGAACTTGTTTCAAAATCATCAGTTGTATTGATATATATAAAGACAAGAGCACTGATGATAAGCATTAATCTTTCTTCTAATTGGCTTTTTGAGGCACACATTTACTTTCTGCTGCAAAAAGTGAAAGTAGCATTTTTCTTTGTTTTCTGAAATGAAAGGATCTCAAAGTTAACTAAAAAAAATCCTTTGACTTGAATTAGGCTAATTCATGTAACAGAATCAACGCAACAGCTCACAAAAAAATACAAGCAAAGTAATTTTGCAGAAAATAAAATAATTTTCCACACTGCCTATACCCTCTCTCCCCTTCCCCTTCTACATCGAAAAAAACCTTTTTGTGTTCAAAACTCTTTTTTTATTGCAAATTAAAATGAAAATATTTACATTTTTTTTATACTTATGCTCAATTGCTCAACATCATATTTGACTATTTCAATTCTGATAACTTTCTATGTTACGAGTTCCAGTTTAAAAATTCACCAGAAAAAATATCCTACAAATAAAATGTAGCTTTGATTAGCCACATTTTGTGGTTTTTAAAAACTATTTAAAGTTGTTCTGAAATCGTAACTTGCATCTTTTTTTACACTTTCGTGAAGAAATTTTCATTTTTAAATGCACGAAATTTACAGATATTCTTTCTTATTCGTAAATGAATAGCGTTTCTCCTTTTTCCCATAAAGGTAACTGATCTTTCAGAAAATGGTGCCAAAGTTGACGTTTGGAACAGATTTTTTTGAAACGTGACAATCGGCAAAAGATCATTATGAGGTAGCAACTGATTATCACTTAATATGTAATACATTCATCAGAAAATTTAAAAATGCTATTTGATTTCAAAGTACTTCATGGCTCATGCCTGCTGATTACATGCTTCTGGATAAAAAAAAAAAAAATGTCTACTTAAATGTGTCAGAAAATTTAACATTCTTGAGAGGAGTAAAAATATTTTTTAAGAACAAGTGTTTGTTTTTTTAATAAACGTGGCATTTAATACGAAGTTAGAAAACTGTTTAGTTATTTCAAATCTGAACCCGTCTCCGTGTATGGTGTATTTGATAATTTTGATCATATGTGACAGAAAAATATACAATACTAGAAAACAGGAATTCTTCTTTTTCAGAATTTAGTGTCTCCTCCAATGCAAAAAAAAAAAAAAAAAAAAAAAAAAAAAAAAAAATATATATATATATATATATATATATATATATATATATGTGTGTGTGTGTGTGTGTGTGTGTATATAACAATAATACAAAACATATTTTAAGACTTACAACACACGCTTTTATTTTATGTAAAATGACGTCATTTGCATCCGCTTAAGAATTCCACATACGATCCACTCTTAAACATCTACAGTAAAGTATGCATAGGACGTCACTATCGCGAAATAATACACAAATGCAGCACAAAGATGCCATCATTAAAGGAACTCGACACACTCACAAAAAAAAGGCTGTCTAATGACTCATAGGCCTTCATTTGTTTGTAACATTAATATAGACAGTTAAAATTAAATATAGTTTATAATAGCTGAATGTTTTAACAGAAATCATTCGTTTATATATTTTCAAAATAGCACGTATTTTAATTAAATTTTCTTTCGGCTGTTATGAAAAAATGGCAACAAAAATATATGAGTAATATTTTACAACTATTTTTCCTTTACTTTCTACAAAAATGGAGTACTTCCGTTGCCAGTGGTTGCCAGGAGCAAATGGCTCCAAAAACTACAAAAAAATTAATATCTCAAAAATAAATGGAGATGCAGTTTTCAAACAAATTGCATTTAAAAGTACTTTTTTCCCCAATACGACGGTATAAAAATTGAAAATGTGTGATGCTTAGAATTTTAAAAAATTGCTATTGAGTATTTAATCGTACTGCTGTGTTTTACGGCTGGCTTCTGTATAGGTAACGTTATTTTTTGAAGATGTCACAATATACGCTGGGAGAAAGAAATAGCATACCGTACCGGGGGCTAATAAGAATAGGAGCATTTGGATTTTACTTTTTTATTTTCTTTTTATTTCTTTCTCTTTTTTCTATAAATATTTATCCAAGTAAAAACGTTCTGTAAAAAAGTTCCAAGTAAAAAAAATCTTCTGTCCGGATTTATGCAATATTATCTAATAAATGTTTCCGTCGTCCTCTGTAGTTTGTTTTGGTCCTTTGATCTGCTTTGGGGAACAGACAGTTGAAATTTTCTCATTGAAGTAATCTGCAACAATTATCCTTATTCTAATTACCATAGAGAAAACAAAAACTACTAATTAACCAATTCTCTCATTTTTTTTTTAAATTTTTTTCTTATTTTATCTTACGTTTTTACTTGGATAAATATTTATGGAAAAAAGAGAAAGAAGTAAAAGAAAATAAAAAATGAAATTCAAATCCTCCTATTCTTATATTGTGCATTTTTCTATCACATATGATCAAAATTATAAAATGCACCATACACGGATTCAGATTTGAAATAACTAAACAGTTTTCTAACTTCGAATCCCAGTGGCAGAAACACCGCGACATAGTCGCGGACAAAGAAAATCTCTTACGGACAATTTTTGTTTTCACTAAAGAAATTAATTTAAAAAAATTGTCCGCAACTTTCGGCCTTTTTTTCCCGTGGAAAAAACACGAATTTCGTCAAAGGATCGCGAAACACACGCAAATTTCGCCAAAGGATCGTAAAACAACTGCAAATTTCGTCAAATGATCGTGAAACAACCGCAAACTTGGTCAAATGATCGCGATGAAAACGTGAATTTTGGCAAAAGGATCGCGTAAAAAACACGAATTTCGGCAAAGGATCGCGTAAAAAACACGATTTTCGTCAGAGGATCGCGAAATAAACGCAAACTTCGATAAAGAATCGTAGAAAAAATGCGAATTACGTCAAAGGATCGCGGACAAAACGCAAATTTCGTGAAAATATTGTGAAAAAACGTGAATTTCGTCAAAGGATCGGGAAAAAAACTCAAATTTCGTCCAAGAATTGCGGACAAAATGCAAATTTCGTCAAGGGATCATAGAAAAATGCGAATTACGTCAAAGGATCCTGAAAAAAAACCGCAACTTCCGAAAAAGATCGCGAAAAAACGCAAATTTCTTCAAAAAACGCGAAAAATGCGAATTTCGTCAAAAAGGTTGCAAAAAACGCGAATTTCGTCAAAGGATCGCGGACAAAACGAAAATTTCTTCAAAGGATCGTAGAAAAAATGCGAATTACGTCAAAGGATCGTGAAAAAACGCTAATATCGTTAAAGGATCGTGAAAAAATGAACGCAAATTTCGTCAATGGATCGCGAAAAAATGCAAATTTCTTTGCAAAAAATCGCTGAAAAAGTGCGAATTTCGTCAAAAGGTCGTAGAAATAACACAAATTTCGTCAAAAGATCGTGGCAAAAACACAAATTTTGTTAAAGAATTGAAAAAAATGCTAATTTCCTCAAAAGGCAGCAGAAAAAAACGCGAATTTTGTCAGGGGATCGGGAAAAACGCAAATTTCGGCAAAGGATAGCGAGAAAAACGCAAATTTCGTCAAAGGATCTCGAAAAAAATGTGAATTTCGTCAAAAGGCCGTAGAAATAACGTGAATTTCGTCAAAGGATTGTGGGGGAAAAAGACAAATTTTGTTAAAGATTACGAAAAAATGCTAATTTCTTCAAAAGGCAGCTGAAAAAAACGCGAATTTCGTAAAGGGATCGTGAAAAATATGCAAGATTCGTCAAAGGATTGCGAAAAAAACGCGAATTTCATCAGAAGTCCGCGAAAAAAAAAAGAAATGCGCCCAAGGATTGCAAAAAAACAAAAAAAAAAGGTCCAATTTCATAAAAGTGTTGCAGAAAAAACTCAGTGCTTTTCGTGTGTGAGGCTGTGAAAGTTCAGCTTTTTTTTTTTTTTTTTGGCTGAGCCTGTAGCATGTCCGAAGGTTGTATGTGGTGTGTATGATTGTGAAATGGTGAAAAAAAAACTTGAGCACACATTTTCAAGGACGCCACCCTGGTGATAATATTAATTGGAAATTACCCTGGGCTAAAAATTTGGAAAACATATTTATAACAGCTGAACGTTCCCAACTACAAGAAAGAACAAATCAGCTCAGAAACTTACAAAGGTTTTTAAAAGCATCCTTATTATTTATGTATGGTTCTGCTTATCCTTCCCATTTTAGAAATCCTACAAGAAGTTAGACGATGAAGAGTTATAAGCAAAATTAAGGAGACAATCATGCTTACCATGTTTTAAATAAAAGGATAAAAAATTCCTAGTTATTTATTCATTAAAATTACATGCAAAATTTGCAGACAGGTTATGAAATTTTAAAAACTTGTCGCAGACAGCTACAAAACTTTCTGCCACTGGGCTTCGAATTAAATGCCACGTTTATGAAAAAAAAAAAAATACTTGTTCTTAAAAAATATTTTTACTCCTCTCAAGAATGTTAACTTTTCAGATACATTTTTTTATTATTATTATCTAGAAGCATGAAATCAGCAGGCACGAGGCATAAAGTGCTTTGAAATCAAATAGCCTTTTTAAATTTCTTGATAAATTTATTACATATAAAGTTATAATCAATTGCTACCTCATAATGATATTTTGCCGATTGTCATGTTTTTAAAAAATCTGTTACACACGTCAACTTTGGCACCATTTTGGCAAAACATAAATTAGGCCTGGTCAGGCCTAATTTATGTTTTCTGTACCATGCCGGGACTGGTTTCATTCTTCCAAGTCTTCACGGGCCAAGATTTTCAGCCCCCCTTTTCACCTAACTCGTAAAAAAATCATTTTCTCAACGTGGTCTGGTAGCAAATGCAGCTAAATTAATATATATTAAACGTGTGAAAAAGAACCTGCCTATGACGGAATCATGTTTTAAACTGAAAAATGTGTTGATCCATGATAATGTATATAATAATATGCGAGAAAAGAATATGTAATACATTGACACCTATTAAGAAGGGAACTGGTATATAATGCATTTTTTTACCTTAGTGTGCAATTCCGTCTTAGAAAATTTTACTGTATAGCATTTTTTAGATTTTTAAGTCTCCAATACATGGAATATGGATTAACAAAATTAATGATAATCGAAGCATTTGCATACAACAAATAGGGATTTATTAAAATATATATATATATATATATCGCAGCCTACGGCATTTCTATAAAAATGAAGACTACAAAAAAAAAAAAAAAAAAAAAAAAAAAAAGAAAGAAAGAAAGAAAGAAAAAAGCCAAGATTAAGGCTAATGTCAGACGAGCGTCTATTTGCACGCTTTTTTCCTTCCTACAGCCTTCCTACCCCTTCGCTAGCATGGGTTTCTGTGCACGTTGAAACAAAAAGCGTGCAAATAGAAGTTCGTCTGACATTAGCCTAAGTATTTATGGTCAGAATTCCTCGTACAGATAATTTTTTAACCAAATTGACGTTAAAATCAATGTTTTGTAGACATTAACTCGGGCCATGCCAGGCTCGGGTCGAGATTTTCATTTTTTTTTTGTGCCAGGATAGTCTCAGACTGAAATTTTAGCTGTTATAACGCCGGGCCAGGCCAATAATTTTTTTCGATAGGCTTGGCCGAGTTCAGGCCTACCTTTTATAATGGGCCGGGTCGAATTTTTATCTATGGGTCGGCCTGGAAATTTCAACCCGTACAGACTTGTAACTTAAAATGTATTGCAAATTTGAAATTTAAGTTATACTAAAAAAAAGAATTATTTTTTAAATATTTTCTATTGAATTTATTTTTATTGTAATAATAAATAATCAATCTAAATCTGTCTTTTTATACCTCACCCCAAATTACTGCTTTTAACTTTGCCCCCTCCCCCCTCACTGGAGTATCGAGCACGAAAAGCTTAAACTTTAAGTGATGAGGTTATTTATATATATATATATATATATATTATATACATATATACATAACGTGGTGAGGTGGTGGGTATGCAACCCCAAAATTTGATTTCTTGTCTTGTGCACTCCACAAAGTTTAACGAATTAAAATCAGAAAATCTGCTGTAAAATTTTGCATTATTTACTTGAATAAAAACAACTGAAGAAGTACTGCAAGTGTACATACATATACATATAAATACACGTATCTAAATACCACAAAAATTTTTGGTACTTTTCGGTTAGCCGGACGCCCGTGTTTTGTATACATACATAAAATGTATATATACCTACATATATATGAATAAATGCATATATATGTGTATATATATGCACATACATGTATATAATATATGCATATATATGTATATATACTTATATGTATATATATATATGTATGTATATAAAACACTGGCGCCCGGCTAACCGAAAAGTACCAAATTTTTTCTTCATAATTGAAATTTCTCTGGGGTGGAAAACACCTCACCTGATCAGTTAAGGGTTAGTCTTTAAAATTACTTTTTTTCCTCTGTTTTATTCGTAATTGTGCAATACCATAAATAAATCAGCAGTTATCTTCTTCACTCCCTCCATTCATAATTTCTACAACCCTCGCTCTCACCAGTTTGTAAAACTTTAAATGGTTGAAATTATTTAGTTTTTTTGTTCAAATTTTTTGGTCTGTTTATTTATATATTGCTGAAATAGTAAATAAATGTCTAATCCACCCACCCACCCCTCACCCAAAAGAAAATACTGCGAAAAAATACAAAATAAAAATAAATACAAAATTTACTATGAACATTCGGTAAATTCGATCTTCACACCCCCCCAAACGAAATGCTCTAGCTACGCCACTGACCATTAATTAGTATAAAATTCCACAAATATTCCGGGAAAGCATATCTGGGAGGAATGTCTCACTATAACTCACTGAATTTATCACTAAATTATGTCCAAGTTATTAATGTTTATTAGTTTATTTATTCATAAAGTGGAAACTAGTTCAAGTAGGGTGCCACTATACGAGAGTGGTGGCATCAGTGTTGAATTCATGGGGTAGCCCAAAGGGGGATATTCCCTCCCTGAGGAATGAGACCCTCCCCCCCCCCCCCGCGAAAGATTTGAGATTTTGTGTTTTTAATGGTCCAAAAGTGCAATTTCCCTCCCGGAACTCTATAATGTCCCCCCCCCCCCTCACCGGAGCTGCAGAAATCCCTCACGGAGAAAAGTGTCTGAATTCAACACTGGGTGGCATGCTCACAGTGTGCTTCGAATTTTATTTATTTTATTTCTTCGTTTGATTTTTTTTTTGTATATATATATATAAAGCATAAAAGATTCCTGGGAGTTTCAAATCATGTCTTTACAGTTTATATATTTTGAATATTTATGAATAGAGTTCACAAGAATAGTTACATTACATCACCAACGACACACTTGGACACACTATTTTATTTACTACTAATTACTATTAATTAGGTTTAAGTTGGTTAAATTGCTATGCATAGTTTTTGATCCAATAAAACCTGTGTATGTGTAGGCTGCTATCTTGTATCCAAAAGGATAAACGCTGTTATACGGTATGGTATGGTTTGACCTGTTGATTTTTCTATAAACATTTCTATCTAGTTTTCCTTCATTTAGCAGCCTACAATTTTTATGTTAAGCGAGCTTTTGAAGTATGCACTGACAATTTTCTTGATAGCGAAATAAATAAAATTAAATGCATCGCCAAAGAAAATGGTTTCCCCCTTCATTTTATCAATAAACTGGTCTACGAAATGAAATATAAAGTAAAGAAGAACAATCCAGTGAACTTAAATTTTGTAATTTTTCCTATATTCCTGGTTTATATGAGAAATTAAGATATGCAGTAAAAAAGTTCAATATCAATTTAGTAGCTAAAGCAACAAATAAACTCAAAGACGTTATCCATAGCAAGATTGACCCTGTTCCTAATGAAGAGACCGCAGGCATTTACATTATTCCATTGTTAACGGAAGAACAAGAAGAAAAAGTTTATGTCGGAATGACGGGAAGAAAATTCAAAGATAGATTAAAAGAGCACATGAGTGACATTAAGTTTAATAGAGCCTCCACAGCGTTAGCAAGACTTAACTTACAGCATAATTTAAATATCCGTTTTAATGAAGCAAGAATAATTATTCCTTCATCCCATTATCATTTATCGTTGATAAAAGAGTCCATTGAAATCTTAATATTGAATAATAAAGCTATTAATGATAATATGTCATATAACATTCCAAATATATGGTTAAATCTTTTGAAATAGATGTTGTTTTGGTTTGTAACGCTCAACTTTTTGTCCGTCTCACTTCACCCCCCCCCCCTCCATTTTTCGGAACTGTTTTGCTGTCTCCCCTCCATTTTTTGGAACTGTTTTGCTCTCTCCCCTCCACTGTAAAGTTGACTTGCCCAGTTGTCCGACCGAGGATGAAAGTGCGTTAGAGACGTATCAGTTGTACTCAAAGCGGCCCAGAAGATGATCAAGGTTTTGATCGAAAGCGCTTGGCGCGTGTATTATATTTATAAACTCTTTTTAAGTTTTTAAAAAGTGTAATATGTGTTAACATCTTTTATATTGTGACATCTGTTGTATAAAAATGCACCTTTTAAGCAAGTTTTATTTTATTTCGATACATTTTCAAGGTGAATGTGACATTCCCAACAATATATGATTATTCATATATATATATATTTACCTTTATTATTATTATTATTATTATTATTATTATTATTATTATTTACAATAGAGAGATTATACGCCAGAAATTTCATTTGCATTTGCGGCATCTAGCCAAGTACGTACCTGCAAAAGTTGGTTAAATTGCTATGCATAGTTTTTGATCCAATAAAATATCGTAACTGAAAATTATCTTGTCGGATTTCAACATAAGATAGCGCTTAAATTAATTCTTCGATTTTAAAATTGTTTGCTTATGCATGTTTATCATACATTGCTCCATAAAACTATAACGTCTTTCAAGTTTTTACATACAATAGTTTTTGCAGTGCAAGCTGAGAAAGTGAAAAGGTCGTGACAGATTTACAACTAGTGGCGGCGTCAATAATCTTTTTTTTTTTTTTTTTTTTTAACCATTTGGAAAAATGGTTATTGTCCTCGGTCAGGTTAGGAAATCAAAAACATATCTGAAGCGTTATATTAGTTGAATCCCGCATTTTATTCGTTTTCTGATGGGTTCTATACAGTAATCTGTATTTTCCGAGGTATTTTCCCTTTACTTTCAACAGAGATGGATACTTCTGTTGCCACTAGGACAAAAAAGCAATAAAAACTACAAAAAAATTAATAACTCAGAAACAAATTGAGATACAGCTTTCAAACAAATTGCATTTAAAAGTACATTTTTTTCTCTATACGACGGTGTAAAAAGTAATAGTGTGGGATGTTTAGAAGTTTAAAAATGAAATTTCATTTAAAATTGATCCAGGAATATTAATGTTTAATCCATGGCGTACGTAATGTATGACCAGCTCTGTAGAAGTTTAAAAATTTATAGTACCGAAAATTGTAAAACTGAAATTTCTTTTAAAATTTGTTCATGATGGGTCCAGGAATGTTAACGTTTAATCCATGGCGTACGTAATGTATGATCAACTCCGTGCGATTTTTTATGTCTTAAATTTTAGTCTTTGAAAAAATCATTTTACAAATGGTCGTAGTAATTTGTTTTTTTTTTTTTTTTTTTTTTTTTTTTTTTTAGAATAGAGAGATTATAAACGAGAAATTTCATTTGCGTTATTTTAAATGTTTATAAAGTGTTACATTTTTCAAATTAAAGACATTGAAAGAAAGATTGTATGAAAAAAAATTCCACAATACACGTCAAACTTTTTTTTTTTTTTACAAAACTATATAATTAAACAACAAGCTTCGCATATATCTGACAAACACCCTCAACAGCTAATTGATTCGTCTGTTTCCGACTTTAAACGGAATGTTTACCTTTTTATCTTATCAGTGGCATGGTAGTATTTGAAAAGATCATAAAACAAAGTCAATGGAACTTAGGATAACACAAAAACTGTTTTAATTCACTATTTCTGCTGCTATAACCATGGAGTGATTAAAGCATAGGCCAACTGGGCTCGCCTAAAATCAGTTTGCAATTTTTTCAAAGATAATTTTATAAATCTGTTTTAACCTTGCACTGATAATAATCAATATTTTGTACTTTTAGAGAGAATATAAGATTGAAAAGAAAAAACATATTTATCTAAATGTGTATTTATAGATTATTTTATGAATTCTAAGGCATCGAAAAATGTTCTTATTGTTTTTTGGTTTTTTTTGCGTCTGGTTAGAGAGGTCGGCCCGCGGACGAACTTTCAAACGGGCCGTGCCGGCAGAATTAGGACGATTTTTTCAGCAAGTCGGTCCAAAATTAACGGTCCGGACCGGCAAGAAAAATTGAACGGGCCAGCTGGGCCGGGCCGATAAAACCAGTTTAGCGGGGGGAGGGGAAAACAGATAAAATATGAGCCATTCTCAATTAGTATGGCTTTCGCGAGAATAAATATAAATGTGCGTCACGAGCCGATGCTAGTTTGACAACATCAATACAGAAATGTAACGCGTCCAGCGTTGAGATCGGCATCAAACATACATGTTACATGGTGTCTGAACCTCTGAACCATGTCACATGGGCACAGTTACACAGTGTTGAATTCAAAGGGTGGTTCACAGTTCACATTCCCCCTCCCTCACATGATATTGTTATCGTTATAAATGTCTATTTTTTTATTTCTTTCTTTGTTTTTCTTTTTATGAATTTGCAATAATATACAGATTATACATTTATTATTAGCATGCTTTACTGATTTAAATGAAGAGAAAAAGTTAATAAAATATCACTGTTAAATATCAAATAACACTCAGAAATACTTAATACTTAAACGAGTTTTAATAATAGCTTTTTGTTACAAAATGCATTCAACAGTAATATTGTCTTCTTGCACCTGCCACCCTGCACAGGGGTAAGCAGAGGTTTAAAGGTTAAAAAAAAATGATCGGCAATAGTCTTCCCCATTTTTTATCAATAAAAATAAGAAGTATCGTTTCGATCCTAGTTTCTCTAACAATGAATTACACATGTGGCTGAAGAATAAGAATGGCGAACGCTGTAATATTCCATATTTCGGAATGAAATGATTTTATAATCATTTAATGGTTTTAATAACTTTATATCGGCATAAAAATAGGCAACAGACTATCTTGATGCAAGGAAAAAACTGCAAACTAGTCGGATGTGGCAATTCCAAAACTTTCTTCTATCTCATCCATGTCGATACTTCCTAAAATGCAGCACAGCAGCGCAACTGGTTAGATGATTTACAACAAAATCTAATCAGCAACAACTTATATCAACTTCTAACTGAGTCTGAAGTTTCATTAAAATCCGTGCAATAGTTTTTGAGTAGAGCTATGGTGGAAATCGTAAAAAAAATCTGCATAGTAGTGCCACCTGTTGGGCGATATATACCAAAACCTAATAAGCAACAACTAAAGTCAACGTGGTAACTGAATCTGAAGTTTCATTAAAATCCGTGAATTACTTCTTGAGATAAAACTATTGCGGGAATCAGGAAAAATTCAGCATAGCAGCGCCACCTGTTGGACGATTTACACCAAAACGTAGTTAGTGCCTGCCAACTCATATCAATGACTAACTGAATCTGAAGTTTGATTAAAAATTCACGCATTAGTTCTTGAGACAGAGTCATTGCGGAAATCGTGAAAAATGCTGTATAGTAACACCACCTGTCGGGCGATTTACACCAAAACATAGTAAACACCAATTAATATCAAGGATTAGCTGAATCTGAAGTTTCATAAAAATCCGTGCGTCAGTTCTTGAGATACAGACATTGCAAAAAAAGTAAACAAAGCAGCATAGCAGCGCCACCTGTTGAGCGATTTTCACCAAAAACTAATCAGCGCCAATTTATATCAGGGACTAACTGACTATAATTTTTCATTAAATTCCGTGCATTAGTTCTTGAGATAGGCGCCCACAAAATTTGTGTCACACACAGACAGACTCACAGACAGACATTTTGTAAAAACATGTTTTTCGGGATCTCTGGCTCCTAAAACGTGTAAATCCGTTGAAAACCGGAATTCGAAAATTTTCACGAATCCAATACTTTCTTCTTATAAAGATAGAAGAAAGTAAAAAGTGTATGAGCGCAAAAAAAGCAAGTTAATACGGTAAAAAATTGTTTTTAATAGTTAATAGAATTAAAATTTCTTTTTTCTAAACTAACTTTAGAACATATAAAACTAGTATGTTGTGGCCATCACAAACCTTTCTTCTGTATAAATCACGTCAATTAAATCATTTAAATAGTACAAGAAATCACATCAATTTAGCACCAATTCATATCAAAGTATATCTGAATTTGAAGTTTGATGAAAATTCGTGCATTAGTTCTTGAGATAGAGCCATTGCGGAAATCGCAAAAAAAAGCAGCATAGCAGCCCCACCTGTTGAGCGATTTATACCAAAAAGTATAAAATGTCAATTCATGTCAAGGACTAACTGAATCTGAAGTTTGATGAAAATTCGTGCATTAGTTCTTGAAATAGAGCTATTGCGGAAATCGCAAAAAAGCAGCATAGCAGCGCCACCTGTTGAGCGATTTATACCAAAAAGTATAAAACGTCAATTCATGTCAAGGACTAACTGAATCTGAAGTTTGATGAAAATCCGTGCTTTAGTTCAGAAGATTGAGCTATTGTGGAAATCGTGAAAAATGCTGCATAGCAGCGCCACCTGTCGAGCGATTTACACCAAAAACTAATCAGCACCAATTTATATCAGGAACTAACTGAGTATAAATTTTTATTAAATTCCGTGCATTAGTTCTTGAGATAGAGCGACCACAAAATTTGTGTCACATGCATACAGACAGACAGAGTCACAGACAGACATTTTGTAAAAACCTGTTTTTCGGAATCTCTCACCTCTTAAACGTATAAATCCATCGAAAACCAAAAGTTGAAAATTCTCACGAATCCAATACTTTTTTGTAAAAACAGGAGAAAGTAAACAAATGGGTAAATGTGATCACAGATCGCACAGAGGGTTTCGTTTAACATTCCTTTCAAAACACTTTATCCTTTTGCAAAATCTGTTAGTTCCACATTTCGCAACCAGGGGACGCACTCTATTCTACACAAACCTCTATTCGAACGAAACTCGGTTTTACAACTGATCCATAGATATATTAGTCGAGGGGATCGAGCCCATAGCACCCGAGATAGGTAGGTGCCCCTTGTCGGTAAAAAGTGGAACTAAAATATGCAAGGTTATGTGCATAATATAAAAGGTGGTCAAAGGCGTGTCGGCAAAAGTCTGAAAAGTACCCACTGGGTGCAATGGGGGGGTAGGTTAGAAAATTGCTTAAAATGCATGTTAGAGCCTGGAGGGGTAAAATAATATAAGACTTTTTGAAAATTTTATGATTTTTCGTGTGATCGCAAGTGTTTTGCTATAAGTATGGAAAATTTCAAGTCTCCAACTTAATTAGGGGCTTAGTTAGAAAAAAAAAGCTTAAAATACACAAGTTAGAGCCCAGAAGGGTAAATATAAGACTTTTTCAAAATTTTATGATTACCCTTTTGATGCGAGGTTGTCAGCTACAAACATGCAAAATTTCAAGTCAACTTAATTAGGGGCTCAGTTAGAACAAAAAGATTAAAATACACAAGTTAGAGCCCAGAGGGTTAAATATAAGACTTTTTCAAAATTTTATGATTCATCGTTGATGTGAGGTGTTCAGCTATAAGTATGCAAAATTTCAAGTCTTGAACTTAATTAGGGGCCCAGAACAAAAAAAATTAAAATACGCAAGTTAGAGCCCAGAGGGTTAAATATAAGACTTTTTCAAAATTTCATGATTTGCCGTTTGCTGTGAGGTGCTCAGCTGTAAGCATGCAAAATTTCAAGTCTTCAACTTAATTAGGGGCTCAGTTAGAGCAAAAAGATTAAAATACACAAGTTAGAGCCCAGAGGGTTAAATGTAAGACTTTTTCAAAATTTTATGATTTGTCGTTTGATGCGAGGTGTTCGGCTATAAGTATGCTAAATTTCAAGTCTCCAACATATATAGTTTCTGAGAACGGGCTCTGTGACGGACAGACAGACAGACAGAGGAGTGAGACGAATACGGTTTCGTCATATGAACGAAACCCTAAACAAGTGGGTAAGTGTGATCACAGATCGCACAAAGGGTTTCGTTTAATATTCCTTTCAAAACACTTTATCCTTTTGCGAAATCTGTTAGTTCCACATTTCGCAACCAGGGGGCGCGCTCTATTCTACACAAACCTCTATATGAACGAAACTCCGTTTTACAACCTATCCGTAGGTATATTAGTCGAGAAGATCGGGTCTATAGCACCCGGGATTGGTAGGCGCCCCCTGGCGGTAAAAAGTGGAACTGAAATATGTAAGGCTATGTGCATAATATCAAAGAGTGGTCAAAGTGGTGTCGGCAAAAGTTAGAAAAGTACCCACCGGGTGCAATGGGGGCAGGTTAGAAAAATTGCTCTAAATACACAAGTTAGAGCCCGGTGGGTAAATAATATAAGACTTTTTGAAAATTTTATGATTTTTCGTGTGATCGCAAGTGTTCTGCTATACGTATGCAAAATTTCAAGTCTTCAACTTAAATAGGGGATCAGTTAGAAAAAAAAAAGCTTAAAATACACAAGGGCCCAGAGGGTTAAATATAAGACTTTTTCAATATTTCATGATTTGTCGTTTGATGTGAGGTGTTCAGCTATAAATATGCAAAATTTCAAGTCTTAAACTTAATTAGGGGCTCAGTTAGAACAAAAAGATTAAAATACACAAGTTGGAGCCCAGAGGGTTAAATATAAGACTTTTTCAAAATTTTAGAATTTGTCGTTTAATGTGAGGTGTTCAGCTATAAGTATGCAAAATTTCAAGTCTCCAACAAATATAGTTTCTGAGAACGGGCTCTGTGACGGACAGACAGACAGAGGAGCGAGGCGAATAGGGTTTCGTCAGATGAACGAAACCCTAAAAAGGGAAACTTTTTGGTTGGATCAAAAATGATAACGGTATCAAAAGACAACCCTCCTCTCCTTCCTAGAGATATCTTAAGATGTCAAGTGCCAGATTCCCCGTCCCTTCCTCCTAAAGTGAAAACGTAATATATGTACAGCCCCAAAGTGACACAACTCGCAAATAGTCGTTTTGCATGTTATTCCACTAATAGGTCTGTCATAGGTGCCTCTTTCTACAGGGAAAGTTTCATAAATGTGTAGTTAGCTGAAAAATAACTTTATTACGCCATATGTATATTCGTGACCACAGAAGAAGGAGCTAATTGTGTGGGGAGGTAAACTGAACCCTCTAAGGCTGCGAACGGATCATCCTTCTAACTGTTATCAGTGTCGGTGTCGTTTGTTGTGGACACGCGGTGTCTTTGGTTTTTAATGACTTTAAAAGGAAAGGGACTGATGTCCTGCAAAAGTGGAACCTCCCTTCAAGTAGAGTTGAGCTCCTTATCTCCTGACCCATTGTTGATTCAACCTCATTATTTTGTGAATAAACCACAGAACCGTCCATAATAAAAGATTTTCCACGAAAACTGGAGAAGGATGGCAAAACACGCGTCTGTATGCAGCCTAAAGCTACTCTACATCTTCATTCTTAAGTGTCAAGCTTCACACAGACCATCTTTCTAACTGTTATCAGTATCTGCGTCTTTTCTTGCGCCCCCGCGGTGTTTTTGATCTATAATGACTTTAAAACATGGGCGCAATTTGAGGGGGAGGGGGGTCAATAGCCCCCCCCCCCCAAGGAATTTGACATTTCAGAAAATTTATCAACCATCAAATGTAGGGATGCACCGAATAGTGATTTTGGCTGAATACCGAATGCCGAATATTTGGCCTGCAGGTAAACCGAATACCGAATATTTCGCCAGCCGAATAGTAACTGTTAGGCTGAATACCGAATATTCGGCTGGTCAAATACTTTTTTATCTCAGTGTTTAACGTTAAAAAGTTAAATTTTAAACAATTTTTTATAATATTTAGCACAGATACTTCCATTTTGATAAACAAGACTATTTTTATAAGTAAATTTTGTACTGAAAAAAGGTATGTTTTGAGTTATTATTTAAGAAGAGGATGGTTTAAAAAAATTTTAAATAACAAAATTTAAATTCTATGATTTCAATTAACTTAAACAAATGAAAAGAATTCTCTCATATTGAACAAGAAGCAACATATCATTCCACTTCTTTCATAAAAAAAAAAAGGTGTGCAAGCCGTAGCAGAATTTTCGTTTATAACTGTATTAAAATGAAGATATTTTAGCGAAATTTGCATCACATTATTTTGCTTGTATAGAATGTGATGATATCCTTGGAAGAGACTGGATTTTGGCCAGTGGTACAGTATAAGTATTGTTAGCTGCATTCTTAATAAAATAATGTCTAGTTCAGTGCTGTTTAGATATGAATGGTTGCTATTTCCAGCACTTCTCATCATGTTATCATATTTCATAGAAATTAAGTAACTATGTTGACAATATAGTTACAATACCTTCATTATTGTTAAAGTAACAAAAGAAAATTGAAGTTTGACTTGGGGATACACTGTATTTCTGACTGAATAGGTGAATTGCGATCCTGATTTACTGGACAAAAAATTGCCTGTTTTGATGCTTATTATTACCCCTGAAATTTTCTTCCATTTTGTTTAGAAACACCCTGTTTGCGAAAAATCAGGAAACGGATTATTTACCAGACAATGCTCAGTAACTTGCATTTCCACATTTATTAATTCCTATGAACAAATGACATGTCATTAATGGTTAATTTTTTTAAGTGACATTTTTAAAACAACAAATAAATTATATAAAATCATTCTCTTTTATTTAAAGATATTCTGAATATCTTTATTAATTGACAGTTAAAAGTAGAAGTTGTGTAACGTTTTAAAAATATTTTTAAGAGGTTTTTTAAGTATTCGGCGAACCGAATAGTTTGATATTCGTCCTAACCGAATATTCGGTAGTATGGCCGAATATCGAAGAGATACCGAATATTCGGTGCATCCCTAATCAAATGTCAGACTCAGACAAATATTAGAAAATTGATCAAACTCTAAAATAACTCATCAGATTTCATTGCAATAAAAACATATGCATTAAATAAATGTTTATGCATAGAAATTAATAATTATCAAAAAATTTTTCCTAAATCCTTACTATTCGAACTCCCTCAAGGTGAGACATATATCTTTAATGAGTACTTTGGTTAATTTAAAAAATACATGTGAGAATTTTTTTATATATATATCAGTTGCTTCTCAGCTGTGTGCAAATTGATCTTGGGAAAACTCGTCAAAATCATTGACACAACAATCACAATGATTTTCTTCTAGCCAATTCTCGAATAAGCGCAAAGAAAATAATAACATTTAAATCCCACTGATGATGATCTTGTGACGACTGAAAACGTTCTGGGTTTTTCTAATGTATTTTAAATAATTTTAAATTATATGTATGCACATGAAAGTAACTCTTGTGCATTTATTTGTGCTTTTCATATGAATATTAATTAAAAATTTTACCTTTTTCTCTAGAAAAATGAAGATATATACATAGTATTCATTAATATTCAAATATGTAGTTTTTTTATCTGAAAAATTTTCAAAATTTCTTTGAAAAATCGGATTAACATGAAACCATCTCATAATAGTGAATACACAATCCGAAAAAATTAACTCTTTACCTTCACTGGCAGAAAATCACTAACGAAAATTTTCTTATACTTACAGATCTCCAAATATGCAAATTTCGAGACCTATTCATGGCATTCGTTGGCTGATTATCTCATGACTGACTGAATTTCCTCATTTTTTTTTTTTTTTTTCGCGATCATCTGACGAAATTTATGATTTTTTCCGCGATCGATTCACGGAATTCACGATTTTTTTCTGAAAGCGTTGTACGAAATGGATTTTTTTCGCGCGAGCACTTTCCAAAATTCACAATATTTTTCCGCGACCAACTGACGAAATTTGATATTTGTTTTCGTGATTTTTTTTAACAAAATTCACGATTCCTTATCGCTATCATTTATTGAAATTCGCGATTTTGTTTTTGCCACCGACTAATAATATTTGTGATTTGTTTGCGCGAGAGTTAGATAAAATTTTGGACCTTATTACGTGACCGTTTGACGAATTTCTCATCAATTTTATTGAGCGATTGTTCGACTAAATTTTCGTGCTTTTTTGCGCAATCTTTTGACAAAATTCGCGATTTTTTTCGCAATCCTTTTACGAAATTCAAGATTTCTGTTTGTGCAATCATTTGACGAAATCTGTATTTCTTTTGGCGATCTCTGATGAAATTAGCGATATTTTCCACGGTCGTTTGAAGAAATTAGCGATTTTATAAGCGACCATTTCTGTGACTTTTTTTTTTCAAAATTTCCAAGATTCGTGATTTTTTTCTGTGACCCATTGACGAATTGATTTTGCGGATTTTGAAAAAAAGAAAAATCGCGGACTTTCACGAAAATTAAAAAAAACTTGTGGAATAATCACATGCTTGTGAAAGAAATTATGTAGACAAAATCACGTAGAGCATGTTTTATTGTGCGGGTTGTGTGATTTGTGCAGTTCTGCAAGTTGTGAAATTTTCCACGTTCCCTGTTCCTCAAAGAAAAATTTTCCTTGTCCTTCGTCGGGATACTCATGAATTGGCGCCCCTGTAAGTAAAACTTCGAAAGGGACTTGAAAAAAGTTCCATTTAAACAAGTTTCCGTCTTAGCAAGTATAATTGTATGATGTTTTTTCAATGAAATTTGATTTTTTTTCCTCTTCTAGAAAGAAATCTGTTATAGACAGATTTCGTTTTCGCAAGTTTTACTCTAATACATTTCTTTTCAGAGCGGATGGTTTAGCAGTCAGTGAGGATACCTGTAAAAATGAAACCTGTATATAATAGAATCCTAAAAAAAAAAAAAAAAAAATCATGTCCAATATATTAAAATTTTACCTTCTAAGATGGAAACCTGTCTAAAACGACATATTTCATTGTTTTTGAGTTTCCGTATTCGAAGTTCTTGCTGTTATTGTAAGCATAAGTCAGTAAACGTTTCTCATACGGGGGGGGGGGGGGTAGACTCCCTGGATCCCACTCTTAGCTATATAGCATCCCTGAAAAATGTTTGCCCCCCCCCCCCCCCCCCCCCAAGAAAGTTCTGAAATGGCGCCCCTGCTTTAAAAGGGAAGGGACTGATATCCTGCAAAAGAGGAACCTTTCCCTCAAGTAGGGTTTGACCCATTGTTGATTCCCCTCATTCTTTTGTGAATAAATCGCAGAAGGGTCCAGTCCAGAACAAAAGATTTCCATGAAAACTGGAGAAAAATGGCAAAATAAGCGTCTATACGCAGCCTTAGGCTGAGTTCAGAAAAAAAAAGTGCTCCCTCTCATTCTAAAGCAATAACACCTTTCTTTTACAACCCCAATTGTGTTTTTTTAAAAAAAGACGGGAGGTGCATTCAACAATGAAAAGGATATAAGAAAATTAGAGTCAGTTTCCTTGTAAAGCCATTAAAGATGAAAAACACCGCGTGACCATAAAAAGAGCCGCCTGACCTAAACAACGAGACCCCGATTAGAATGATACGTCTATCTGGAGCTTTAAGGTCCAGATAGACGTATCATCGAACTACTTTCAGTGTCGGCGTCTTTTCTTGTAGTCACGCGGTGTTTTTCATCTTGAATGGCTTTACAAGGAAACTGCTGGACATCCTGTAGGAGGGAGAAATTTACTTCAAGTTTGATCTAATTTTCTTATCTCCTTTTCATTGTTGAATCCTCGTCCTTTTGTTAAAACCACATTTTTCGCTTTAGAGCTGTGGTTCCCAACGTGGGGCGTACGCCCCACTGGGGGATAATTTGAAATTTTATGGGGGCAATTCCAAATTTGTTACTCATTTATTCACTATCAGTTTCTTTCTTTCTTTCTTTCTTTTTTTTTAAGTAATGTTGTAGACTAAACATAAATGGAATGCAAACAAAATTTTTAAAAAATCATTTTTTTTTAATTGAATTTAAAAATGTTTTCAGACAAAAATTTAAAATGCAATCTACACCTCTACACCAGAATAATTTTATAAAAATCTTTTAAATTATTTTGATATCCTTTTTGTGATATTAAAAATCTCTATGATTTCTCTGGTTATAATTAATTCTATTTTACAAATTTTCGTAAAGCTACCGATTCTTTATTTAAGGAGCTGTTCACTTTTATTCGCTCTGCTATATGCCACACGACGAATCTTTCACACGTGAAATTACTTAAAAAATGTATAAATTTGTCTTTCTTGGACATATTTAACCTAAAAAAATATATATGAAACATCTGAACGTCATACTTCCAACTTTACAAAATTTATAAATCTGAAATAACATTAAAAAATAAAAGTTGGAAATTGCTCGTCAAACGTGGCAAATGAGGGGCGTTCGTACTATAACTAGTTTTATAAATATTTTTTGACCACATATTGTACTGAATGTATATTTTAGTGCACTTCAATAAGTGCCTATCCATTTCATTCGTTCGAAAGGCTGTAACATCATTAAAATGCACCTGCAATAATTTTTCTCCATTGGCCGTCATGTAACGGAAAAATTTTGACTGTCCCTGTCATTAAACTATACATCCGATTTTCATAAAATTTGAAATGACTCGACAAAATTTTGCAACACTTATATATTTAAAAGTTCAGACCATTCTGTTGGGTAGCTTTTGCTCTGTTACATGCGGGCGGACGGACAGACAGACTGAATGACGACTATATAGGTGCTACGTATTTATATAATTACGAACGCACCTAAAAATGGGTAGACAGTAATTATCTGTGGCTGTAGTGCAGGTATCCTACACCGTAAATAAATTTACTTGACGTATACATTTTAAATTTCAAAATCAGATAACGCATGGAAGAAGATTAATGATATTGGGAAAATGAAAAGAGAGAAAAAGTGTTGTTTTGAGGAATAATGGCTACTTAAAATTCATAAAAATGAGAATCTTGAAATGCTTCTTGTGTATTGTATTATCCATAGAAAGAAAATTTAGTACCTAAAACTTTTCTACCAATTATTAATAAGTTACAAAAATGAATTATAAAATGTGTGAATGTTATCCATTTTTAGGTGCGTTCGTAATTACATAAATACGTAGCACCTATAGTCGCCGTTCAGTCCGTCTGTCCGCTTTTAACAGAGCAAAAACTACCCGACCGAATGGTCTGAATTTTAAATATATAATTGTTGCAAAATTTTGTCATTTCAAATTTTATGAAAATCAGATGCATAGTTTAATGACAGGGACAGTCAAAAGTTTTCCGTTACATGACGGCCAATGGGAAAAAAAATATTTCAAGTGCATTTTAAAGATGTTACAGCCTTTCGAACAAAATGAAATGGATATGCACTTATTGAAGTGCACTAAAGTATACATTCAGTACAATATGCGGTCAACAAATATTTATAAAACTAGTTACAGTACACACGCACCTCATTTGCCACGTTTGACCAGCAATTTCCAACTTGTAATCCTAAATGTAAGTCTCTTTTCAAGATATTTTGTGAAGATAAAATAGATAGATATGCAGGCTGTATAACACTTTTCTTTAGCATTGAAGTAAGTTGGAAAAGTAATACAAAATTCTTTTTGGCAAGATGTTTCGACGCATTGCATTTATAGAATTATATCAAAAATATATTTGTAACAGGAGATTCACCTCTTTTGATAAGTTAAAAAATATGAAATGAATAGTTATTGTAAAAACTCTATTACGCTTTCCCCGTGTGAATAAAGTTCACTTTTTTAATAAAGAACACATAATTTACAAAGTGGTGGTGGTGGAGGGGAGGGGGGAGGGCATAGTGACGTTATAGATGCTTTGGTGGGACGTGGCTATTAAAAGGTTGGGAACCACTGTTTTAGAGTGATAAAGAGCCTCTTTTCTTTCTAAACGCAGACTTACGCACGTTTTTACTGCTAAACTTGCCGCACGTCTTTACTGTAAAGTTAACACTCAGCTTCAGAATTCTCCTCCGTAATGTTAAGTCTATGGACTTTTGATGCATTCGTATATTCCAAAATATCTTCTCGGGAAATTCATATTTTTAACATCTTTTTTCTGTGAACTCTTCTTAAGGAACGTCTCTTTTTTTCTCAGTTTTCAAAATATTTCTAAAATCTATTTTGAATTTAATATTTTATGTGTTAAAAGCGGGCGAACGGTGAGTAAGATTTTTACACTTCCTATAAAATTAAGTCTATACTTCAGAAATATTTTGAGAACTAAGAAGAAAAGAGAAAGTGTACACAAAAAATAGAAGTTAAAAATATTAATTTCCCGAGGAGGTATTTTAAATATACGAATGCATTCAATGCCCACAGACTTTACATTAGAGAGGGGAAATCAGTACCTTTCCTGTGAAATTTACTTTTGTCGAATGTGTCTTTTTTCTTGCTGATGTGCGATTTCGAACCTGTGTTTTAATGATTTGCAAAAGAACATGAATCAAATATTGACGTTATAGATTTCAATTTAATTCCTGAAACACGAGACACGGCTGTATCCATTCTTCTAAGAATGGCTTTAAGTTCATGGGAGTTTCAAAATTTTCTTATCTGGTCTGGACATCATTTCTTCCACTTCACAGGAAATTATTTCGACTTAAATGCAATCGAATGTAACAAAACAAATATCTAGTCTAGTTTTTTAACCCGGAAGAACTCGCTGCATGAGATTTTCTCTCACAGTCGTACTTTTTTAAGACTCTTATTTAAATCATTTTAATTAAAATTTCAAAATGTTTTTCAATTATTTTACCTATTTTGTGAATAAAAGTACTAAGCCAACCAGGGTCGGACTGGGTCAGTGTAAAGGGCGCAGACCTTGGATTTTCAGAGGGCGCAAAAATTTTAACGAACTCAAGTCAATTTTACTTGTTTGTGTTGTATCTGGCTTGACAAGGATTAACACACTCGCATAGCACCAAGTAAATGATAATGGCTTAAATTATATCTTTAACTCTAGATAAAAGACTTCGTTATATTCTCCGTGCATGTTTAAAGTTACATCAATCCTACACAATACTAAGCAATTTTTTAAAACACATCACATAACATCTAAAAGCTCCAGCAAGTTGAACACAGTAGTAGATTACTGATATCAAGACTAGCTTTCTTAATTTCTTCTATCGACAAACACCTTGCAGAAAAAAAAAAATTATCGCTCCTACCAATTTTCCTGAAAATCACTGTATAAAAAAGACATAGGATTCCAATTGATTATGAATAATATTTACTATTAAATGATTTTCATAAATTTTGCGTTGGAGGCTGTCCACATATTAAAAAATACACGAACGTTCATTTTTCAACATCCACTTTTGACACCCTGTTTGAGTTCCTTGCTAGCCAGGAAAGCGATATAGCTTATATGCTTTTCTTAAATCTTAATACTGTTATAAAACAAAATGTGTCAGGGATTTATCCTTAAATTTCGGAAAATAAATTGAAGATCTTACAAGAAAAAGTACCAAAAACTCTCAATTAATCCCCAGTAAAATTTTACAGGAGTAATAATTTTATTAAAAACTTACTTTACGTTAAACAAAATTCTACAAAATATTTCTGGTAAATTTCTACGATTTTGTTTGGTTCCTTTGATAACGGAATACGGTCCCCTTAAATTATGGAAAGGAAAAATTCTCTATCTCGAAAACTAATTATTCAAATGAGCTGTACGCACAATGCTTTTAACAGTTGTGGTTTGTTCATAATATACATATATATATTTAATATGACTTTGTTAATTTTCTAATTAAGAAAAGTTTTTTAATTGAAAAAAAGTCCTTCCGGCCAGTGCCGGGAGGAAGAGGTAGCTTTCATAATCCTTATTTAAAAAAAGCCAAATTATATCATTCAAACACACGAAGCTCAATTTAGTGGAAACCGAATATAGGTGATTCAATACTAATTTTTATCAATATAATGAATGAGAATTTCGCGAAATTAATCAGCTTTATCCAAGCTGCTTTTCTTTAAAGTAACATATATTTGGCTGCCAAATTCGGCAATTTCTTAAAGTGCCTGTCATTTTAAGACAACATGGTGGATGAGGCTAAGCAGTGAACTTGGTCGAGACCTTAGTAATTGCTGTGCACATGCTCACTCACATCGGAATCGGTTAATATATAGGAGTGCTGTCGCATGCAAAAAATCAGATTTTTCAAAATGTCACCCACAATAGAAATTGAAACTGCTATATCTGAGCCATTTTTTAAGGTAAAGACAAACAAAAAATGCTCCTGAATCCTTATATCAAGGTCAAATGCTTAAGAAAGAAACCTTTTTCAATTTCTAATTTTTTTGCACCTCACTTTAAATATATATATATTTTTTAATTTAATGGTCGCCATTTTGAAACAAGATGGTTGATGAATCTGGCCAGCGAACTTGGTCGAGGTGTTGATGTATACTATCCACATGCCTTCTTACATCGAAATAGGCGAATACGTGTGTTATCGCGTGACAAATACAAGATCGTTTCAAAATATTAGCCATGCTAGAAATTCAAAGTTATATAAATCAACGATTTTTTAAGATATAAACAAAAGAACAAATTTTCAGAAACAAAAACTGCTCCGGAATCTTTGTATCAAGGCCAAACACATAAAAAAATCTTTTTCATTTTCCAATTGTTTAATACCTAATTTTGAATTTTAAATTTAATTTTTTTTAAATGGCAACCCTTTTGAAACAAGATGGCGAATGAAGCTGGCCAACAAACTCGGTCGAGACATTGGTATGTACTATGTACAGACAAATAGGTTCATAATTACGCCTGTTATCGCGTGACAAAAATCAGGTCGTTTTAAAATGTTAGCCACAAGAGAAATTCAAAATGCTATTACTCAGCCATTTTTTTTAGCTATAGACGAAAGAAAAACTGTTCCGGAATCTTTGTATTAAGGTCAAACACATACAAAAAAAATCTTTTTCACTTTCCAATTTTTTGGTATCTCATTTAAATTTTTTTATTTTTTCAAATGGCCGCCATTTTGAAACAAGATGGCGGATGAAGCCGGCCAACGAACTCGGTCGAGATATTTGTATGTACTATGTACACACCAAGGTACATCCAAGTCGGTTCATAAATACGCCTGTTATTACGTGAGAAAAATCAGGACGTTTCAAAATGTCAGCCACGCTAGAAATTCAAAATGCTATAACTCAGCCATTTCTTAAGATATAGACGAAACAAAAACTGCTCCCGAATCTTTTTATCAAGGTCAAACACATAAGAAGAAAATATTTTTTCAATTTTTAATTTTTTGGTACCACATTTCAAATTTAAATTTTTCTTAAAAATTTAAATGGCCACCATTTTTAAACAAGATGGCGGATGAAGCTGACCAACGAACCCGGTCGAGACATTGGTATGTACTATGTATAAACGAAGTTACATCCAAATCGGTTCATAAATACGCCTTTTATCACGTGACAAAATTCAGGACGTTTCAAAATGTCAGCCACGCTAGAAATTCAAAATGCTATAACTCAGCCATTTTAGGTAGCTTTCTTTACAAAAAAGCTACCTATTGCAGCCGTTCGGAGGAAAGCGATTTCAAAAAATTTTGGTATATTTTCATCGATCATGACCCCCAGACCCCGAAACCACCCTCTGTTCAAAATTGATATATAATATATATATATATATATATATATATCTGAACTATGTCACACTGTAACTCCCGTAATTATGAACCGATTTCGATGTAATTCGGTGTGTACATAGTACATACCAATGTCTCGACCGAGTTCGTTGGCCAGCTTCATCCGCCGTTTTGTTTCAAAATGGCGGCCATTTAAAAATTTTAAAAAATTTTAAAACTTGAAATGTGGTACCAAAAAATTAAAAATGGAAAAATATTTTTTCTTATGTATTTGACCTTTATGCAAAGATTCCGGAGCAGTTTTTGTTTCGTCTATATCTTAAAAAATGGCTGAGTTATAGCATTTTGAATTTCTAGCGTGGCTGACATTTTGAAACGTCCTGAATTTTGTCACGCGATAAAAGGCGTATTTATGAACCGATTTGGATGTAATTCAGTGTGTACATAGTACATACCAATCTCTCGACCGAGTTCGTTTGCCAGCTTCATCCGCCATTTTATTTCAAAATGGCGGCCATTTAAAATTTTTTTAAAAATTTAAAATTTGAAATGTGGTACCAAAAAATTGAAAATGGAGAAATATTTTTTCTTATGTATTTGACCTTTATACAAAGATTTCGGAGCAGTTTTTGTTTCGTCTATATCTTAAAAAATGGCTGAGTTATAGCATTTTGAATTTCTAGCGTGGCTGACATTTTGAAACGTCCTGAATTTTGTCACGCGATAAAAGACGTATTTATGAACCGATTTGGATGTAACTTCGTTTATACATAGTACATACCAATGTCTCGACCGGTTCGTTGGTCAGCTTCATCCGCCATCTTGTTTAAAAATGGTGGCCATTTAAATTTTTAAGAAAAATTTAAATTTGAAATGTGGTACCAAAAAATTAAAAATTGAAAAAATATTTTCTTTTTATGTGTTTGACTTTGATAAAAAGATTCGGGAGCAGTTTTTGTTTCGTCTATATCTTAAGAAATGGCTGAGTTATAGCATTTTGAATTTCTAGCGTGGCTGACAATTTGAAACGTCCTGATTTTTCTCACGTAATAACAGGCGTATTTATGAACCGACTTGGATGTACCTTGGTGTGTACATAGTACATACAAATATCTCGACCGAGTTCGTTGGCCGGCTTCATCCGCCATCTTGTTTCAAAATGGCGGCCATTTAAAAAAAATTAAAAAATTAAAAAATTTAAATGAGATACCAAAAAATTGGAAAGTGAAAAAGATTTTTTTTGTATGTGTTTGACCTTAATACAAAGATTCCGGAACAGTTTTTCTTTCGTCTATATCTAAAAAAAATGGCTGAGTAATAGCATTTTGAATTTCTCTTGCGGCTGACATTTTAAAACGACCTGATTTTTGTCACGCGATAACAGGCGTAATTATGAACCTATTTGGATGTAACTTGGTCTGTATATTGTACATACCAATGTCTCGACCGAGTTCGTTGGCCAGCTTCATTCGCCATCTTGTTTCAAAAGGGTTGCCATTTAAAAAAAATTAAATTTAAAATTCAAAATGAGGTATTAAACAATTGGAAAATGAAAAAGATTTTTTTATGTGTTTGGCCTTGATACAAAGATTCCGGAGCAGTTTTTGTTTCTGAAAATTTGTTCTTTTGTTTATATCTTAAAAAATGGTTGATTTATAGCACTTTGAATTTCTAGCATGGCTAACATTTTGAAACGATCTTCTATTTGTCACGCGATAACACACGTATTCGCCTATTTCGATGTAAGAAGGCATGTGGATAGTATACATCAACACCTCGACCAAGTTCGCTGGCCAGATTCATCAGCCACCTTGTTTCAAAATGGCGACCATTAAATTAAAAAATATATATATATTTAAAGTGAGGTGCAAAAAAATTAGAAATTGAAAAAGGTTTCTTTCTTAAGTATTTGACCTTGATATAAGGATTCAGGAGCATTTTTTGTTTGTCTTTACCTTAAAAAATGGCTCAGATATAGCAGTTTCAATTTCTATTGTGGGTGACATTTTGAAAAATCTGATTTTTTGAATGCGACAGCACTCCTATATATTAACCGATTCCGATGTGAGTGAGCATGTGCACAGCAATTACTAAGGTCTCGACCAAGTTCACTGCTTAGCCTCATCCACCATGTTGTCTTAAAATGACAGGCACTTTAAGAAATTGCTGAATTTGGCAGCCAAATATATGTTACTTTAAAGAAAAGCAGCTTGGATAAAGCTGACTAATTTCCCGAAATTCTCATTCATTATATTGATAAAAATTAGTATTGAATCTCCTATATTCGGTTTCCACTAAATTGAGCTTCGTGTGTTTGAATGATATAATTTGGCTTTTTTTAAATAAGGATTATGAAAGCTACATTTTCCTCCCGGCACTGGCCGGAAGGACTTTTTTAAGATATAGACGAAACAAAAACTGCTCCGAAATCTTTGTATAAAGGTCAAATACATAAGAAACAATATTTTTCCATTTTCAATTTTTTGGTACCACATTTCAAATTTTAAATTAAAAAAAAATTTTAAATGGCCACCATTTTGAAACAAAACGGCGGATGAAGCTGGCCAACGAACTCGGTCGAGAGATTGGTATGTACTACGTACACACTGAATTACATCCAAATCGGTTCATAAATACGCCTTTTATCGCGTGACAAAATTCAGGACGTTTCAAAATGTCAGCCACGCTAGAAATTCAAAATGCTATAACTCAGCCATTTTTTAAGATATAGACGAAACAAAAACTGCTCCGGAATCTTTGTATAAAGGTCAAATACATAAGAAAAAAATATTTTTCCATTTTTAATTTTTTGGTACCACATTTTAAGTTTAAAAATTTTTTTTAAATTTTAAATGGCCGCCATTTTGAAACAAAACGGCGGATGAAGCTGGCCAACGAACTCGGTCGAGACATTGGTATGTACTATGTACACACCGAATTACATCGAAATCGGTTCATAATTACGGGAGTTAGAGTGTGACATAGGTCAGATATATATATATATATATATATATATATATATATATATCAATTTTGAACGGAGGGTAGTTTCGGGGTCGGGGGGTCATGATCGATGAAAATATACCAAAATTTTTTGAAATCGCTTTCCTCCGAACGGCTGCAATAGGTAGCTTTTTTGTAAAGAAAGCTACCTAAAAGTCTGGAATAAGTTTGGGTGTATTCACTATATCACTAATGAATTAATAAAATATCAATCAGATAGTTTTTATGAAGTTAAAAATTAAGTTTCTGAAATAGATTTATCTTTAACAACCTCAAATTCAAATCCTATCAAGATTTAAGATAATGTATATAAACTATGCCTTTTTCCGGGCTGTCTCGATCCAAGAAAATCAAATAAGGTGTCAAAAATGCGTGTTATTGCTTGAAAATTAAAAGTTGGTACAATCCTTAATAAGTATACGACTTCAGAAACATAATTTATACATAATAATAACTAGTAGATATTATTTTCAGTCGATTGGTACCTACATATATTTTTACGATTATTTTTAGCAGAATTTGTAAGTTGTAAACCACAATTTTACCCACTCTCACCATTGATGCACTAAGGATCCTTCGAAAAGCTAACGCGATTTTTTGCACCAAGCGCCAAATAGAGTTGCTGCGGTGTTGCTAAGGGCTTCAACCTATTTTTTTAATATATTTCTTTAAAGTAATATGAATTAGCTATCAAGCCAGTTTAAAATGTCATAAATTCAATTTCTGTTACAATCATAAAAAATTACTTTTTATTATCTACCGTTTTAATAATATTAATATTATTAACCAAGTAACATTTTTAAATGTGGTATCTGCAGATATATCCTTCAACACACACAAGAAACATTGAGTATGCAAACTTCGTTTAAAAAATATTTATGTTTAGAACAAAAATGTACTTTCCGTTTGGAAATAGAAATTTTGAAAACTAAATCTCAGGCTTCTTTTGTTCTTTTAGGTAGCTTTCTTTACAAAAAGCTACCTATTGCAGCCGTTCGGAGGAAAGCGATTTCAAAAAATTTTGGTATATTTTCATCGATCATGACCCCCAGACCCCGAAACCACCCTCCGTTCAAAATTGATATATATATATATATATATATATATATATATATATATATATATATATATATATATCAATATATATATCTGACCTATGTCACACTGTAACTCTCGTATTTATGAACCGATTTGGATGTAAATCGGTGTGTACATAGTACATACCAATGTCTCGACCGAGTTCGTTGGCCAGCTTCATCCGCCATTTTGTTTCAAAATGGCGGCCATTTAAAATTTTTTAAAAAATTTAAAATTTGAAATGTGGTACCAAAAAATTGAAAATGGAAAAATATTTTTTTCTTATGTATTTGACCTTTATACAAAGACTCCGTAGCAGTTTTTGTTTCGTCTATATCTTAAAAAATGGCTGAGTTATAGCATTTTGAATTTCTAGCGAAGCTGACATTTTGAAACGTCCTAAATTTTGTCACGCGATAAAAGGCGTATTTATGAACCGATTTGGATGTAACTTCGTTTATACATAGTACAGACCAATGTCTCGAACGAGTTCGTTGGCCAGCTTCATCCGCCATTTTGTTTAAAAATGGCGGCCATTTAAAATTTTAAGAAAAATTTAAATTTGAAATGTGGTAGCAAAAAATTGAAAATTGAAAAAATATTTTTCTCTTATGTGTTTGACCTTGACAAAAAGATTCGGGAGCAGTTTTTGTTTCGTCTATATCTTAAAAAATGGCTGAGTTATAGCATTTTGAATTTCTAGCGTGACTGACATTTTGAAAGGTGCTGATTTTTGCCACGTGATAACAGACGTATTTATGAACCGATTTGGATGTACCTTGGTGTGTACATAGTACATACAAATAACTCAACCGAGTTCGTTGACCAGCTTCATTCGCCATCTTGTTTCAAAATGGTGGCCATTTTAAAAAATTAAAAAAAAATAAATTTAAAAAAAATAAATTTAAAATGAGATACCAAAAAATTGGAAAATGAAAAAAGATTTTTTTTGTATGTGTTTGACCTTAATACAAAGATTCCGGAACAGGTTTTGTTTCGTCTACATCTAAAAAAATGGCTGAGTTATAACATTTTGAATTTCTATTGTGGCTGACATTTTAAAACGACCTGATTTTTGTCATGCGATAACAGGCGTATTTATGGACCGATTTGAATGTAACTTGGTCTGTACATAGTACATACAAATGTCTCGACCGAGTTCGTTGGCCAGCTTCATTCGCCATCTTGTTTCAAAAGGGTTGCAATTTTTTAAAAAAATGTAATTTAAAATTTAAAATGAGGTATTAAAAAATCGGAAAATGAAAAAGATTTTTTTATGTGTTTGACCTTGATACAAAGATTCTGGAGCAGTTTTTGTTTCTGAAAATTTGTTCTTTTGTTTATATCTTAAAAAGTGGTTGAATTATAGCACTTTGAATTTCTATCATGGCTACCACTTTGAAACGATCTTGTATTTGTCACGCGATACCACACTTATTCGCCTATTTCGATGGAAGAAGGCATGTGGATAGTATACATCAATATCTCGACCAAGTTCGCTGGCCAGCTTCATCAGCCATCTTGTTTCAAAATGGCGGCCATTAAATTAAAAAAAAAAATTATATTTAAAGTGAGGTGCAAAAAAATTAGAAATTGAAAAAGGTTTCTTTCTTAAATATTTGACCTTGATATAAGGATTCAGGAGCATTTTTTGTTTGTCTTTATCTTAAAAAATGGCTCAGATATAGCAGTTTCAATTTCTAAAGTGGGTGACATTTTGAAAAATCTGATTTTTTGCCTGCGACAGCACTCGTATATATCAACCGATTCCGATATGAGTGAGCATGTGCACAGCAATTACTAAGGTCTCGACCAAGTTCACTGGTTAGCCTCATCTACCATGTTGTCTTAAAATGGCAGGCACTTTAAGAAATCGCCGAATTTGGCGGCCAAATATAAGTTACTTTAAATAAAAGCAGCTTGGATAAAGCTGACTAATTTCGCGAAATTCTCATTCATAATGATTTAGTATTGATAAAAATTAGTATTGAATCTCCTACATTTGGTTTCCACTTAATTGTGCTTCGTGTGTTTGAATAATATAAGTTGCCTTTTTAAAAATAAGCAATATGAAAGCTACCTCTTCCTCCCGGCACTGGCCGGAAGGACTTTTATAAAAGTACCACGTATTATAGGGCATTGGAATGCTGAAATATAAGGCTATTTGAATGTGAAAATAATACTTGCTTGTGGAAATAATTGGTATTTTTTATTCTTAAAAAATTACTGTTATGCGTCCATAAAGAGCTGAATTGATATCACGTTGTGAAAAGGTTTCAACAGAAAAAGTGCACCCTAAAAAATTTCTTTGTTAGTCTAAAATCGCTAAAACAATTTAGTAATTTTACTATTCTCAGCACACTGTTCCCATGATTTGCAAAACTTTTATCATTGTTACAGATCAAGGGTTTCCCCAGGGATTGTATTCATGCAGGATACATAGCCAGTATTTTATAACCGACTTCAAAAAAAGGAGGAGGTTCTCATTTCGACGCATATATATATATTTTTTTTATGTATTTTCACTGATTACTCCTAAACTATGCTCGAGATTACTATCCGAAAATGATGGCAGATTTTGTGAATGAGAAACCGCTGTCCGCGAGATCCCACAGCTTGCAGGATTGCAATCCAAAAGTATCATCAACTTTGTATTCCCCGAAAAGAAAGATCATGTTTTCCAATCAAAAACAAAATCCATACAAAAAGTTTTTTGCCTTCTACTAGTATCTCTTTTTTATCTGTCAAGTTGCTTTCAAAAAGCACGATTATATGTGCATTCAGGGGCGGCTATAAGGAAAGGGGGCGCAGAGTACTCAAAGAAAAGGACTGAAAATTTGCAAAATACTGGTTAAAATCTAAAAGATATCATTTAAAGAAGCGATTAAAAAAAACTCGTCCAGGGCGCAATGGCTACTAAAGCACTCGTTGGGTGCATATTTTCTCTTTCAATCGCATGCAAAGATGTCCGTTTTGGTTTCCGTCCTGAAATTGCTACGATATATCTTTATTTGTGATAATAAAGAAATACCTCTCTTGTGCTATCAATTATTTGACAATTATCCCTAAACGAATTCTCGAAATTTAGTACACTAATCAGAATGTATGTGTACAACAAGTGAAAATATATTGGAGCGGCTTAGGCACTTAGGGGCGCGACGTTTTCCCTAGGCGAGGGCGTACCGGCCCTCGGGCCGATGGGCCGGCGGGCCAGTCCGAGCCTGAAGCCAACCAAAAAAAGTTGATATTATATTAATGTAAAGTAAAAGAAAAGCAATTGGGCATTCTCACTAGCGAGTTTTCCCGGGTTAAAGCAGAAAAGCGTTATCTCTGAGTAAATATACATAAGGGGGACAGTTTAACCTTAAAATCGGTCAAAATATGGATTTTTCTTTTTTATTATTAAACGAAAGCCTGTTTAATTGTGAATATTTTGACACTTCATTTTTACCCATACGGTAATTATATCGCGAGATATTGTAAATTTTGTTAGCGCAACCCACAGAAAGTAAAATTTTAAATAGCTTTATCTCCATGTTCATATTTTTTAAGGTTTAGTTCATCTGGCGAAACCCTATTCGTCTCGCTTTTCTGTCTGTCTGTCTGTCTGTCCGTCACAGTGCCCGTTCTCAGAAAGTATACATATTTTTAGACTTGAAATTTTGCATACTTATAGCTGAATACCTCACATCAAACGACAAATCATAAAATTTCGAAAAAGTCTTATATTTAACCTTCCGGGCTCTAACTTGTGTATTTTAAGCAATTTTTTATCCCCCCCCCCCTCCCTTTTCACCCGGGAGGCACTTTTCTAACTTTTGCCGACACCCCTTTGACGGCGCTTTCATATTATGCACCATAACTTACATATTTTAGTTCCACTCTTTACCGCCAGGGGGCACATATCTATCTCGGGTGCTATGGGCCGGACTCCCTCGACTCTGCGGATAGGTTGCAAAACGGAGTTCCGTTCGGATAGAGGTTTGTTTAGAATAGAGTGCGCCAAATTTAAGTCAGCCAAAATTTAAGTCAGCCAAAATATAGTCAGCCAAAATTTAATTATATATGCAGTTAAAAAAGTTGTTCTTTTCGAAATGTACTTTTAGTTCAATATTGAAGTGCAGTGAGTTCACCATTTGAACCACATTTTAAAAAATAAACAAAATGTGGTTAGATTTGGTTGCGAAATGTGGAACTAACAAGTTTTGCAAAAGAATAAAGTGTTTTGAAAGGAATATTAAACTAAACCCTCTGTGCGATCTGAGATCACACTTACCCACTTCTTTGTATTTGATATAGACATTTAAACTTTTTTGTACATGTTCTTTATTATTTGTGTGATAAATCTGCGATGGATTAGCCTTCAGGTTTTTTGTTATTTTTTTTTTTAAATAAAAGTATATGAAGATGTGTTAGATTTCATCGCTTTACACTATATATATCAGTCAAAAAAATTATATTAAATGTAATATTAGATGTATCTAAAAATCCATGCGCATTCTTGTGTATTACACCTTTGAAAATCTTTTTTTTAAAAATTGGGCAAAAATATCAAATTTTAAAAAAGTAATAGGAATTTTAAAAGATTCAAATTTTTATAAACTTTTTAAAAAATTTAATTATATATGCAGTTAAAAAAGTTTTTCTTTTCAAAATGTACTTTTAGTTCAATATTGAAGTGCAGTGAGTTCACCATTTGAACCACATTTTAAAAAATAAACAAAATTGTTGAAAAGGTAAACTGTTCCCTTAACACATTGAATACGGTATCGGTACAGTACAAAGTCTAAAGTTCGGACACCCAAAGTTCGGAATTGTCCAAAGTTCGGACTTTCCGCCCTTCAATAAGTTAATTTATATAAAATATCGGTATCTGTTCATTAAAACAGTATTTTTCTGTAAAAATATAGATTTTTTCTATAAAAATTACAAAATTCATATTTTTTACAGAAAAAACTGTTTTTTTTATGGTAAAAAATGTGAATTTTGTATTTTTTACAGAAAAAATCATATTTTTTACAAAAAAAAAACTGTTTTCAAGAAAGAAGTGAAAAAGCAAAATTGTTGAAACAAAAAGGGAAAAAAAAAAAAGTCTAAAGCAAAGAAGCTTTATTAGTGAATCTTAACTCATGTCTATTTACAGAATAAAAGAAAAACTTTTTCTGTAAAAAATATAGATTTTTTCTATAAAAATTACAAAATTCACATTTTTTACAGAAAAAACTGTTTTTTTTTACTGTAAAAAATGTGGATTTTGTATTTTTTACAGAAAAAATCATATTTTTTACAAAAAAAAAAAACTGTTTTCAAGAAAGAAGTGAAAAAGCAAAATTGTTGAAACAACAAAAAAAAAAGTCTAAAGCAAAGAAGCTTAATTAAATGAATCTTAACTCATGTCTATTTACAGAATAAAAGAAAAACTTCTTAATGGTTTACCTAAGTTAATAAAGCAACCCACATTTGACTAAAATGTTCAATAGTTAAGAAAGTTATCAACTGCTCTGCTCAACAAGCGCAAAACGTTTTGACACATTTATAAATTCATTTTTTAACGGAACGATATAAAATTGGAAGGCCTGACTATGGAAGCGATTTGGAATCGAACTATGTTTTCCATTTTTTGATAAATACCCATTGAGTTATCAGCGATTTTGATCACGTGACAAAAGCGTTTTTCACCCTTCCTTGAATGGTTATTCCCTCTTTCGCGCTGGAATTCGGTTCAAAACGCCCACTTTGACACTATTTTCTGAAAGATCAATTGCGTTTGCAAAAAAACGGAAAACACAGTTCGAATACTATATAGTTTCTGAACAACAACACCTGCTAGTTTCAAGCATCTCCGAACAAAAATAAATTTAAAACTTGTGTATTAAAGTTGCCCTTTTGGATTTGAGACCAGCCTTAAATAAATGTTTTTGTTTTACTTTTTATTTTGTTACGATTTATTCAATGAAGATGATTGTTTAATTTAGTATTAATAGTTGTTATATGCAATTTTTAATATATGAACGTCATATTCTGCCTTTTAAGTGGTGAATTTTCTTTTTATTGTAAGAGCAATATTTTTGATAACCCAAAGTTCGGAAACATCCGAAGTTCGGACTTGGTAAAGTCCCGAGGATTCCGGACTTTGGACATGTACTGCATGTGATGAAAAGCATATAGCCTGAATTCCCGCATATTTTGTTAAAATTGTATAAATAAAAAGAGGTAATTTCGAAGACACAGTGTAATATTCGAGCTCACAGCCAATCAGAAGTAAGCATGCTTGAATTACACTTCATTTTTTATCCTTACAAAATATCCGGTACCAGTAATATTTTTTTCCTCCAATCCAAAAAAACGTTTATTGACGTGACCCGTCTCCAACGGTTGACAAAAAACAAGTGGGTAAATGTGATCACAGGTCGTACAGAGGGTTTCGTTTAATATTCCTTTCAAAACAGTTTATCCTTTTGCAAAATCTGTTAGTTCCTAATTTCGCAACCAGGGGGCTGCGAAAATTAACTCTATTCTAAACAAACCTCTATCCACTGAGCTCGACATATAAAGTAAAGCTGTATATACATATAAAGTATGAGCATATACATATAAAGTAAAGCGACATATAAAGTATGTAAAGCTCAGTGCCTCTATCCGAACGAAACTCCGTTTTACAAACTATCCGAAGATATATTAGCCATGGGGATCGGGCCCAAAGCAAAAAATTGGAACTGAAATATGTACGGCTATGGTGCATAAGATGAAAGAGTGGTCAAAGGAGTGTCGGCAAAAGTTAGAAAAGTGCACCCCCGGATGAAAAGTGTGGGGTTAGAAAAATTCCTAAAAATAGAGAAGTTAGTATTTTTTTTTTACTTTTTTATTTTAAATAAATAAAAAAAATTAAATCAATATTTAAAAAAATTCTGAAATAAAATTGAAACTTATATTTATCTCTTTAATTAAATGAAAAATATTTGAAATTTGACAAGCAATTTTTCGAGTTATAACAATTTTAAATTACCCCACTTAAAAAATAATAAATAAATAAATAAATAAATATTTTTTTTTAGAAACTTTATGAGAAATTTTAGGATGTGATTTTGCTTACAAATTATAGGGCTAACCATCACAAAAAAAAAAAAAAAAAAAATCAACGTTTCAACTCAGTAAATAAAAAAAATAATAAATAAATGTTTCCCTGACCACTTACATTAACTTTGTTTCTTGAATTAGACGCATTTCAATTTGTGTTTAATCCCTTCAAACCTGACAAAATATTTAAACGGGTATATCTCTGTGAGTTTTGCAGATATCAAGATGGAATTTTTTGAGTTTCATTCAGGAATGGATGAGGAAATTTTTCCTAATTGGAAATTTTACCCTACGGGGGCTGTATAAAAATTTATTTTTTTTATTTTCTCAAATAGAACCCACATGGGGTTGCAACTTATGTCATCAAATTCTGCCCCCCCCCCCCTTTTTTATGAAATTTTGTAACTGGAAGTACAGTGGCGGTCAAAAGTTTCCGGCCAGCATAAAATTTTTGGTTAATTTGTAAGTATGCCCATATGAAGAGGAATCTCAAAGTGATACTTATACACTTTATTGACATGACAGTTAAGAACTTATTTATGGAATAAAAATTAAATATCAATAAATTTAATTGACAAAATTAATTGCAAAAGAAAACGCATGTTCTCAAAAGTTTCCGGCCACCTTGGCAAGTTTGGAAAAAAATGGTGTCATAAAAGAAAATAACAGTGATCAACAACATTTACAATTAGTATTTTGTATTCATACATTTAGCAATATGTACTGCGGCGCAGCAACGTGGCATTGATTCAATGAACGGTTTTAGATCATCAATGTTAAATTTTGTCCACGTTTCTGGCAATTTTTGTGAAAATGCTGCTAAATTGGAATATTTATAATTCCACTTACGTTTTCAAGTTAGTTTCAAAGATTTTCTATTATATTCAGATCGGATGATTGGGCTGTTCATTTCAAAAGCGAAGTTTTTTTTGTGAGAAAGCCACTGCTTGACGAGCTTGCATGTATGCTTTTGGTCGTTATCATGATGACACAAATAGTTGCGACCTCAATTTTTCCTCCAGTAAGGCATCAAATGATCTTGCAAGATATCCCTATGCATTGCACTATTCATCTTGCCGCGGATTTCAAATAACGGACAGGCGCATTTTCCAGAAAATGTTCCCCACAGCATAACGTGTCCTCTGCCGTGCTTCATTGTAGGAATAATATATCTAGAACCTTATCTTTTGTTTTTAGGCAATCGGTTGTAATGTTTTTTATCACTCACAAAAAGATTGAACGTCGAATCATCTGAAAATAGTACTTTTTTCCAGTTTTCAGTTGTCCAGTCTTTGTATTCCTTGGCAAACGCCATTCGGGCCCTCTGAATTTTTTTACTTATGAAAGGTTTTTTAACACCGACTATTCTATAAAGTTCTACGTCACATAAGCGTCTGGACACTGTACATAGACTTGTTTCAGCAATTACCATAACACCATAAATCGCTTTTAACACCATAAATGGCGTGGAATTGCAGCGGCATTTTTACGCGGGTCATCAACTGCTTTTCTTCTGATAATTCTGCCCACAAGAATAGTCGTTTTCCGGGGTTCCCCGAACCGTGGCAAGTTTCGAAGGCCATGAACATCTTTATATATTTTTTAAAATATCGTTTACAGCAAATTTTCCGATTGACAACTTTGCCGCAAGCTCACGAGAGGATTGCCCCTTTAGCGACAAACAAATCACTCATTTACATGGGCGTACCCAAGGGGGGGGGGCTGATGGGGCTACAGCCCCCCCCCCGAAATTTTCGAAAGTGATATGAAAAAGTGCTGCTTTTTCGTCTTTCTTTTTTGGAAAAAAAATTTAATTTTTTTCAATCATACAGCGGACTAGCCATTTTCATAAGTCCCATATTAGTCCACATTGACAACAAAGAAGAGAAAGGGGCAGACGGGGTTACAGCCCCCCCCCCCCCCACACACACACACACTCTCCCGAAATAGTCGAAAAATGAAATAAAAAAGTGATTTTTTCTTACTTTTTTAAGGTAAATCTGTAATTTTTTTCTTCTGTCATATAGCAAAATAGACATTCTCGTTAACGCCATATCAGTCCACATTGACATCACAGCACACCTAAAGATGGGGAAGGGGCTGCTGGAATTACAGCCCTCCTTCTCTCGAAATAGAAGAAAATGAAATGAAAAAATAGTGCTGAATTTTTTTTGTGTCTGCTTGAGATAAATTTGCATTTTCTCCCCTATCATTCAACAGACTAGCTGTTCCCTTTGCTGTAGTTCCATATTAGTGTACAGTGACACCACGTTATACACAAAAAGGTAGAAGGGGGCTAATGGGGTTACAGCCCTCTTCCCAAAAAGTCGAACATGAAATGAAAAAGTGCTCATATTTTTCTTTTTGTTTGAGATAAATTTGTATTTTCCCCCTATCATTCAACAGACTGGCTGCTCTCTTCTCTTTTGTTCCATACTTGTGCACAGCGGGCCCACATTATACCCAAAGAGGTGAAAGGGGCTAATGCGGTGCCCCCTTCCTTAATAGTCGAAAATGAAATGAAAAAAGGCTGATTTTTTTCTTCTTGTTTCAGATAAATTTGTAATTTTTCTTCTGCCATAAAGCGAAATAACCATTCTCGTCAAATCCATATTAGTCCACATTGACATCACAGCCAGGGGCGTAGCCACAGATATTTTTTCGGGGGGGAGAATTCGAAAATTTCCCAACTTGAAACAAATTGCTCCAATTTTCGACTAAAATGATATGCACAACGTGTATAATAATTATAATGATACTTTTGCATAAAAAATTCCTTTCCAAAGAAAAATTCTGAAACTGAAAACATAAAATTTCTAATTATGGGTTTGTTTACTAAAAAAATAAATACGCTTTTTACTTTCTTCTATCTTTACAAGAAAAAAGTATTGGATTCGTGAAAAAATTCGACTTCCGGTTTTAGACTGATTTATACACAAGAACGCAAGAACAAATGCACGAAATTTAATAAAACTTTAGAGATTCACTTATACAGTCGAACCTCGTTAACGCGAACACTCAAGGGGAAACTTTTTTTTATTCGTATTAAAAGTAGTTCGTGTTATCGGAACTTAGCTACATTACATACAACTGGACTAGGCAATCGGAAACAGTTCGTGTTAAAGAGGTTTGACTGTACCTTGATAAAAATTGGTGCTGATTTGTTTTTGGTGTAAATCGTCCAATATGTGGCACTGCTATGCGGCATTTTTCACGATTTACATGATTTTAGAGATAATTATATCTCAAAAACTATTGCACGGAATTTGATTAAATGTCATATTCTGTTAAACCTTGACATATTTTGATGCAGATTAGCTTTTTATGTATATCATATAGCAGGTGGCGCTGCTATGCAGCATTTTTCACGGTTTTGCGATAGCTGTATCCAAGGCTCGAAATGGGAAAATCCACGAACCGGAACGATATTTCAAAATTATTGTCGACTATTTTTTTTTTTAAGTACAGTAAAGTCTCAATTATCCGAGTCCCGCTTAACCGAGTTCCCGCTTTAGCCGAGTTATTTTCTTCTGATGGACTGATTGCTTCCATTATGATGAAACAACCATTATAAATGAAGTGTTAGGAGAAGATGAAAGAGAAGTCGTAAAAAGTTAGAACTCTGATTTTCTGGTCAGAGTTCCAACTTTTGGACCAGAGTTCTAACTTTTCACGGCTGCTCTTTCATCTTCACCTAATACTTCATTTATAATGGCTGTTTCATCATAATGGAAGCTATCAGTCCATCAGAAGAAAATGATCCATTCCAAAGGTATAAGTTCGATTGAAAAAAACAATTTCATTCCCGGTATTTCTTAAAAGTAATGGAAATGTACATCAAAGAAATGTTACTAGTACCATAAAAAGGATTGAATTAAGTGAAAATTTATATTTCATCTCCTTAGTGAGTGACGATTTGTGTAAATTCCGTTTATACGAGTTTTTTCCTTATCCTAGGTAAGCTTGGTCCCTATTAACTCAGACAATCGGGACTTTACTGTATAGCAAATTTATATTTAACCGTAGAAAAACCAATTTTAAAAAATGCATTCAAGATTTTAAATAATTAGAAAAAAACGTTACAGAGAGCATAGAGGCTATATCTATGAAACTGTAATAATATTTTTTAATAATTCCACGAACCGGAACACTATTTTTCATACTTTCACGAACCGGAATAATATTTGTCACAATTTCACGAACCGGAACATCGTTCCGGTTTGCTCGGGTACATTTCGAGCCCTGGCTGTATCTCAAAAATTAATGCACGGAATTTAGTCAAACTTCATATTCCACATAAGTAGCACTTCCACATAAATAAATCCTTATTAGGCTTGGGTCTATACTGTCCAAAGCTATCGCTTTTGTGCACTTTGAGTAAGGAATTTTGGTTGCAGACATCTAAGAGGCTGGGTGCCAAAATTCAATGATTTGTTTGAAAAATGCTATGCTTATATCTCCTTTTTAAATCCACACAATTCAACAAATCTATACCTTTAGAGATTGTTATTATAGGCGAATAATTTTCATTTAATTTTGGCACTGTGATTGCAAATTTCGAGGCATTAACATGTATGTAGTAGAAGAAAATTTTGGGATTGGCACATCCGACTATTTTTCACTTAATATTAATTCTTGTGGTCTTCAAAGAAGCCCACCTGTTAATAACATTGCTTAGTTTGATAAAATTCCTTATTTCACTTTCATATTTTAAAAGCATTAGGCTGTCAAGTCTGTCATCCCTCATTGTAGCTTGCAATATAATTTTTTTAAATTTTTATTTGACTAAAGATTCTTTCATTAGATGCAACGCCATAAAGATAAGCTGCTGCGAATGTTAAGGTACGTCTACGTGTATACAGTTTGATGGCGTGACCCAAATAGTCTTTGAATTTCATGGCATGAGTAAAAGGTTTGTTAAGTTAGTTGGGAATTGGTTTATTTCTGTTCGACTCTGCAAGTCATGTACATCCGGTTTCTCATATCCAGGTGGAAACATTATTAACTTTTCCCTTGCACAATTGTAATTTAAATATGGAATGCATTGATGCAATATTCTCTTGATATAGGGAACATTGTCATTTAAGCCCATTACTAAATTCCCGAAATTTTCTTGTATTTCTTATAATTCTTTACTGTAAAACTTATGTGTATCAATGTCCATTGCTGTGCTATTATTTTTATCTATTGCCTTTGGTGAAACCGTTTTCCTACGGTGCTTTCGGAACTCAGCTTCTCCAGTCACATCATAATATTCATAATTGTTTGTGAGCTTGTCTGTAAGGAAATCTTTATTTCTTCAAAATTTTATTAAAGTGCAACGTGCCAGTGTTACAGTGCATGTCGATTTTTTTCTTCAGTTGATGGACTGCTTTCATGGTCATATTTCTGTTCCAAATTAAAATCGTCCATTTTTTAACTTTTGCATCCTCGAATGGATTTTTAGATGATCCAAAATCTTGCACGAAAACTCTTTTCCTATTATGAAGAGTTTCTTCGTGCTGAGATTTATAGTAACTTTTTAGAACAGCTTTAAACACACACTGGACTTTTGGTTTAAAATTTTATAAACACATATGAATATAAACGAACAGGACTCATATATATTTCCGCACACAAATAAAAGTAAAATGTGACAAATTTATCTAAACTAGCGAGTTCTTATATCCTCATTTACTCATATAATGCTTTTTACTTGACAGCGAAGGGTTAACTAACTTTTGCGGCAAAAAAATCACGAGAATGAGTAAAATATTGTCCAAAAATTGCAAAATTAGTCAAAAAAGTTGTGAAAACTCATCAAATCCTCTTGCCCATAGCTGTGTTTCAAGTAGGTTACTACATTCCTTTCTGTTGTGCTACAAGTGATCTCCAATTTACAAAAGGAGCTGCAACTCCTTTGGATTAAAATATCTGGATTCTCTTTTGGGAGGAGAAGGCGAGGTAGGGTGAAATTTTTGAGAAAGGAACAAAGTTTTGGAGGAAATAAAGAAACTGGTTAATCAGTTACTGATGGACAGGAGTAGAGAAATTTAGGCCTGGTAGATGTACAATATTTTTGTTGAACTGAAAAATACAATGATAGATTGAGCGTGGCTGATTTTTTTTTGTATTTATTTTGATAATTTAACTTTTTTACTGTTGCAGTACTCAAAATAATCCCGAAAACAATAAAAATTTCGTAATTTTTTTACTATTACTTTTAAAAAAGAAAATGTCTCAAAAATCTAGAATTTCCCAACTCTAAGCTCAAATTTCCCAACTTCACATATATTGGGGGGGAGGCTCCCCCCCCATACCCCCCATGGCGACGCCCCTGATCACAGCATACTGAAAGAAGGGGAGGCGGCTGATGAGCTTACAGCCCCCTCCTGACGAAATAATCGAAAAAAATATTGCTTTTTTTCTTTCTGTTTGAGATAAATTTACATTTTTTTTCTCCTATTATTCCACAGACTAGCCACACTCTTCTGTTTAGTTCCATATTAGTGCACAGTGACACCACATTATACCCAAAGAAGTAGAAAGGGGGTGATGGGCTTACAGACCTCTCCCAAAATAGTTGAAAATGAAATGAAAAAAAGTGGTGATTTTTTTTTCTTTTTGTTTGAGATAAATTTTTACTGCAATTGTTTTCTGCAATACAACGAACTAGACTTTCTGGCTAGTGTCATATCAGCGCACAGTTACACCACTGTATACCCAATGAGGGGAAGGAGGCTGATGGGTTTATAGGGCCCCCTTTCGAAGTAATCAAAAATGAAAAAAAAATCATTTTTTTCTTTCTTTTGAGATAAATTTAAATATTTTTTGTGCGACGCAGCTATTCTGGTTAGTCCCATATACTAGTGCACAGTGATGCCCCAGCATACACACAAAGAAGTCGATGGCGACGAGGGTTATGAGGTTACAGCTCCATTCCACCTCCGAAGAGATCGCAGTGAAATGAAAAAAGGGCTGATATTCCTTCTTTTTCAGATAAATTTGTTTTATTTTCTGGCATGCCACAAAATTATTTTTCGTGTTAATCCAAAATCCTCCTCAGTCCTGCGACCAAATTTACTTGAAACCACAAAATCAATTTTCAAATGACTGAAAAATAGTTCCATGACTGTTTTACGGGATAAATGAAAACGTATATGGTCAGTTCAAGAGAGCTACAAGTAAATTTGACAAATCTAAAAGTAGTTTAATTTAAGGAGATTTTTAATTTCTCTCATAGACGGCGGGCACCAAGATTGTCAATGCGGAAGTATGTTAATGCACAGTAACACTACAGCTAATCACAAGTCGATTTCGGGTAAATCGGTAAACCGGAGGTGCGGAAGAGTGACTGTAAAAGTAGCTTATTAACTTTCATTTTCCTGTCGCATCTCCATGCCAAAAATTTGTGTTTTTTTCCACGATTTTATGACAAAATTTGCGTTTCCTCAGCAGTCCTTTGAAAAAATTCGCTTTTTCTGCGGCTTTTTGCCGAAATTCGCGGGGTTTTTGCACACTCCTTTGTCAAAATTTGCGTTTTTACCACGGATCTGTGACGAAATTTGCGTTTTTTCGCATTTTTCGTCGGGTTTTTGATGAAATTCAAGTTTTTTTGCGGATTTTTGCTGAAATTCGCGTTTTTTTTACGAAATCTTTCGTCGAAATTTGTTTTTTTCCGTGGCTTTTTCAACGAAATTCGCGTTTTTTCTCGTCGTTTTGATGAAATTCGCTTTTTTTCTGCGGCTCTTTGACGAAATTCGCGTTTTCTTTGACGAAAGTGGCGTTTTTTGCGGCTGTTTGACGAAATTCGCTGTTTTTCCGCCGTCTTTTAACGAAATTCACGTTTTCTATGGCTTTTCTTTATGACCCTGCTTTTTCTTTTTTGCGATCCTTTGACGAAATTCGCATTTTTTCCGCTTCCGTTTGACGGAATGTGTGTTTTTTTTAGCGATGATTTGTCGAAATTTGCACCTTTTCTGCGGCCATTTGACGAAATTCGCGTTTTTCCGAGGTCATTTGCCGAAATACGAGTTTTTTTTTACGCAATCCTTCTTCGAAATTTGCGTTTTTTTCTCGTCTTTTTGATGAAATTCACGGTTTTTTTGCGATTCTTTACTAAATTAGCATCTTTTTCACAGCCCTTTGACGGAATGCGTGTTTTAAACGATCTTTTTTTCGAAATTCTTGTTTTTTCCGCGACCTTTTGATAAAATTCGCGTTTTTTCGGCGGCCCTTTGACAACATTTGCGTTTTTTTCGAGATCCTTTGTCGAAATTGTCTTTTATCCACGGCTTTTTGACGAAATTCACATTTTTCTCTGGCCCTTCGTTGTTACCCTGCTTTTTCTTCTTTTTGCGATCCTTTAACGAAATTTGCGTTTTTTTCTGCTTCCCTTTGACGAAATTCGCGTTTTTTCTGTGGTCATTTTCCGAAATTAGCGTTTTCTTGTGTAATCCTTCGTCGAAATTTGCGTTTTGTCCGTGGCTTTTTGACGAAATTTGCACTTTTTTCTCGTCTTTTTGATGAAATTTGCGTTTTTCTCTTTCCCTTTGACGAAATTCGCGCTTTTTCAGCTTTCTTTTGAAGGAATGTGTGTTATTTTAGCGATTCTTTGTCCAAATTTGCATTTTTTCTGCAGCCCTCTGACGAAATTTGCGTTTTTTCGGAGGTCATTTGCCGAAATTCGCGTTTGTTTTACGCAATTCTTGCGGATTTTTGACGAAATTTGCGTTTTCCCCCGTCTTTTTTATGAAATTCGCTTTTTTTTTATCCTTTACAAAATTAGCTTTTTTTTCGCAGCCCTTTGACGGAATGCGTGTTTTAAGATATCTTTTTTCGAAATTCGCGTTTTTTCTACGACTTTTTGATGAAATTCGCGTTTTTTCGGTGGTCATTTGCCGAAATTCCCTTTTTTTTAGGCAATCCTTCGTCAAAATCTACGTTTTTTAGGCAATCCTTCGTCGAAATTTACGTTTTTCCGCGGCTTTTTGACGAAATTTGCTTTTTTTCTCGTCTTTTTGATGAAATTTGCGTTTTTCTGCGGCCTTTTGACGAAATTCACGTTTTTTCTGTGTCCCTTTGACTAAATTCGCGTTTTTTCCGCTTCCCTTTGACGGAATGCGTATTTTTGAGCGATCCTTTTGTCGAAATTTGCGTTTTTTCTGTGACCCTTTGTCAAAATTCGTGTTTTTTTCTGTGATCATTTGACGAAATTCGCAATTTTTCGGTGGCCATTTGACGAAATTCGCGCTTTTCCCGCGGCTTTTTGACAAAATTAGCGTTTTTTTCTCGTAATTTTGATGAAATTTGCGCTTTTCTGCGCCCTTTTGACGAAGTTTACGTTTTTCCTTGTCCTTTTGACGAAATAGGCTTTATTGCGATCCTTTACGAAATTAGCTTTTTTTCGCAGCCCTTTGATGGAATGCGTGTTTTTAGCGATCTTTTTTCGAAATTCGCATTTTCCCCGGAAACTTTTGATGAAATTCGCGTTTTTTCTGCGTCCTTATGACGAAATTCGGGTTTTTTCTGTGCTCATTTGACGAAATTAGCGTTTCCTCCGCGAGCATTTGACGTAATTCGCGTTTTCTCCCTGATCATTTGACGAAATTTGACTTTTTTTTCGCAGTCCTTTGACAAACTTCGCCTTTTATTCGTGGCCCTATGACAATTTCGTTTTTTCCCTTTTCGGATCCTTTAAAAAAATTGGAGATTTATTTTCTGCGAACGATTGATGAAATCGTTTTTTTTCGGCGACCATGTTAAAAATCGCGATATTTTTTAAGTCCGAATTTTCGGAAAATTGGGAACAAACTCACCCTGTCCCTCCCCCCCCCCCTGGCTACGGCCGTATTGGCAAAAATGATTTCTGTTTATAACACAATTCAACGTGTTTCGTAAGATTTAGAACATTATGGAAATTTAAGTCAGCCCCCCCCCCCCCCGAAATAAAATCCTGGGTACGCCACTGCTCATTTAGGAACAATAAATTGTTAAACTTTTCATTTTTGAATTTCAAATACATTATTCACCTTGATTAATTAACAAACATGGCCAAAAAAAAAACACTTTAGCGATAGCAAAAACTAATGAATGACGAATGGCCGGAAACTTTTGCACGCGCGAATTTTGAATTGCTCCCCTTTTCATGAAGTATCTTAAGTAACCAATCAAAATGATCACGTGGTTAGAGGTAATTTGCTTATTCCTAACTTTTGGAGCAATTGAACTTCTTCTTCGCTAAAACGTTCTGTCAAAGAAATCAAAAAAACTAACTGGCCGGAAACTTTTGATCGCCACTGTATGTGTCTAGGGGCAAAATTTAAACAAACAGGCTATTGTTTCGATCTTTATGAATCACACTAGATCATATACAGGACTTCACAAAAGAATTCGGATATTTTTCCGACTATTGATGGAAATTACTGAAATTAGGTTTTCAAGTGTGTTACATGTGTTTTTCAAATGTTTTACTTAGACATCATCTTCCATTTTATTAAACGATGATGGTTTGTTAAAATATTCTAAATACATTGGAACATGTTCAATAATCTATGCTTGACGCATGAGTTTTCGTTCTAGTTAAGGGGTCTCAGGACTTTAAGAGTCCTGAGACCCCTAACTAGAACGAACACTTTAAAATTTTCGAAATTTTAATTTTTTTAGATGTTAAACTATCTTTTCTAAACTTTTTGTATAGTTGTTTCCTTGAAATTCCCATAAGTTATGGCTTTTAGAATTATACTCACTCAATAGCTAAAGCGGCGTTTCTGAAACTTTGAAACCATTTTTCTCCAAATGACGTTTTTGGGCATAACGCGCACGGTATCTCAAAAATTTCTGGATATTTTTTCATAAAATTTTCAAAACATATGTTTTATGTCAGTCTGTATAAACTGAACCTAAAATTTCATTTTTATTGTTCAAAAAAACATATTTTTTTAGGCGATTATATTGTTGAAATTTTCTAAATTTTGCATCAGCCAAAAACAACTTTATATTAAAAATATAAAAAGGCTTTAAATGCAAATTTATTTAGGTTCAGGGTAATTATTACAATCTGTAGTATAAGTAGACACAAAAATTTTCATTCTAGTTGCAAAATTTATTTTGTAATCCTGCGCATGTTAGGCCGATTTTCTCATCGTTAAATGCCTGACAGGTTGGAGACCCCAGAAAATGCTAATTCTGCATCTTGCAATTTTTTAAATACATGAAATGAAAGAACATGCTTATATCTTTCATCCCAATATAAAATTGTGTCTTAAAAGGAAATACATTTTAAGATATTATATGTTGAAAATGGTCTTTTTTTTTTTCTTCCAATTTTAAGAGTCCTGAGACCGCTTAAAAGGCACACTGCATTCAATTGAAACTTTTATGAGTGAGTCAAAAATATAAGGCACGGTGGTTGTTCCGAAAATAGGAATAATTTCCAGATATCGTTATCGTTATCAGTTTTTTAACCATTTGGAAAAATGGTTATTGTCCTCGGTCAGGGTAGGAAATCAAAAACAGATCTGAAGCGTTTTATTAGTTGAATCTCGCATTTTATTCGTTTACTGATGGGTCTATACAGTAATCTGTATTTTCCCTTTACTTTCAACAGCGATGGATACTTCTGTTGCCACTATGACAAAAAAGTAATAAAAACTACAAATAAAAAAAAAAAAATCAATAACTCAGAAACAAATTGAGATACAGCTTTCAAACAAATTGCATTTAAAAATGCGTTTTTTTTCCTCTATACGACGATATAAAAAGTAATATTGTGGGATGTTTAGAAGTTAAAAAATGAAATTTTATTTAAAATGGGTCCAGGAATATTAATGTTTAATCCATGGCGTACGTAATGTATGACCAGCTCCGTAGAAGTTTAGAAATTTACAGTACCGAAAATTGTAAAACTGAAATTTCTTTTAAAATTTGTTCATGATGGGTCCAGGAATGTTAATGTTTAATCCATGGCGTACGTAATGCATGATCAACTCCGCCATGTCTTAAATTTTAGTCTTTGAAAAAATCATTTTCCAAATGGTCGTTGTAATTTGTTAAATTGCTCTTTTTTTTTTTTTTTTTTTTTTTTTACAATTTCTTCCTTTGCTTTTCCTTTTATGAATTTGCAATGATATGCAGATTATACATTTATTATTAGCATGCTTTACTGATTTACGTGAAGAGAAAAAGTTAATAAAATATCACTGTTAAATATCAAATAACACTAAGAAATACTTAATACTAACACATATTTAATAATAGCTTTTTGTTACATAATGCATTCAACAGTAATATTGTCTTCTTGCACACCCTCCCCCCCCCCCCTTTGCACAGCGGTAAGCAAAGCTTCTGAAAAAAAAAAAATGGTGGACAATATTCTTCCCAATTTTTTAACAATAAAAAATAAGAAGTATCATTTCGATCCTAATTTCTCTAACAATGAATTACACATGTGGCTGACGAATAGTAATGGCGGACGCTGTAATATTCCATATTTTGGAATGAAATGATTTTATAATAATTTAATGGTTTTAGTAATAACTTTATAGTGTCATAAAAATAGGTAAGACTATTTTGATGCAAGGAAAAAAATACAAAAAAAGGGAAACTTTCGTTGGATCAAAAATGATAACGATATCAAAAGACACCCCCCCCCTCCCTCCTTCTCCCTAAAGTGATAACGTAATATATGTACAGCCCCAAAGTGGCACAACTCTCAAATATTCGTCTTGAATGTTATTCCATGGGAAACTCTTCCCTCCGGCAGGAAGAGTCCTTCCTTCCGGTCTTCCAGTTTCCTTGTAAAGCCATTAAAGATGAAAAACACCGCGAGACCACAAAAAGAGCAGTCTGACCAAAACAAAGAGACCGCGAATAGCTTTAAGGTCCAGATAGACGTATCATTGAACTACTTTCAGTGTCGGCGTCTTTTCTTGTAGTCACGCGGTGTTTTTCCCATTTAATGCCTTTACAAGGAAACTGCTGGACATCCTGCAGGAGGGAGAAGTTTACTTCAATTTCGATCTAATTTTCTTATCTCCTTTTCATTGTTGAATCCCCGTCCTTTTGTTAAAACCACATTTTATTGCTTTAGAGTGAGAAGAAGCACTTTTTATTTCTAAACGCATCCTTAGGGATGTTCATATATAACGTTATCATTTTATGGGGGAGGGGGGGTCTGGCAAATGATATCGTAAGATATCTCTAGGGGGATGGGGGGTTCGTCTTTTGATATCGTAATCATTTTTGATCTAACCAAAATTTTCTCTTTTAATTTGTAACTTGTTCTTTAAATCAAAATAGTCTGTTATATATTTTTAGTATGTTATCTATTTTTATGGAAATACAAAGTTAGTATTAAAATCATTCAGTTATTTTAAAATTATTTAATTCCAAAATATGGAATACCACAAAATTTGGCATTCCTATTCTTCTGTCATATGTGAATGAAAATATAATTTGCTGCTCGAGAAACTAGGTACGAAGCATGTTTGAAATGATACTTGTTGTGTTTATTGCTAAATAAATGAGAAAGTTGTCCACCTGTTGAGTTGATAAGAAGTTTTGTCTGCCCCATCACCCCCACCCGTGCGGGGGCAAGTGCTAAGACATTATTACTGTTGAATGCATTATGTAACAAAAAGCTATTATTAAACCCTTTAACAGGCCGTGCTAATATACTTACCACTTAATTTTTATTGAAAATTGATCAATTCACACTGGAATTTTTAGTAAAATATTTTGTTTTTACTATGCTTGCGATATCAACCGGCTTTTTATCGCAAGCATTATAAAAACAAAATATTATACTAAAAATTCCGGTGCGAATTGATCAGTTTTCAATAAAAATTAAGTGGTAAGTATATTACCACGACCCGTTAAAGGGTTAAATAGTAACTACGTCTTTTAAAAGTGTTATTTGATATAAAGTTATTTCATATACAAAGTGATATTTTATTGACTTCTCCTCATTTGAATCAATGAAGTATGCTAATAATAAATGTATACCCATAACCGTACATCACTTCGAACAAAAGAATAAGGTTAAAAAAATGTAAATTTGATTTTTAGGCATTGATAACGATATCATTACGGAAGGAAGGGGGGGGGGGGGGGGTTCGAGGAATGATAATGTATGATATTTAATGAAGGGGGGGGGGGGTAAGAGGGTACAAAATTACCAAAAAATTGATAACGTTATATAAAAGTATAGCCCTTTATGCACGTTTTTACTGCTGCATGCAGAGCTAAGTGCTACAATTTCATGTTATGGTGTGTAAGGCGTAAGGGTTAAGGGTAAGTATGCGTAAGGTGTTAAGGCATCCCATGCGAAAATGTTCTTTTGCCTCTCCTGTGTAATTTAGTCGAAATGTGTCTTTTTTTCTTGCGGACGAGCGATTTAGAACCCGTGTTTTAATGATTTGCAAAAGAACACGAATCAAATATTGACGTTATAGATTTCAATTTAATTCCTGAAACACGCGACATGGCTGTATCCATTCTTCTAACAATGGTTTTAAGTTCATAGTAGTTTCAAAATTTTCTTATCTGGTCTGGACATCATTTCTTCCACTTCGCAGGAAATTATTTCGACTTACTTGCAATCGAATGTAACAAAACAAATATCTAGCCTAGTTTTTTAAAGCAGAAATACGTTATCTCCAAAAGTGCGTTACAGTGTTGATTTCAGGGGGTGACCCGGGGGGGACATTCCCCCCCGGAGCAATGAGATGTCCCCCCCGGAATATTTGAGATTTTGTGTTTTTAATGGTCAAAAAGTGCAATTTCCCCCCCCCGGAACTCTATAATGTCCCCCCCGTAGCCACAGAAATCCCTCCCGGAGAAAAGTGTCTGAATTCAACACTGGTGCGTTATCTTGAGTGAATTACACATAAAGAGGGCAGTTTAACCTTAAAATTGGTCAAAAAATCGATTTTTACTTTCTTCTATCTTTACAAGAAGAAAGTATTGGATTCAAGAAAATTATCGAATTCCGGTTTTCGACGGATTTACACGTTTTAGGAGTCAGAGATCCTGAAAAACGTGTTTTTACAAAATGTCTGCCAGTCTGTGTGACACAAATTTTGTGGGTGCTCTATCTCAAGAAATAAGGAAAGGAATTTAATAAAGCTTTAGATTCAGTTAGTCCCTGGTATAAATTGGTGCTGATTACTTTTTGGTGTAAATCGCCCGGTAAGTGACGATGCTAAGCTGCATTATTCATGATTTCTACAATAAGTATATCTCAAGAACTAAAACACGGATTTTCATCAAACTTCAGATTCAGTTAGTCCTTGATAGGTGTTGGTGCTCACTGCGTTTTAGTGTGAATTGCCCAATAGGTGTCGCTGCTATACAGCATTTTTCACGATTTCCTCAATGGCTCTATCTCAAGAACTAATGCGTGGATTCTCATCAAACTTCAGATTCACGTAGTCCTTGATATGAGTTGGTGCTGGATACGTTTTGAAGTAAATCGCCTAACGGGTGAGGTTGCTATGCTGCATTCTTCACGATTTCTGCAATAGCTTTATCTCAAAAACACATGCACGGATTTTCATCAAACTTCAGATTCAGTTAGACTAAAGACATAAGTTGTTGCTGAATAGGTTTTAGTGTAAATCACCCAACAGGTGTTACTGCTATGCTGCATTTTTTAGGATTTACACGGTTTTAGCGATAGACATATCTCAAGAACTAATGCACGGACTTTGATATCTTTAGAATTCACATGATCGGCATAGATTCCCATTTAATTTTGGCACTGTGATAGCGAATTGTGAAGTATCAACATATTTGAGATAGAATAAAGTTTTGGGATTGGCACATCCGGCTAGTTATTTTTTATTATTAAACTAGTGTAAATGCCCATCCTAGGACGGTGGGTAAAAATTGTGTTTTTCCCTTAAAATTTGAAAAACTGATAAAAAATAATTGACAATATGGAAGCGTTTAGATGAGTAAAATTCGGCTAGTTTATGTTCTAATAAACACACAATTAGCATTTAGAATATTTCTGGGTAAACCAGGTTTTCCGCCTAATATACTATAACAAAATTAAGATTTCTTAATAAAACAAAAATTTAATAAATATGCAATGAAAGTGCGTAATTAAAACAGTCTGCTGAAACTATTGAAATAATAATACTTTTTTTAATAACACTTTGAAATTGTATTTTTATCGTTTACCACCCCCCCCCCCCCATCCAAATTTTTTTTAAATATGTATATTGATTAGTAAATAGGCATCTCGGGTTGAATCCCATCCGAAAGAACGAAGGGTAAACTTTGTTAAAGTGTTTTTCACGCCTATTGGTGTTTTTCTTCTGTTTACCCGCGGCTGACGTCACGCAGCAGGGGTGGACAGCTTCAAGTGATGTCATTTATATCGTCTCCTTTAATCTTCATAGCTCCATGGTTTAAATTTTTTTTCATTGAATCACAAAAGGAATAACTCTCTACCACAGCTTCTTATTTACGTTTTACGCACGAAGTGCGTTACGTTTGTTTTTGAAATGGGTACGTAAATCATTGAAATTTTGAATCTTTCATAGAAAATAATTTTGAACAGAAAGGATTTTAGGTAGAAAAGATTTGTATTTAGGCAGATAAGTTTTCTCATATACATCTCAAATCAAAATTAAGCCTAAAGTGGCTCCATCTTATCGGAGACTGGTAAGATTGATGGGTTCGCCCCGGATGCGTTATACTGCCTTTTATTATATAGAGATATGATAAATCTGCGCATGGAATTAGCCTTCAGGTTTTTTGTTATTATTATTATTTTTTTTAAATAAAAGCGTATGAAGATGTGTTAGATTTTATCGCTTTACACTATATATATCAATCAAAAAAATTATATTAAATGTAATATTAGATGTATCTAAAAATCCATGCGCAGTCTTGGGTAATACACCTTTGAAAATCTTTTAAAAAAATTGGGCAAAAATATCAATTTTTTAAAAAATAGTAGTTATTTTTAAAGATTCAAATTTTTATAAACTTTTTAAAAATTGTAATTAAATATGCAGTTAAAAAAGTTTTTCTTTTCAAAATGTACTTTTAGTTAAACATTGAAATGCACTGAGTTCATCATTTGAACCATATTTTTAAAAATAAACAAAATTGTTGAAAAGGTAAGCTGTCCCCTTAAAAATACGGACATTTTACTTTAAAGTAAAAAGACCTTAATAGCCTGTGCCGGGAGAAAGGGGTAGCTTTCACATTCCTTATTTTTAAAAGCCAGCTTATATTATTCCAACACACGAAGCTCAAATTAGTGGAACCCGATTATAGAAGATTCAATACTAGTTTTTATAAATACTGAATATGAATGAGAATTTCGCATGTCGAGACCTTAGTAATTCCCGTGCACATGCTCACTCACATCCAAATTGTTTGATATATGGGGCATTCTCACAATCTTTTGACTTTTGATGGAATAAATCTGGCGAAATTAAACTTGCTAAAATAATATTTTAATCTGATAGACGAATGCCTTAATGATTCAAAATAAAGAAAAAAAGGTCAGCAGCGAAAATTGTTTTATTTAACTGAGGTTTAAGTTAAACTTGCGAGTTTAATTTTCCTCACCGTTTTACCCCTATAACTTTTTATTTTCTTCTAAATTTTTACTTATAATGAAGTTGCATAGTACCCACAGGACATTCAAATAAGAAATAATAACAATGTAGTACTTTTAATACAGAATTTTTGTATAACACTGTCTTAAAGGGGTGTTAAAGAAGGGACGGTAAGGTAAAAAAGGGGATGGTATTGGAAAAAAGGGACGAAATGGTAAAAAAAGGGACGGTAAGGATGGAACGGTAAGGAAAATTACCACCTATTTATAGGAAAATCATGTTAAGACTAATTGATAGCCACAATGTTCATTGATTTTTAGAAACAGTTGTTAACATTGGATTAAATTAAATTTTTTTTAAATGTACCTCGAAAAGTGCAGGAATAAACCTTGGGGACGGTAAGACTACCAATAAAGGCACGATGCTTGAAATTGATATTTAAATGCTGATTTAAATTCTACAGTAAATTTCCTCCCAAAGAATTTTAGACATTATTTCTCTAGCATACTTCTGCATGAGAAAAAACCTGAAACTTGCATCTGAAATGATTTTCTGTATAATTTTAGAAGAGGGATGGTAAGGAATCTAAAACCCAGGGACAGAGTTTAAAAAATAATAACAACGCTAAAAATGTGTGAAGGTTAATTTTTAGCTACATATTTATATAAAACAATAGTTCCAGTTTCGGAAAAAAATTACATTGAATTATTTTTATTGAAACAATTTTATACAGACAGCTCCAAACTTAAAAATCAGCATCAGGGGCACGGGATGGTAGATGAGTTTTCCTGGTATTTGGACACCCAACATCGTCCAAAACTTATTTATCTCGTTAATATTGTTATGCAATCATACAATGGGATGTTCCCCAGTATATAAAATAAAAAAAAGCACAAAAATGTATTAAATAAAAAAATATTATTCAGGGACATGAAAGTCAAAAGATTGTGAGAATGCCCCATATACGTGTGCTGGCGCAGGCAAAAAATCAGATTTTTCAAAATGTCACCCACATTAGAAATTCAAACTGCTATATCTCAGCCATTTTTTAAGATAAAGACAAAACAGAAAATGTTCCGGAATCCTTGTATCAAGGTTAAACACTTAAGGAAGAAACCTTTTTAAATTTCTAATTTTTTTGTACCTCATTTTAAATTTTAGATTTTTTTTATTTAAATGGTCGCCATTTTGAAACAAGATGGCGGAAGAAGCTGGTCAACGAACTTGGTCGAGACATTGCTATATATTATGCACATACCAAGTCACATTCAAATCCATTAATAAATACGCGTGTTATCGCGTGACAAAAATCAGATCGTTTCAAAATTACAGTTTTAAATTTAAATTTTTAAATGACCACCGTTTTGAAACAAAATGACGGATGAAGTGGGCCAACGAATTCGGTCGAGACATTGGTATGCAGTATGCACTATATACACACCAAGTTACATCCAAATCGGTTTATAAATACGCGTGTTATCGTGTGGGTAAAATAAGATCGATTCAAAATGTCAGCCACGCTAGTAATTCGAAGTTCTGTAACTCAGCCATTTTTTAAGATAAAGACGAAACAAAAAATGCTCCAGAATCTTTGTATCAAGGTCAAACATATAACAAAAAAACTTTTGCGATTTATAATTTTTTTTGTATCTGATTTTAAATATTTTTTTTTTTTTTTTTTTTTTTTAAATGGCTGCCATTTTGAAACAAGATGGCGAATAAAGCTGGCCAATGAACTCGGTCGAGACGTCGGTATGACGGTATGTACTATGTAAACACACACATATATATCAATATTTGAATGGAGTGTGGTTTCGGGGTCTGGAGTTTATGATCGGTGAAAATATACCAAAATTTTTCGGAATATCTTTCCTCCGAAAGGCTGCAATAGGTAGCGTTTATGTAGCTTTCATTACAAAATGTAAAAAGCTTATTGCAGCCGTTCGGAGGAACGCACTTCCGAAAAATGTTGTTACATTTTCACCGATCATGACCCCCCCCCCCCCCCAGACCCCAAAACCACCCTCTGTTCAAATGTAATTTATATATATATATATAATAATAATAATAAATTTGAAATCACAAATATATGAATAAATTGGTAAAGTTCTAAAGATGAATTAGAAATGAACATAGGAAACCAGTATGTAAAATAAGAAACTACGAATAACCCACAGAATCTTCAGAGGAGCTTGTGAGTTCATTCATAGAAGATGCGCTTATATATATATATATGATTTTTGTCATGCGATAACTCTCGTATTTATAAACCGATCTGGATGAGATTTCTTGTGTGTATAGTGCATACAAATGTCTCGACCGAGTTCGTTGGCCAGCTTCATCCGCCATCTTGTTTCAAAATGGCGGCAATTTAAATATTTAAAACTAAAAAAAAAAAAAAAAAAAAAAAAAAAATACACAAAAAATTTAGAAATCCACATTTATTTTATGTTTAAGTGCTAGGCCTTGATACAACGATTCCGCAGTATTTTTTGTTTCGTCTCTAAATTAAAAAATGGTTGAGATATAGCAGTTTGAAATCCTAGGGTGGTTGACATTTTGAAACCAGACAATAATGAAAGAAAATCAGGCATTAATTTGTGAGTGTTAGTGAACGTTAGCTTCAAATTCTCGCCAAGTTTTGCGACACTTGGGCGAAATATCGCCAAATTTGGAGACTAAAACTAAGCAACCATAAATAATGCCAAGTTGGCTATAGCTTACTAATTTGGCGCAATTCTAATTCAAAATTTAGTATTGACGAATATTCTTTTGTCGGGTTCGTCGCATTTTAGCTTCTTAAAATTTGAGTAAAATTTGCGAAATTTTAAAACCAAGAAATAAGGAATTTTTGAATATATAATACGTGATTTATCACATTGCTAACGAAGCGCAGAACCAACAATGTGAAAAATGTCCAAGCCAGGAATTGAACCCGGAACCCTTGGAATAGTGCTCTACCATTTAAGCTACGAGGACGATGCTTAGCTTAGCATTTCCCACATATGTTGATAAGACCTCGCAGCTTAAATGGTAGAGCACTTGGAGCGCTATTCCAAGGGTTCAGAGTTCGATTCCCGGCTTGGACATTTTTCACATTGTTGGTTCTGCGCTTCGTTAGCAATGTGATAAATCACGTATTATATTTTCAATAATTTTGAGCGTATTTTCACTTCTGAAAATTAATTGAAAAAATTAATTAAAAATTATAAAAGGAATTTTTATTGAATCATCTGACCGAGTTCCACTAATTTTAGCTTCGTGCGTTTGAGTAAAATAAGCTATATTTAAAACAAGTAGTATAAAAATTTTGTTTTTAAAGTCAATTCCTACTTAGGTCACCAAAGAAAAATCGAGGCTAACGAGAAAGACAGGCTATCGCGGTGCATTCCACGTATCTTTTTTTACAGACCGCTGGAATCACGTGATGCTCGAATGCACCAATGAAGGCGTGAGGAAAGAGCATCACGTCACTCTAGCAGTCTGTAAGAAAGGACCCGTGGGATGCACTGTGGTAGCCTGTCTTTTTCGTTAGCCTCGAGAAAAATTTAATAGAATCCCTTAAGCTAATATTAGTTTTTGTTGCATTAAAATATCTCAATTTGTTGATTTTCTATAAGCAAGTAGTTTTACAATGGAATTCTGTGGGAATTTGGCGAAATATTAAAAATATCGCCAAGTTGGCGTCACTTTTGGCGACTTATTTTGGCCGCCAAGTTGGCGACAAACTTGGCGGTATTTGGCGACAGAACAGAGCCCCCACTATGGTAACCCCTTATTGAAAATACTTTCATTGACCTTCGATAACCAATGGCCGCCATTTTGTTTCCCATGCAAAACTAAAATTAATTAATTAAAATTTAATGAATGAATTAATATTTGAAAAAACTGTATTAACATCCATTGTCATCCACTAGAAGTTCAAAAAAATTATTTCAACTTGATAGGATGAATAATGAGTATTTTATTAACGATTGAAAATTTGAACACGATAAATATATAAATAAACAAATATAGGGAGAGTGTGAACTAATAGTAGGAATTGAATAAACGGTCAAGTGCGAGAATTACTCGCGCTCATAGGGTTCCGTACAATAAGTATATGAATTTTGAATTGTATTATTAAAACAATCGTTTTTAAAGAAAAATAAGACTTCGTATAAACTATATAACGTAGGGTCTGGTATAGCTGTATATATACTAGAAAAGTATGAATGGGTATACCACAAAAGTTCAAAGAGATATATCTCGGCTAATTACCGACGATTTTTTATGAAATTCATGATCAACAATGCTTTTATACTTCTGCTACGATAGGTACCTCTAGCGCTGCTCAACACTTTTGCTGAATGACCGTAAATTGAAATTTGTGCGTAACGGAAAAATGTGATTTTCTCAAAAACCAAGTGACCTGTTGGCAATCGCTATAATTTTCCTGCAAGGTTTAAACTAATGTCTACTACCTTTAATTTTTTCAGAATTTTAGTTGCAGTAGATTCGGAATTAGATTGGGGGGGGGGGGGGGACATATTTTTGCACTACATTTTCGACCATAACTTTGAAAATATAATACCGAAAATTAAAAGAAATGTATTTTTGAGTTCAGCTTCACGAGAGCTTTCACACGATATACAAAGAAAAGATTTCTTTTTTCAAGTAACTTAATTAGCCCCTATACATTTTTCCTAAATATGTTTATGAATATTTATTAATCTGTAATAATGTTGGTCAATAGTCATTATTTCCCCCAATTTGAACTTTCCATGTTCTATAGTTTACGAGTAAAGTGGCTGTGACAGACAGACACAGGAGTGATCTTATAATGGTTCCATTTTTACTTTTTAAGTACGGAACCCTAAAAACAAGGAATATGAAAGCTACCTTTTCCTCCCGGCACTTGCCGAGAGGATTTTTTGTAATGAAAGCTACCTAAAATAGTTTTTTAAAAACACTCTTATTTAATTCAAAGATCGGGCGCGGAAATATCGAGAATTTTGTCGATGAGGAGCGGAAAAATTGCAAATTTCATTGATCGGCTGCGAAAAAATCGCGAGTCTTGTAAGTTTATCGTGATAGAAAAATCGCGAATTTCGTCATTTTGTCATGGGAAAAAATTGCAAATATCATCAATCACTTAAGAATCCCTAATTTAGTTGATCGGTCACGGAAAAATCGCGAATTTCGTTAACCAAGCACGGAAAAATTGCGAATTTCGTTGACCAGGCAAGGAAAAATCGCGAATTTCATTGATCGGGCACGGAAACAACGCGAATTCTGTCGATGACGAGGGGAAAAATTCCAAAATTTTGTTCATCGGCTGCAGAAAAATCGCGAGTTTATCCTGATAAAAATTCGAGAATTTCGCCAATCTGCAGCGGGAAAAAATTGAAAATTCGTCAGTCAGTTAAGAATAGCAAATTTCGTTGATCGGGTGTAAAAAAATCGCGAATTTTGTCGATTAGGTAAGGAAATATCGCGAATTTCGTCGATTAGGTAAGAAATATCGCGAATTTCGTCGATTAGGTAAGGAAATATCGCGAATTTCGTCAGTTTATCGCGAAAAAAAATCGCGAATTTCTTCAATTTGCCGCGGAAAAAATTGCAAATTTCGCCAGTCAGTTAAGAATCGCGAATTTCGTTGATCGGGTGCAGAAAAATCGCGATCTTTGCCAATCGTGCGAGGAGAAATCTTAAATTTCGTTGATCGGCTGCGGAAAAATCGCGAGTTTCGTCAATTTCTCGCAAATTTCGTCAATCTGTCCCGCTAAAAAGTCACAAATTTCGACAATTGAATGAAAAAATTAAAAATTTTTGTCAGTTGGTTTCAAAAAGTTCTGCGAAATTCGCCCGTGGAAAAAAATAAAAAAATTTGTCTTTCGGCAGCAAAAGATATCGTGAAATAGAAATCCATTGGTCGCAGGAAAAGAATCGCAAATTTCGCTGATCGTGCACCGAAAAGAAATCGCGACTTTCTTCAATTTATCGCAGAGGAAAAAAATGCGAATTACATCAATGTATATCAAAGAAAAAATCGTGAAATAATGTATGCTTCTCATCCCCCCCCCGTTTGTTAGTAAAGTTCACATTTTTTTCAGCACTAGCCACTCCCATACCCATGTTTGTTTTTTAGCCTTTTTAATAAAGCAAAATTGATTCCCCTGAATAAAATAATCTTTACTATATACCTATCTGTTATATATACAAATATAAACTGTTGATATATCCCTGCCAACTGAATTGAGTATGTTGACTGGCTAGGGGAAACCTAGAGAGGTAAAACTGGCCCCCTCTGAAACAATGTTTTTTATCTGATTATAGCCCACACTGATCCCCTCTCCCACTTCCCCGAAATAGAATTATCTCTGTGTTGTTGATGTGGCCCTCGACATTTTTGTAAGTGGCGCTTCTCTTAAAAAGGTTGTGCACCCCTAATTTATAAGATGGCATATTACGGCTTATTTTATGGTTATAAACTAGTACCCCAGCTGCCAACGCCATACGGTAAAATCAACAATTTTCTTTAAAAATAGTGTAAGAATTGTTAACAATGACACGTTACCTAACCGAAATAAGGAAAATAATTAAAGATAGTCTGTGCAGCTGCCCTCCAGTCTATCACCTCATCGAGTTGGCAGCTGATATTCCAGTATTAGACAGAACTCGATTAGCATATTAAAATGCAACTGGTCTGCCATGTCATATCTTGGTGGAAACCACCAGAAGACCCAATTTTAGTGGTTGATCGGTAGGTTTATCATTGTGTTTTCCTGCACCCAAAGGTATGAAAACATGGTGAACTGGGGGCAGGAAAACACATTGGCAAATCAGTCAACCACTAAAATAGGGTTTGCAGCTATTTTCCACCAGCGCGAATGACGACTTAGCAGACCAGTTGCATTTTAATATGGGAATGGAGTTTTAGGTTTGTGCAGCGGCCTCCTGGTCTGAGAGCTAAAAATCAAACTCTGCGAGTTTTTCTAAACCAGTAAACTCATGCGAGACTTTCGCAGTGTAATCCTTGAATTTTTTTTACCGATGTTTTTTTTCATTAATTTTTAATTAACAGCAGTTCTTTTTTTTATCAAGCAATGTGTTTTAATGAAATTTGATTGTGCTATGTTAAAAAACTGTTAAAAACTTGTATGATAACTCATTCATCGTTGAGTGTTTTGTATGTGCATAGAAAAAAGGAAGTTGACATCGGAAATGAAATATACAGTGCGATTATAATTATTGCACTTAATGCTGTAAAAAAAAAGAAACCTGGTCATGACTTGATATTTCATCTGAGTATATGTGAAGCAATGGAAAGTTGTTTTGTGAAAAAAAAAATAAAAAATTGGCTGATAGATGACACTGTACTCGTCATAAGATGCTAATTAAATGACGTGTACACTTGTGATAAAAATACGGGGAACATGTAGTTCCTGTTATTCTGCATTTAAAAAGGTAGTCATGACTCTATTATTGAAGGATCGGGCTCTGCTTGTGAAGCTTTTTACTAGAACGGTGACTTTGTGGCAATTGCATTCAAGAAATTCCGGACATTAAATGCTTTAAGAAGTGGCTCTGGAACAAAGTCGGCATTCGGTTTGAAGATGATGATTGATAAATTTGACATGAAATGTGGCAGAGAAAAAGAAAGCAATTGCTTTGGCGTCAGTGAAGGATATGGCTACGGCATTGCAGGAAGTGTCAAACAGTGCTTTGGGAATGTGCAGTGCACAGGGAATTTATCGAACTTTAGACATGCCTGTCAGCACAGTTAGTAAAATTTTATGAAACATTCTGCAATGCTATCCATACAAATTTATGCATGTTCAGGAATTTCTTCCTGCTGACCTGCCAAAACGAGAAGCTTTTGCCCTGCAATTTGTTACTCAAATGGAAGTGAACAATGCATGACCATGGAACATTTTGTGGACAGACAGAGCCCATTTCTATCTCCAAGGTTCTGTCAATACTCAAAATTGTAGAGTATGGGCTAGTGAGAATCCATTCCAAATGCAACCATTGCCTCTTCATTCTGCAAAGGTCACTGTCAGGTTCTGAGGAACACATACTATTAGAACTATGGTTATATATTATTTTCTTGCTTGTATATTGTCTGTGTACTGGGAATTTTAAAGTAACACTCTTTTCTTACCTAAAATTTAATCCGAGCTAGTGAGTTATACAGAGTAGGTGAAGGAATGTAGTTTATGAATAGAGTGGGGTCCCTGCTATTCAAATGCATACCTGAGATAAGGCAGACAAAAGGATTTCACCAGATAACGAAAGACTGACGTCACGGAAGTTAACAGGGGAGGTTCGATGGATTGGAGGAAGGAAGGGGACCCTGATGGCAGGAGGGAACCCCGTTTATGTTTTTGGGAGAGGAGTGATATAGCTGAGGGAGATCAGTTAAGGGTATAATTGAAAGTGGGTGTCACTTTCTTGCAGAGCACAGTGGATGCCTGGAACTCAAGGTGTGAGTAGTTACAGAGTAGCTTGTGGATAGAGCGTGATTACCTGGTGAAGCTCTTGGAGTACAGAACTAATGTGTTGGGAGATTAATAGTGATCTCCGATAAATCTAATTTAACTAGCATAGGGTGAGAGGAATATAAAGTAGTTTCAGTACACAGCAAATATTTATTGTATTTAATTTAATGTTGGACCGGATCTCCTATATCAGAGTCCTTAATTGTAAATAGTGTCTTGTTATCTGTAAATAATGTGTAAAAAATTGTTAGTTCAGTTTAATTGAAACAGTTGGTTTTATTTTCAACAATCCTCTCATAGCATGACCGATATCATGTAATCATATCGGTGGTGGCAGCATATAAATAGTAAAGGATTTCTTAAAAGTTGTGTGGACTTAGAGGAAACCCGACAGTCACTGTGTGGTGTGGGTTGACAGCAGCATTTATCGTTGGCCCTTTCCTTTTTGAGGAGATTAGTCCTTCGGGCCTGTCACTTGTACAGTCAATGGTACACGTTATGAATCTGTTTTGTGCAACCAGCTCATTCCAGCACTGCAACAGCGCAGACGTGTGAATTTTTTATGGAAGATGGTGCTCCTCCGCACATCAACATCAGTGAAGCTGCTTTTGAAACTGAATTTTGGAAATGATAGAGTTATCAGTCACATTTCCCAACAGCCTGGCCTGAACCCTTGCGACTTCTGGCTGTGGGGGTTATCTAAAACATGTTGTGTATGGGGGTCTAATTGCTAATTTAGGTGAATTGAAAACACGCATTATGCAACACATTCAGAATATCACCCCTGAAACACTATGATCTGTTGTGGAACATGATGTTTTGCAATTTCAGCTAGTTCGTGTGAGAAAACGGTGGACAGCATATAGAACATTTCTTAAGCATGTCGTAGTTGGCTTCCTTTTTCTTGATGACTTCATCCTTTTTTGCTTTTTCTATGATGATTGGTCTAAGGACAATTAAAAACTGATTTCATTTTTGCTTTTTCTATGGTTTTCAGCCTAGACAGTTAACTACTTCAACATTTGCACCAAGATAAGTCAGGAATAAAACACTATTTCCCTATACCTGCTGGCAGTGAGAAGAGGAAAAGATTGATTTTGTTTTTTCTACGGTTTTTGGCCTAGGAACAACTAAAAACAGATTTTTTCCTATCCGATGTGGCACTACCTTGTCGTGGTGGATAAGCTTTGAACAAAGAGTGCCACAACAGCATATCACGTCTTTTAATTAACATATATTAGGACATTCTGAACTTTGTTTCTTTTTTTTACAACCTTTTGAAAGCGCAACTTTAATTATAATCACCCTGTATATAAATAGACCCGTGTGAGAACTTCACATTTCAGTCTAATATCTTTTTAAGGAATATTTCACTAGATGCAGGTTTAAAGATAAAAATATAGTCAAACAACATCAGTCATTCATAAACTTATTTCAAAATGATAGTGGGAATGAAACTCCAGCAACAAAGTTTTCTTCATAGTTAAATTTTCAATAATTTATTGGAACCATTCTCAATCCCCTCGAGTCAAAATTTACAGCAGTTTCCATCACAGTGCTAGACTGTACAGAGACAGACAGACTATATTATTATAGATAAAAATGTTTAAAACTATAAAGGCAAAATACAAAAAAAATCACGAAGAACAAGTCAAAACAAATGCTAAATGTCTAGCCTTTAATTTAAAATACAATACTGATACACAGCAAGTACTTTTCAATGACATTAAAAAAATTTACATCAGAGACAAAATAATATTAAAAAAAAATAGTCACTGAATTTATGTTACAGTAATGACACATAAATTATTGAGTCTGGCTCCACTTTTTATAATCCTGAAAAAGGATTTTTTTTTTTTTTGTACACATAGGCATACTTCTTTCAAATACCCATCTTATAAAAATCTTTATGTACAAAGTAAGTCAGCATTCAGAATTATATATCTTTTTATTGAATGATTTGAAATGTTTATTACTTTTTTATTCATCTGGTTTGAAAGTTATAAATGAGATAGTAGTGAAAGCAGGATTCTCACAGATATCAATAAAGCAGAAAAACACAGCTTTTATAATATAAAAATCACAGTAATAAAACTTGATGCACAGATTTTTTACATTCTTTAAGAAAAAGCATCAACAAGTAGGCATGTTTAAAATAAAATGTATTATATTTAATGCCAATACAAAAACTTAGAAAGATTACAAAAAGAAATAATTTATAAATTGAAAAAATTTTTAAGTATTTTTAAAACTGATTAATAAAATTTGAGACAGAGTTTAATAAAAAAAAACATGAACTTTTGACATTTGATTATTGTCAAGCACAATAATTAATGATATAACACTTGCCATAAAATTCTGAAAGAAACATTTTTTTTTCTCTCTCTCTCCAAAAATTAAGGAGACATTTTTCTGAATGTGAATAAAGAAATATAATAGTCCAATTCATGCGACTGTCATAAACAATTACAGGCTGACCACTTCACTTTTCCTATGCAAGGCAGATGGCTGAAGGATTGCACAAGCAAATTAAATTGTGAATAAAAGTAATCTGACACAATGCATTTAAGGGAGACCAAACTGGTTGCCAGGGACAACTTGTAAAGAAATATTAGTTTCCAGGTCTCCATCTTTTTAATAGAAAATAACTGAATCTTGAAAAATTTAATTGCAGCCAGAACTCTATTTAATGAAGTCAAAATTCAACAAAAAAGCTTATACGAAAAATTTATTAAATAGAATCACCTTTGAAAATATTGTGAAAAAAGACATTTTAAATCCATAAACATTAAATATATAAAAAAGTAATTAATTGTACAATCTAAAAAAAACTATATTAATTTGTTTTAGTTATTTTATTCAGAAAAAAATAAAAACCACTTGTATTTGTAGCAAAAACAAGAGTAAAACAGCATTACTGTCCAGGAATACACACTTTTTAGTTTTGGAAAATAATATTTGATTTAAAGTTAATGAATTGATTTTTAATGATATTACTGTACTTGTTATATCCTTTAAAACATGTCTTTATTTTACCTCATGTACCCTCCAATAGAATTAATGAAAATACCTGCTAATTTTGTCTAAGTCTTTTATTTGAAAAAGTTTTTTTCTTTTGTAACACATCATACATACATCTTTGCAATGCTATAAAAACTTCTTTTCTTCAAACGCCATTGGATTGTTTCAAGCAGGGTTCGTTGATATATATCAAATGGTATATATCCATTATTTATTTTTAAAATATCAAGATTTTTGATATTTTCATATACTTGAAATCTATTTTCAAAATATCAAGATGTTTGATATTTTGCATATTTGATATTTATTTTCAAAATATAACTGTGCAAGATAATTTTGATATTTTCATTCAAAACAAGTGTAAAATGAAATTTTCAACTGTTATTGACTGTATCATTCTGTAGATAGAGATTTCTTGTCTCTGTCAGTGACTTTTTCAGCCACAGAGAACAAAGACCTTAGCCAAAGAGAACAAAGATCTTTTCCAAGCTTTATGTTCGAAGCTTTTATTTTTAAATGTAAAACTGATAATCATGCGAGACAATTTGGAACAGCCATTGAAAAACAAACTGTCTAATTTAGATAATCAGTTATATACAGATTCATTAGAAAATAATTTTTTCTTATTTTGGTTTAGTTGTGTCTAAACTGTACAACAGATTAGGGAATAAAAAATAAAACAAGTTCACATTTGTGTTATATTCTTCAACAATTAAAAGAAAAAACCCTCTTTTATATTTAAAATTTTGTTTTATAAATTTCTGATTTAATGATGCTGAATCCCATAGTTAGTTTGTTTTTTATAAAGTATATAAAGCAAATTGTATGTGTTTTCAATTAGTTAATCTTCAATTTTGTTTCAAGTAAAAAAAAAAAAAAAAAAAAAAAAAGGAAATGAGAAATACAATTTTAGAGTATCGTTTGTTTAAGTTACATGTTAAGAACAACATGTTTGAGTTTCTAATTTATGTTATGTGATTATTTATTGAAAATATTTATTGCCAGCAGCGAGTTGTCTATTTCGAAAATATTGGATATACAGGCATCAACCGACTTACGTATTACGAGACTTACGTAAATTCGCAGTTACGTAATAAATCTCGAAAATTACATTTGTGAATATACTAGCACATTTGACACGTAGTTGCATACTTTTGATATTTATTTTATAAGTAAAAAATATAGATATAAACCACAAGCGTAATATAGTTTATATATTAGACACAGTTATATTTCTATTGGTATGTACAATCAAATCTATAACAAAACAATTTACTCTTTATTGTTAGTTATACATAGTAGTCATCTCATTCATAATAAATACAGTTTGTGCTTATCAAGGATTACTTCATTTCGTGAGTGCTATTCAGTTATCTTGCCACCAGAAATTCACGGAGAATAGGCTAAATCAGTCCTCTTTAATTATTTCTTATTTTTATAGTCATTTGATGTAGATTCAAAACTGTTATAAATCAATTCATCAATGTTAGATTTATAAATCCCATCTTCCACAAGTTATCTGAAAAGTGTTCTTTAAACTTGTTTTTATATTTTTTCTTTAAACTTTATGGAACACATTACTTACGTAAGTTGGGGGAGGCCTGTATATCAAAAATATCAATTATATATAAAAATATTGGATATTTTTGAAAATATGATATTTATGAACCCCGGTTCCAAATGATTTTAACATTTCATGAAAACGAGATATTGAAAGTGTCTCTAGTGAACAGGGGTGGATGAAATGCAAAGAATGATAAAGTGCTTTTACAACTTTTGGAAAAAAGTGCTTGGTAACACAGGTTCAAGTTCACTGAGCATCATAAAGTATGTAAAATGAAAGAATAAGTTTGAAATGTCCAGATATATTTTGAGTAATAGGAAGAAAAATAGAGATCTGATTGTGCATTACATGGTGTGTTCACAAAGTTTCAAGACTGGTGCTAGAATACAAAAGTTATTAAACATTTTTGTGCAGTGAACTAAAATTCTTCGAAATATGACCCTTGGGCATCAACACACCGCTGCCAGCATGTTTTCCATTATTCATAGGCTCCCTGGGGGTCTTCGCGCGCAAGGCTGTTAAGTGACATCGTCAAAGCCGGAATCAAGGATCGCTGGAATCTGATGAATACTACTTACGTAGTATCCAAGGGGTTAAAAATTAACAGAGCTGCTTAAGGCAGATAGAAGCGAATAGCTGATTTTGTTACCCCCCCAAAAAAGAAATATTTAAATATGATATCCTGTATTTAATTGATTCAAAGAAACCTAAAGAAACTTAATCTAAAGAATATAAAACATAACACTGATTAAAATCAACAATAACATTTATTAGTTCATTAACATAAAAACAGGAAATTATATTGGTAAAATAAAAATGAAAGCCATTAGAAAACAGAATATATTTTAAACTTAAACATCACAATAATTCTATTAAACAAGATTTAAATTAAAATAAACTTAACTGCTTTGATCACATTAAATAAACTACTATTGTAATAATGAAGATGCACCAGAGCTTAATATTCCCGTAAAAGGCATTTTAGAATATTCAAACAACTGAGAAAAGTACCGGAGTCCATCCTGATCAATAGTTCACCTGAAAAGCATAATGGCTCATCGTAAAATGTTATTTACCTATTTCCATACATTCACAATCCATGACGCAATGTTCTTTACTGAACTACGTCCATAAACAAAGTGAAAGGGTACAGTAACAGGAGGAACTAACAGCACACTCTCAAATCGAGCCGATGAAACAGAGTACCGACGGTTATATGATATAGTCACCACACCATCATCCCTTTCACATAAATCACAATGGGACCAATCCTTATCTTTCACTGGAAACGTGTTAAGTTGAACGAAGTCTCTTATGATAATGAAACTATCTTTAAACGACAGCAACGTAATTCCAATAAAACAGATGGTCTCTCAAATATAGTCTACAGGAGTTCGGCGACTGATGACTAATGTATTCAGATGGTAAACAACTCAAAATATAAGACACTATTTCATATTCATTAAAAAGTTTAAAAGAGACAGACAAACTTTAATATATCTGATTAGTAACTAATTTTAACTGAGCGAGAAGCATCTTCCAGCAATGACGTTATGTCTCGTAACGAAACACAAAATAAACTCAACAGACGAAGCTGCTGCTACACGGTGAAGCTCCAGTATATAAATGATTCACCGGATTGAAAAGCCTCCTATCACACCCACGAGACACACCTACCAAATCCAGTAATGCAATTGGTCAGTAAGTCGTCACATCGATTCACGTAAGTGAAGACGTCACTGACACAAGCCGATCACGCCCTCTGGCGGTGATCGGAGCGATTAAATTACGTCACACATGGAGTGTGTCCGGCAAGAGTGTGTGGTGGAAATGAAAAAAGATGCCGGGAAATATAAAGATTTATAAAAAATAAATAAAGAAAGAGAATTAACTATGGAGTGATAACAATTAATGAAAGAGGTCTTTTTAAGAGGTAAGTAATCTTTTGTTTAATAAAGAAGGTGCTTTTAATGAAAGTAAAAGTTATATTTAATATTGTATGAAATGTAAATAAAGCAGAACGATCTTTTATTAAAACGTAATTATTTGAATGAATGAAGATGAATGAAAGAATGAAGTTAATGAAATATAATGGAATGTAAATGAAGTTAATAAATATATAGCTGTGAACAGGTCAGGTTCTAAAGGGTAAAACATGCTTGACATGTAGGTACACTAATTACACAAAGTAAAGGCTGGCAAAGATATGTACAGGAACAAGAACTAAGAGTATACCTATCAGAATCGTGTCGAATTGCTTCCCTTTTAAGGTCTTTCTTGATCCGGAGGAATAAAAAAAGTCCCTGGGAGTGAGGGTGGGGCTGTATGGAGGCTTGTGGCAGTATTGCCATGTTAAACTTAGTCAAAACTTTGACAGCTGCAAGCAGCGTGTGAGATGGCGCATTGTCGTGGTGAACAATCCAGTCTTCTCTGGTATCTAGAAGACGGAAGGGCCGGGTCAAGTCATTTTTACGCTGGAATACCCACTATTTGAAGGATAGAGTCTGGCGCGCCCGCTCAGACATCAGGGATGAGTGGATCGTTCACCCCGACAATACCCCCTCTCACACACCGCTCGCCGCTGCCAATGTTTTGGCTCAGTTTAACGTGGCAATGCTGCCGCAAGCCCTCTACAGCCCCGACCTTGCTCCCAGCGACTTTTTTGTTTCCCCGGATGAAGAAAAACCTGAATGGGAAGCAATTCGAGACGATTTCAGCAATCTAAGCAGCTTCGACGAGGTCCTTTAACAGCCTTGCGAGCGAAGACCCCCAGGGAGCCTGTGAATAATGGAAAAACCGCGGGCAGCGGTGTGTTGATGCCCAAGGGGCATATTTCGAAGAATTTTAGTTCGCTATACAAAAATGTTTAATAACTTTTGTATTCTAGGACCAGTCTTGAAACTTTGTGAACACACCATGTATTTGTCAATATTTTAAGATACTAATATTCATTTAATTATATGCAGGAAAAAAATTAATTAAAAATAACTGATGTAGCTCAGCATGAATGTTGGGTTTTGATTACCAATATATTATTATTTAAAATTATCTAAAAAAAAAATTATACATGTTTACAAATAATACTAGATGAAATGATTTAGAAATCCTTTCCTTCTTCCTTTTTCTTTTATATTGAAAGATTTGACAAACACTTAAAAAATCATTACTGTAAAAAACAAAGAAAAATATGACAGAACAGAACAAAGACAAATACTTTAATAGAAAAACACAGAGAGGGATAAAAAAAAAAAAAATCCTATATCATAATAAAAAATATCTGTGAGAGTAGACTTTCAAGAGCTCGTAACAAATGATGCAAGATGAGAAAATGGCACATAGAAATGGAAAACAATTTAAGAGTCCTTTTTACCTAGAATCTTTGACAGCCAATATTTAAATAATTGATAATACAATACGCTTTTTTTCTTTAATTCATAATTGAAAATTATTTCACATTCAAATGTAGCATTTTGAAAATTAAATATAACCTAGAAAAATTATATCATTTCAAAATAAATTAATGCACATGATCAATTCAATTTAATAATGATAAAACGGTTAATTACAGGATAATATTTGATTTACAACTATTTCTTTTACTTACACCTACCATGCCATCTACAAGTTTTAGTGATTGTTGTGTGCATGTTTTTTTTTTTTTTTTTTTGTGGTGACATATGGAGGGGGGATGAGGGGAAATAGAAGCATGTCTTTGCATGCAAGTTAAAACTGATAAGGTATTAATAAATAAAATGCATTCTATATGACTGATAAGAAATTTGCAAAAGATGACACCTGACACACCACTAGCTGCACTAAACTCATCTTATTCTTTTAACATTTTTCAATACACATACAATTAAAAATTTGCCATATGGCAGTTATCTATTTAAATATCAGTCGATACAGGTTGCATTTTTCACTCCTTGGGGGCAAGCAACCGGTATACGTACTGCGCAAGATGATCAAAATACATGATTATTCTCACCAGTAAATTTTTATTGTAAATTTTGTCTTATTTAATCCGAGCATTTTCCTGATTCAATTAGGCAAAAATTTCTGTTTTGAAACACCGGTGTTAAAAGATTTAAAATTCTGTAAAAGACGCTCATCCCGAAGGAGTTAAAAGAAATTATTACAAGTTTTCATTAAGTCATAGTATTAATATACCCAAGAATTTCACAGCTACTAGAAAAGCCTAAATTATACTAAAACAAGGGCCATACAGCATTAAGTAAAAAAGTACTTAAAACATACACACGCTATATTTTCCCATAGTTTATTAAAACATTTTCTCCTTCTTTGAAATGTATTTTTAAAACCTTACAAAAATCGAAATAGAAAAATAGGAAATATGTATTTAAATACAATCAATTATTTTTCTGAAATTTAAACGTATTGATAAAAAAAAAAAAAAAAAAGAAAGAAAAGAAATACGACACCAAATAATTGGTTACCCTAGTGCTTCCTCTAGCCATTTTTTTAAGGGTGCCGTATCCTGTTCTTTTTAAAAATGGCAAAAGGAAGGGGGGTGGGTGGTGGGGGGGGGGGGGGGGTAGAATCTACACAAACCAAAGCTGAAAACTTTTACAAGTATTAGATATAACCCAATGGATATGGGCTAAAAACGATTTCCATTACCTTGCACTATGGATAAAAATTGATCATTTAGAATAAAAGAAAGTGATTAAAAGTTTTTGCTTGTAACATTTTCATTATTCAAATATATAAACTATAATTTACAATCAGTCAAAAACCTCTCCAAGATTGAAATTAATCCTGAGACTGAACACCTTTGCACCCATTATATTTAGAGATCTCATGTAAACAATATTCCAATACTATACTATTTCTAAATCCATGCGTCAAAAGCTTGCAAGAAATACAGAACTTCCCGATTACTTTAGCACACATCTTTCTTTTGCACACAGGTTATTCAAACTTGTTGTAATTTAATTTCTTTTATTTATAATTCATAAAATCATTCAAAAACAATGTTATTTATCATACCTAAGCATTACAATTCTTTTTTTTTTTTTAAATCGCTATGAAATGCAATAATACATTTTCTCTGGAAATGATGCATCTTTTCTACTGAATTGGTGCATTTTTTAGTGACTAGCGCCTTAACCTTTTTCTCTCTACAGTGAACAGTAACATTATCACTCTCCCCTTTGTTGTTTTAGGAGTTATGTTTTCTTCTAGACAGAAATTTTTTAGTCATAAAGAAGTAAAAAATTCAGTCAACAAATTTTATACTTAAAGTAAGTTATTTTTATTACAACATATTGTAAGACAGAGGTTTATAGACAGAAGAATATTTTTTACAAAGTTTTTTTTTTTTTTATTTGCTCAACTGTACAGGAAAATTATCCTTTTATGGTGTATAACTATTATTTTTCATATCATGCTAGCTTTATAGGTGAATTGCCAGAAAAAATTGTTTTTAGAATTACAAGAATGCAACAATATTAATATTTTATATGACAAGTATTAACCCTTAAATGCTGGTTGTTGCTTTTCGGCAACATACCCAATTTAGGTTTCTAAAATACTATCAGAATAATATTGAAGATATAATGCCTAATGTTGCCAATAAAATACATTCTGAAAATATTATTAAATCAATTTTCAATGTGTAGATGCCAACACTTGTGCTGTTTAAGAATAAAGATAGATTTATTGTTTCAATTGTTGCTACATGTTCTTTTTGTTTTGTTTGGAAGCTTGCAAAATACCCTATTTTGTTCTGCAGTGAGCAAGTAAAATTTATTTCTTATTATAGTTCCTAAAATTCCTGTGTGTTTAATATTATAGAATTTTATCAAAGAAAATTATTTTTTCAATTAAAGACCAGTATTGCCGATTAGTAACAAACTGTTTTTTAGCCGTAAACCATACTTAAAACAAAATATGATTTTTTTAAGTATTTTTCCCATGGTTTATTTAAAAAATGAAAGCCAAAAAATATTATTACAATGATTTTTGAAAAATCAGGCATTTAAGGGTTAATAAAATCTGGGGTACAGAATTTGTTTCATATACACAAGAGTGTAAAAAATAAATGTACTCAGAGAGTAAAAGTTAAAGAAAAAGTAAAATAATTTATAATTATTAATGATTTAATAATATAGGACTTAAAAAAAATTAAATTTCCATATCAACATAAAATAAGATTTATTTCATATTAAACGCTAATTATTATTATTATTATTATTTTTTTTTTAAATCAAGGATTTATATCAATCTTTAATTTAACGAAGTAATTTAAAATACTATCAAAGGGACCAGAATTTCTTTTTCTTTTTAAAATTATTTAATGCACATGATTTTGTCAATTTACCAGCAAAGCTGCCACTTTTTGAAAGTTTTTTTTTTTTTTTTTTTTTTTTTTTTTTTTTTTTTTTAAATAATCACGATGTTTCATAATCACTCTGAAATTTTACAATATCTGTTTTGTATAATAATATAAGTTAAGATTTTTCAAGTGCAAATGGGCACATGAATCTTGGTTTATGAAAAAGAAAGAACAAAGATAATAATAATAATTAAAAAAAAGAACAGTTAGCAGCTCTGTGTATGAATAGATCATATCCTAAATTCAAGTTTAACATACAAATTTGTAATTAAGTGAGTTACACTTATATTAGACCACATTTCACATTAAATGTTTCAGAACATGAACTCATTCAATCCAATAGAGACACATGTAGCAATGCTTAATATAGATAACTTCCAATAAAAATGAACAACAGTTACATTCTTAATTCATACTGTCAACATTAAATCAGCAATTTTTAATATTTCTAAGGTATCAAATATTTTAGTTTTATAAAGGCAATTTACAAGTGAAAATGCTTGAGAATAGAAAAAAGTCTTCAGATGATGCCTAAAAAAGATATAATGATGGAGAATTTGGTTGATCAAATGAACATCCTGTGAATAGATTTGATAATACAGATTATGGTTTCATGAGATATGACAAAAGGAAAAATTTGAAGATATTCATACTGCTCGAATCAAGGTAAGGGAAAATTTATGAGAGAACAGAAACTTAATAAGATGAAAAGCTATAATTAAATAGCTTTCAAAAACAAAATGAAGTAAAGTCATATTATAAAAGAAAAATACAAAATCTCACGAATTAAAAATTAATTGCTATAAGAGGGATACACTCATAGCAATTACATGATATAGCACCAACTAATTATTGCTTGTTTTGGTTACATCAAAAATATTTCATTCAAACAATAATAAAACATCAAAAGACTTATTATAGAAAACTTCCAAGTTTAAAGTTTGAAGATATTTTAACATGTTTCAAGATAGCACATTAAGTACCACCTATAATGACTGATTCATGTGTACCGTTATTTACATATTTGTGCTATATGTAAAATAAAGCTCATAATAAAACAATGCTATATGGTCCCCTTGATATTTTTAGACTTTGTTTAAAATACATTTATAAGAAATTTACTTCTTTTTATTATAAATAATATACTATTTATATGCATATATTACTTTCAGCAAAGATTATTTTTTTAGATGATTACATATAGCTAATTCATAAGCTAAAATAAATATAAATAGTAATAGTTAATCCATAAGAATAAATAAAGATGTAATTGCATGAAAAACTTATTTCATTACATGTAACACTTTTTATTGCACTGTTTGTACTATGAATAAAACATATAAATTACCAATAATGATAATAATACTAAAAGTAATCAATACATTTTTTTTTTTTTTTTTTTTTTTTTTTTTTTTTTTTTTGCATATACATATTTAAAAACAATTTCCTTCTTTCTATATTGCTAGCAAGAAAATAAATACAAAATATATGGTAGATTAAAGGTATTTTCAAGTACTTAAATCAAAACGAAAAGCTTTTTTCTCAATTATCTAAATTTATTTCTTGACTGAATGCTACCCAGGAACACTGCTCTTCCAGATCTGAGAATATATTTGAGTACAATTTGATGAAATTTTAATTTTTTTTTTTTTTTTTTTTTTTTACAAACTTAGTAATTATAATGATCCTAAAAGCTCAAAAGAGAGAAAATAAAACGACTAACAGAGACAAAGGTAAAAGTTCTCTTAAATATACTATCACCAACAGCAAATTTACACTTATGTTTTTGTAAATGCAATTTTATATACATATAAATTGCTGCTGATAAGCAATACAAGGAATTCAGCAATAAAGCATTATAAAAACATCAAAAAGCAATTATTAAATAATGTTTATATAAGAGCAATAGCAATATTCATAAAAATAATAAAACTACAATAATTATTTAATCTATCTATACATGCATAATAAAATTTTTGTTCAGTAAAATAAAATCAAAAGCTTATTTTTTTAGATAAAACTTTTAGGAATGTAAAAGTGATATTAAGCAATTAAGTACACACTGTTTTTATAGATAATTATAATCCCAATAACTATGAAATAGTTGCCTTACATATTCCTTGGTCAGAAAATCTGAAATATTTCAACAAATATATATATTTAGAAACGTGACCTTATGTAACATTTACACAAATCTGTAAAGAGCTTACAAAGTCTATAATTAAAAAAATTACTATTTACAGCTACATAAATAAATAAAAATAATTTCGTTTACAAAACAGAAATTCAAGAATAAGAATATATACATCACTTGAACAAGAATAGTCTATCAGCTATCACAACCAAATTAAATAAAATTTTCTTTATTTTACAAATATCATTCACTTAACAAAGAACATTGACAAAAAAAGAAAAAGCAACTAGTGAATACATAATAATGATACATATAAAAAATATATTAAGATTTGATGAAAATTCAATGGAAAGAAACAATCAAATAATTATAATTTTCAACCTATAATTCATTAATCGCTTACATAAAATCTTAAAATTTTTCCAAGATATAGATAGATGCTTAGTTCCAGTTTTTGCCAAGGAGGGAAGAAAAGACATATTAAACAAGATAGAAATTATTTTAATTTCATAGAAAACCAGGGAGATGAAAAATATAATGGCAATATCTAGAAAGTTTAAGACACTGCTGTAAAAATAATTTTTTAATTTAAATATTACTTCGAGGAAATTTGGTTAATCTTCCATGCATATATTTCTTTTAAAATTAATCTATCAAAATTCTTTCTAATCATATCGAGTATCAAAATCCACATTGAAGCTTTATGATGAAAGTTATAAATCAAATGGAGCATTAAAATTGGAAGATATGTCAGTGTTTGATCTGTATATTTTGCGATATGATACAGAATCAAAAATTCTTTAAAATGCATAAATAGTAAGTTAAAGTTTGAATAAATAGTAATATTCAATGCAAGTTTACAATAGCACAACAAAAGTTTTTGCTGTTTTCATTGTTGAGCTACATTTCACTGTTGTTGAAAATCAATTAAAATCTTATTCAATTCTAAAAAATATCTTATTTTAAAGATATTTGTCCAAGCAATTCCTTCTGAGTATGTATGTATAGTAAAATTCAAAGCAACATTTAGAAACACTTTTTATGCATAATGGATGCACAGATGGATAGTTTAGAATGTCCCTACCCCTTTTAAGTCCCTTGTTTTTATATGACTGACTAAATATATGTACATTAATGAATAAATGCAGAACAAAATCATCATGGATTATAGGTTGGAAATTATTTTGACTTTACATAGATATTCAAGCACTGAAAAAAGATTATATTGCACATTATTTTATACCAATTTCAAACCTGTTATCGAGTAAGAAAATATTTCAGAATTAATTGAAAGGTAAAAACAGTAAAAAACTATTTTTTTTTTTATACAGAACTTTGTTTTAGAAGTGAAAGTTGGCTTCCAATATCCTGTGGGTCGTGTTCGTCTTTCTGTGCAGAAACTGCAAGAGTTTTGGCATACAATTCTGTTTTGTGACGGGACTGTGGGGATACTACAGCTACAGGGACTTTACTACTAGTACCACTACCTAGGAAGGAAAAGAAAAACAAAAAAGTAGCTAAAAGCCATGCAAAATATCTAACATGCAAATGAAAAAAACAAAATAAAAGTAAAAAGCAACTAAACAGGACATCCCATGAAAATAAAAACTGAAAACAGATTTTGCAAAATAAATCAGAACTACTTATATTTGTACTAGAGAAACATAAAAATAAGTTCATGCATTATTTAATGTATTATAACTGATATTAAAGAAATGCAAATTTAAATTATGATTATGTAACATAATTACTATTAGGAGTATTGAAAAAATACTCCCCAACTATTTTCCTTAAACAGCGATAAAATTCAAGGTCTACTATATAAAATAAATTAATTTTTATTGTTAAAAAAACAATAACACATTTATTTATGATTTGAACCAGAAAGACGGAATTTATTTAAATTAAAAATATTTGAAGAGAACATTTTATAATTTGAATTAAATAATGGGATTAACAATTTCAAAATTATATAAGTCAATATGTTGTGAATACAATAAAAATAAACTTGAAGCTAGATAAATTGAGGGAGAAAAAAAATTAAAAGTTACATACATTTACATTTTAATATTTCAGATAAATCTTTACAAAATTTCTGTTATAGGTTTTATTTTTTGAATTTCTTTTGCATTTTTAATTTATTGGGTCATGCTAGGATTTTAGATACAAAAATGTGCTTTCATAAAATTTTCAATAATAAGACATATGAGAAAAATAAATTTTAATAAATCAACTGTCCTGAAACCATCCTTTGTATCTAATCAAGAAATTACTCAACAGTCACTTTATTAGCAGTCTATTCCATCTGCCTATTTTTTAACAAATGTGTGTGTGTTTTGCCCTTTTATACAAATACATATTTTCAAGCAACATATAAACTTTTTTAACTAGTGATTGCTCTTAGCCATCTTTAGTCAATTTATTCAGCAATAAAAACAGTTACATAATGGATAAATAACTGCTATTTTCTTCAATAAATGTATATGAGGGAATCTATGTTCACATACATAGAAGTATCAAAAGTCCCCTTATGTGTGAATGCATACACTAGCACTTGTTTCCTCCTCTCGCTTTGTATTTCAGCTAAGTAAAAAAAATAGGTTTAATATTGGTTTCTTTAAAAAAGTATCTTTCTACATAAATTGCACATTTTAATACCATAAACACAGATTTTTCCTAGATCAGGAGCTGTCCAACCTACAGTACACATCTGACCCGGTGCTTGTAAATGAATGTAGCTTGGTAGAAAATTAAAGTTTCCAGTAAAAGAATGGCTATTTTATTGTATTTAAAAAATGTTACATTAGTAATATTCCTACAGGAATGGAATCTTCCAAAATGTCTAATCTTCATCATACAAAGTCTAAAAGGTAATGCAATTAATTGTTAAAGAAGCAAGATAATGAATTTCATTATTCTTTGTTCTAATTAATTGGGTAATGGCTTGAAATTGTACCATGGGATTTCTTGAAAAAATCTTCCAAGTAGCTCAGCATTTCTAAATCTGTGTGCCTAAGAGCTTGTAAAAATGAAATACATTCTTAATTACCGTAATTTCGGGTAGATAAGTCGCCCTGGCGTATACGCCGCTACGTCCGAAAATGGAAAAAAAAACCTGAAATTCCATCGTATACGCCGCACTTATTGAAAGTGGTGTATGTACTACTATAGACGCCATATTGAAGATTTTCGCGCATTTTTAAAACTATTTTACAAATTAGAATTTTAAATTTATTTCAAATAATGAAAATAAATAAATAAATAACTTTTGGTTTGTGAATTTATCCAATTGCATCGCACATTTCAGCCTTGGATCGGCAATTAGAAGTATATTTTATGGAATTCTTAATATAAAACATAACGCTAGTATTACAAATAACACTATTTTTTATTCGAATCCATCAATTAAATAACACAACGTAAAATTCCGAAAATAAGTAATGATAAATAATCATTTTGACAACATGAACTATTGGCAAAAGTTGGGAGCGACGTATAAAGAGATTTTTTTTTTAAATCTCTTCACTACTAACTGTAAACATTAATGTCTATTAACAGAAATTAATTGGTACTCGATTTGATATATTCTGTAAATATTTAAAATAAAATCTTCTAAGAAAGTTTTAAAATAAACAAGAATTAAATACATGCTTTCATTATTGAAAATAAAAAATACAACATTCGCAAATGCGCACACTTAAAGAAAACAAGAAAATCTACTTTCTTTTCTATTAAAACATCGCGATTATGCAAAACTAAGCATAAAAAGGATTACTTAAATGTGTCAGCGACTTCACTTTGCGTAAGTGCAGTAAAAAGAAATTATTGAGCTGCAAGCAAACAGAAAAAATAATTTAAAAGAAAAAAAAACGGCAAAACCCGTTTTTTTCTGCTATTAAAAAAAAAAAAAAAATCTACATTATTAATTGTCCGATTTTGTTCAAATTTTCAGCAAGTTGCAATAACAGTAAATTAAGCTGTGTAACAAAATATTATTAAAATATAATAAGTTATTAGAAAATTACAGCACTCCCCAAAACCCCTAGTTTATAAAAAAGAAAAGAGCCATCTGCAGTTTGTTTATTCAACTCTGCGGTGGAGTGGGAAATTGAACAGTATCTTAGGTTGAACGTTATCAGAATGAGATCATTATCTTTGAGTAATACGTTTCGTTATGCAGAAAGAAACCATGCATAGATTTTTTTTTCTTTTTTAATGAAATAAAAAAGAACATCCCGATATTTTTTTAAATGATTGTTATTTCTAATCCGTGAAGCATTTTTAATATTGTTTTTCAGATTTTCACATAATATTACATGATCACATGATAATATTACATGATCACATAATATTACATGATCATAATATTACATGATCTGATTTTTTTTTTCTTGAAAAAATCGTTATTACTTCGTATACGCCGCACCGGCAGATAAGCCGCAAAAGGTAAAATTTAACTTTTAAACACGTATAAGCCGCGGCTTATCTACCCGAAATTACGGTACCTTAGAAAAAAAAAAAAAAAAAAAAACCATATTATTAAGCCATGTTTCTTGTAATTTAGTAGTTGTTTTGATTTATAATTCATAAAGATCATTCACAAATAATGCTACTCTATTCATCATTTCTAAAAATTAATTTTTTTTTTTTTTTTTTTTTTTTTTTATCATCACTAAATACAATAATGTTTTCTCATGAAAAAATACTTTTTTTCTACTGAAATATTTTTATTTTTATTTTTATTTTTTTAATTTTCCCTGGATTATTAATGACCTTCTTAGGGAATAAATAGGGCGTTTTTTCTTTCTAGAGTGAACATTATTTGCATATTTAGTAGTTTACATTGGGCTACTTAAGAATTTTTATTGTAAACATTTTGTTTATATGTATATGGAACATGGCTGATGGGCTCAATAATAACTTAAAAGCATTTCTAAAAGAAAATAAGTCATCCATTTTCTTGGAAATTTTTGCATTTTTATCCAATTGAATATTATGCATTTTCTAACATTTTTACAAAAACTATTGTCAGAATTGATACAGTGTATTTGTAGTTCAAGAGTTTTCTCTTTAAATGTGGCCCAAAACAACTTTTACTTTATAAACAAACAGTATCAAGAAGGTATTATAATCATGATTTGTATGTGTGTTAATTAATAACTCCCAAACTATACTTCCGACTGTCCAATATGTTACAAACTCTGTTACAAGAACTGTAAATATTTTCGTACCAATCAGCTGGTGGATTAGGTATTTAATCCATATTTAGACCATTTTACAAAAACTTCTACCAGGAAAATCACCAAGGAAACGTGATGGAATATAAGGAATAAATATTGCAGTGATGTAATCAATCATTAGTAGCACAAGGCCCTGCATTTGAATCCAACTGATTCCAATGTGTCAAACTTATAATTTTGAAAAACTTTCTGGTCACAAACCTTTATGTAATTTCAATTGGCTTCTCAAGGACAATTTTCCTTCCCATTTTATTCTTTCATTGGCAAGGAAAAAAGTAAAATGGTCAGTCAGCTAAATGCACTGTTACCATAATTACTGACCTAAGATAAGGATTGGGAAACTGCCTCAAGAAGTCAATTGAAACTACGCATAGAATAGTACAGGTTCAGAAGACCAAATGTTCAGGCTCAAGAAGAAAAAAAAAATACGAAAAAGTCTAGAAAATTTCTAAGGAGTCCAAAAATTTTAAAGGTCTTGCCATATTTTTTTATGTATGCCCATATGAAACATGCATGCCTTACTGTTTAATACCTCATTTGGCAAGAGGAAAAAAACCAGGGGAAAAGCACTTCAAAAAAATTTAATTTTATTAAAAACTAATAGTTAGAGCTAAAATTGCATAGTATTCACAATTTATGGCTTACTGGTTTCCTAAATTTTAATACAAAATCGCCAGCCGATGATTTTGTGCAGCAACCAATGATCATATATACAGAGGTCAGTCATATCAGAAATACACATGTATCATGTTCACCAAGATTTTTAAAGTAAATTTTTAAGAGAAAAAAATCATGCAGCATATGAAAACATTTTTTTATTTAAAGAGAATGGCAGTAACTTTGTAAACATGAGGAGGTTTTTAAACACAATAAGGTTATTTTACTTCCTTTAAAGATGAATTTCTTTCATGCCTTACATACTTAAGAAAGATTATTATAGAGAAGTATTATTCATAGTATTATTATTAGGCAGATTATTCATCATATAATATGCAAGTCTCCATTTTTTACTCTTGCGTACTCCAATTAAATCATTGAAGCCGCTAAATTTTACTTCACAATAATATAAGGAGTTTCTAAAGAGTATAAGGAGTCTGTACACACCCTGGTAGTAGTTTGAGAAGTTGAGTGGAGTCAGATTCACTCCAGCTTTTTTTTTTTTTTTTTTTTTTAATCTCAAGTTAAAAGGTTGGACACCCCTGTCATAAATTGCATGTTATTTTTTCAACTGCTGATCATATAAACGAAGATTGAGAAGTCAGGTTGTGGTAGTAGGATACTGCTGAAACTTATAAGTGAATATGTCATATGTGGCAGTCAAAGTATTTAAATAGTATTAAAGCATTAAAATTATAGCTATTAAGTTTTTACTTTCTATCCATTAAATTTAAATCAAAGAATAAAAAATTTAATAACTTCAAAAGCTGATGGTTATAAAAGTACTGGCACCAAAGTTGATTGATAACGTAACCAATTGTAAAGTTAAAAAAAAAAAAAGGATTTTGAACAGAGAAGCAAAATTATGTTACACTTTTTAACAATTAAAAATTAACTGGTGCTAAAGATTAATTTGGTGGTTTATGAATTCTAACTCTACTAGCAATTATTTATATAACATTACAAATTTAATTAATAAATGTTTTATAAAGATTATTTTATAAAATTTTCATTATAAAGGCAAGCATGTCTTCTGTCATAGATCCCCTTTTGACATTAGCAATTGTAAAATTCAAAGAATTTGGAAATCTGGGCAGTCAGTCAGCTAAGATTAGTTAAAAGATGAAATTTTTTTTTTTTTTACATTTTAAAATTAAAATAATATTTAAGTAAATGTTTTTGATATGATGAAGAAGGGAAAAAACAGGTTCTAATACCTCAGAAAAATTTAGAACATTAAAGCAAAATTTTGATAGAATAAAATATATTCCTTTAAGACAAGAAAACTATTTTCGCATTGCTAATCATGAAAATCAAAAAGTGTGTCTAGTCTAGATTTTAAATTACAATTGGTTGCTACATCTTTATTGTAAATTAAGTTACATGACGTTAAAAAAAACTTAATACTGTACATAGTTTACAATAACAGTTTAAGAGATTATTTTTTAAAGTTTTTTATTCTACTTCATTTATTAATGTATTGAAATTTTAATTTTGTATTTTCAGACGATTTATCAGTACTCTAAATTGCCATTTTTTAAGTTGAATGTTTATTTTGCAAAGAAAAATCACACACACACACATATATATATAAATATAATAAAAATAAAATACTGAATCAAATTTTTAAAAGCTAAAATATCATGCCAGCTGGAAAGGAACTGCAAGCATGCAAAATAGCTATGCCATGCGATGGACTGACTAGATTAGATTGTTCACAACACAAACTACAACATATGCCTTATACACAAAAATAAATATTTGTCAAAGCACACAGAAATAAATAATTAATATTCCATTTTATAAAAATACACCATTAGAAGACAGAGAAATTGGGGGGAAATTCAAAGATTTGTGCTTTTTAAATCACACTTGGGCATCATTAAACCAGTCTATTCAAAATTTAACAGACATATTTACAGTTAAAGCAATATTTCCTTTAAAACCCAATACAATAACATTTACAACAGCATACCATTAAGCATAAGTTAAAAAAGTTATGAAAATTCAAATATAAAATAAATTAAAAAAGCCATGTTTGATAAAACAGCGTGGATTTTTAATATAAACTTGAGAACTACTATCAAATAATACAAAACTAACAGCTATAAATGGGCATCATTGATTTATAATTATCAACATGAAGTTATAAGGCAGCCAGAATTTAATATGATTAAAACAAACAATAATTACTGTAAGTACAGTGAAATAAATTACATAATGTATGGTTTAGGAGCCAAAGACAAAAGTGAAGTGTGTTTTACATTGTTGTTTAGACAATTTCTTCTAATTTTAAAATCACTCTAAAATTTCATTTATGATAATTTTCAGAGAAATTTAATCTCTTATTGTTATTAAAGTGGCTAAAGAGATACTTAAGAAAATAACCAAGATTTTAAAAACATTTATTTTATTTAAAATCAAATGACAAAAGGGGAAAAAAAACTGACAAAATTAATGTTATCTATATATTACAGCATAACATTGATAAATTGCCTTTAAAATAAACGGTTTATTAACTAATTTATGTTTAATAAGATGCTGAAAAAAACTTTTAAAAATATATTACACTATTTTTTTTTTTTTTTTTTTTTTTTTTTTTTTTTTTTTACATTTTATTTGCAACTTTTTGTATTTAAAATATTTAATTCTTGCAGTTTCACAGCCAGTTGGCCAATTTTAGAAAGTTGATTTGGTGCATCAAAAACTCAATTGCTGATGTAACACATGTATAGTTGTAAACAAAAGAATATTTTCAGATTTATTACCTGCGTCTGGCTAACAAAAAAATGCCTTAATTTATAATTAAGTTTTTAAAAATATTAAAATGTTATAGTCATCAGAAACACATCTGTGTACGTAATTTTTATAATTCTATCATATCAGGAAGTGGGTGAAAAATCAATCATCAAATTTCATCTTTACTTACATACATAAACCAAGTTACATAAAAGAGTGAAAAAAATATAGTGAAAGAGGTAAGGGGGGAAAAAAAGAATGAAAAAGCTATGACAAGGGGAAAAATCAAAACAAAACCCAACAACATTCAAAGTTAACAATTCATTTTTCTATGTAATAAAAATGTATGTAATAAAGAGCTTAAAAAGATAGTTGTTGGTTTCTGTTTTCTTTCTTCTAAGACCATATACCACAATATAGAAATGATATTAACTGGAGATAAAAAATATATAGAACTAGACCTTCTGTTTTTTTATTTGTTTTTTTTAAATGTATTATGAATAAATAGAATTACTTAATCAAACAAACAAACAAAAAAAAAAATGTTATGGCTACGGAAGTCATCTTTCAGATTAGCCTTTTCAAATGAAGGAGCAGGAGAAAAGCAGTTTTAATTTACAGGTACATGTGGAAGCAAGGTAAATGATACCAGCCTAATTACTATCAGAAACTTGCCAACTTCACGGTCAAAATTACAAATCAATGCTCCCAAACTGAATATAAATAAGCAAAAAATATTCTTACATAGAAACTTATAAAACATAAGTAGAAGAAGGATAAAGTGGGAGCTGAGTTTTAACATTAAATTTACTAGAATTTCTTAGTCACCATTTAATTACCATATAAACTCGGTACACAACCAATATTAGTTTTACATAAAAATAAACTTTGTTCAAATTATATAATTATAATTACAGCAGCACAGTGTAGAATAATATTCAAGGCCTTTAAGAAATGCCAGGTGTTTATGTTTTGTAATAAGTTCCAGTTCATCACTAACTCTGTAATTGTGCAAGCATTATTTTATTTTTTATATTATTTGTAAGCTGGATGAACTTGAAGACCTGTATGGGAAACAGCTTCTTCGTTGCGCAAATTCAGGGCTTTTGCTCGGAAATCCAATGCTTTCACTACTTGACTATGTTGTCTCCATACCTCAGGATTGACTACTCAAAAGAGAATAGGCATTTCAATATACAACAGAGCATTACGTTTATTCTAACTTGAATTAACAAGGAAATCTCCCTTAAGAATTACTTTGAACTTTTTAAAATTAATACTTTTCAATAAATTAATATATTTTTTGAATGAATGTAGAAAACAACAAATTGTGCCCTATATACAAAATGTGATACAAAAGCTAATGGTGTTCTAAACATAGATACATCTGCAAATAAAGGTTAATATTTTGAAAGGCAAAGGAAATCTATAGAACATACGACAAATATGTTGTATAATATTCTATACAACATAGCACTACATAGGGTATCATTTTGTTAACAATCCTTAAATTTATATTACTTCAATACATATATGTTAAACATTTTTTAAGGCAGATACTTCTATTGAAATCAAATATTACAAAGCAATTTCAAATACTTAAAGCAATCATCATCTATCTATATTATAAAGGACAAACATATCTGTGGGTAACACATACGTCATTCTGCGAATGGCAACACTTTGAAATTTGAAATGAAATTTCGGTTTTGCAATTTTCGCTACTGCAAATTTTTAAACTTCTAAACATTGCACAGTTTCTATTTTTACACCGTCGTATAGGGAAAAAAATTTACTTTTAAATACAATTTGTTTGAAAGCTCTATCTCAATTTATTTTTAAGATATTAATTTTTTTTTTAGTTTTTAGTACCAATTTTGTAATTGTGGCAACTGAAGTACTCCATTTCTATTAAAAGTAAAGGGAAAATAGTCATGGTTTATTTATTTTTAATGATTATATCCTTATTGATGCCATTTTCACATTACAAATAAAAGTAACTTTTCTCTAATTTTTTAACAGAAAATGACGTCAGCCATTAAAAAAAAAAAAAAAAACATGCATTCTTCTTCATAAATCAAAAGATTGAAGAAGATATTTCAATATTTTTACATTACGCTGATACCGAGTTTGAGACGCTAGGAAAAATGATTCAGTGAGTAAGAATGATGTCATGCTTAAAACAAAACGATCACTTTTTACCGACTTCAAAAAGGAGGAGGTTATCAATTCGACGCGTATGTATGTTTTTTTTTTTTTATGTATGTTCACCGATTGCTCCGGAACTTTTTGTCCGATTTATGTGATTTTTGTTTTAATTGAAAGAGGATACTCTCGAATTGGTACCACTTTCGTTTCATCGAAATTGGTTCAGTAGTTTTTTAATAATTCAACAAAAACCAATAAAATGAAGGATTTCACCCAGATTATCTTTCATTGTTGCAACCAGTTTCTCAATCATAAGCATAAAACTATGTATTCATATACGCTAGCGCCAAGTTGTCGCCAAACATTTCGCAGTTAGGTGAATTATGGCCAAATTTGGCGGCCAAAATAAGTCGCCATAAATGAAGCCAACTTGGCTGTAACTGACTAATTTGGCGATATTCCCATTCAAATTCAGTAATGGATCTTCCCCAATCTGTTTCTTCGCATTTTCTAATCGACAGTCCTATTTAAAATTCTCAATTGGCAACTTCCACTAGATAACATTAATGATAACTTTCCTGTATAGGGGCTTTGGAGAGAAAATGAAAATTTCACGCATATTTTCTAACAACCTATTAACTGTCTCGGTACTACTTAGTTATCCCGTCGACCAATTTCGCCAAATTATAGAAATCGCCAAACCAATCGCCAAATTATACAAATTGACGTAATTTTTATTTTAAATAACGAAAGAACAAATATATTAGTATAACATTAATAAAAATACAAATAAAACGTCGAAATAAAAATCACTTGATGACGTAAACACATGTATCTTGCTTAAAGTCAAGTGAATGTAACATTTACGATCAACCATTATTGGCATTTAATCTTATAGTTTGGCGATAGATTTTTGGTCGACGGGATAACTAAGTAGTACCCCTGTCTCATATACACAAGCAAGTTTTTCAATATTTATAAATTTATTTATTCTAAACACCATTTGTCTATTTTTATATGCAAACATAAGTTGAGCCAAGATCCCTTATGTTGTTACAGGATTAAGAAAAAACAAAGAAAAAAAAGGAGTTACTCTAATTAGTATTATAGGCGGCATTGTTATGTTGCGGTGTATTTACATGGCACAGAACTTAAACATCAGTAGGCATAAGCATAATTGCGAAAGCAAGTCAGTGAGTTACGCAGTCATGAAAACATTTGAATTGTATCAAGAAATGAGAGCAAGTAAATTTGAATCAGATTGCCCGATAAAAGCAAAAAGGTGCGCGATACTAACATCAAGCATGGTGTAAAGGAAATGCGAATATCATAAGTTGCTTCCGAAAGTTCTATATATTTTGCAGTACTATATTCACTAAAATACGTCAGTTACTATGCAGACTGATGACACTTTAACCAAGACTATTAAATGAGCATGACGATGAATTATCTTCCGTAATCGAGCCCACAGTTAAGGCTAGCGTGAAACGAAAAAAAAAAATATCAGCAGCAATGTGGTTTAATGTAAATGTGGGTATCATAAAATATTTAATTCGCAAAACGCTTCAATGCACTAAATCATATTAGCTCAGAAACAACAATTGGCAGTGGACTCAATAACGGTAGATTACTTAATAGTTTTAAAATCTCCACTGCCCAACGTATTGCAAATGATGATGCAATAAGAAGCATAAATGCCTAAGTGAGTTAAGCTTATTTTGTCAAGAAAGATTAAATACATAACAACCAAAAATAAACAAAATGCCGTCGTGATGCAATGAGTTCTCAATTTCTCTATCAGAATCTTTAGATTTGGCGAAAGATTAAGGAAATAATTTAAATTATGGATGAAAGTACCATGCTGAAATGCTTAGCATACATTCATTTAAGCACATTGGCATTGCGTATACATTATACATTACATATTGGCACTTGCATAATATCTCCATATAAGAAAACATTAATGCCACCAAAAAATAATTTGTTTTTAAATTCTTGAAGCCACAAATGAATTATATATAAATTCTCTTTTGATACTATAAAAATTTCATCAATGACCAGCCATTTGAGGGAACACCATTTAAGACTTTCCCGCTGTAGTCTTTTCACGATCATTTTTTGATAAGTTATTCGGTTTTCATGTACCCTAATGGCTCATGGTGCATGTAAACTCCGTCGCGGGTGCGAAGACCTCAAAGTTACCTATGAATTATACCTCTGAGGTGCCTTGCCAGGTAAAGGTCTCGTCATCTGATTAAGCTTCTAAATTACGAGATTAACATGAGTAGCAATTCGCAGGTGCTAAACAACAAGATATAAATGTTAAGTAACTGGCATAAAAAAGTTCATAATTAAGAAATAGGCACTGCCGATAGAAAAACGAACTAGGCGCTCATCAGGTTTATTGACGCTACGTGGCGATTAGGTGGTCTCCTACGCCGATGACAGGTATAAAAAACCCGTTCATCTACGGCAACCCGGAAGATAAGGGCCTGGTCATTGGTTAGAAAGTATGAAAAATGAGTCATTGGGTCTCTATTCTCTATTTCATAGAGCATTTTTAGTAAGCCGAAGAGCTTTTTATTGTCAGTTTCCAAAGTTCGATATTTTTTCATGCGAGCAGCATCTCTTGTCTTTCTACCCATGTCCAAATAGAGAAACAAAAATATTCAATTTAAAAATAAAGCTATTAAATCTGAAGAAGAATAAATGTGACATATATATATATAAAGAATTTTCACAGAAAACCTGTGTTATTAATGTACACACAGATCTGGACAAAAGTATTTACTTATCAAAATAACATCTTTAAAAGTCCGTAATTTCCTCCAAAAGAATCATGCAAAAATTGTAATGCGAAAAAACTAAAAAGTGAAAAATAAACTTTTTTACCAAAAATAAAACCGACTTCAAAAACTACTACAAAGTAAAAAATAATTTTTTTACATAATAGTTAATAAGAAATTAAATTAAGAGCATTGTATTTATCATGCGTATTATTATATTTATGTACATTAATTTGATTTTTTGGAGTCGGTGTCAGCCAAGCCAAGTTCAAAATTAAAATTGTTCATCCAATACACATCGTAACAAGATTCAGCAGAGCCGCTTAGGAAAAAAATTCCATTCTCAATCAAATTTGACACCATCCTGCATTTGAAAATCTGTCTTTGGCTATGATTTTTTTTACATAATAGCCTGTATAAACGCACTAATTTTATAATAACCGTTAATTTAGCACACATAATTACAACTAATCTCACTTGAAAATACACGTTTATAAAATCAGATGAAATGTTTCAAAAATGGTAAAATTAAATTTTTTTAACTAAATAACAAATCGTAAAAAAACTCGCAGATATTTGGATGTGTGTCTGTTGGATAATTATACATAACTTCGTTTGGCTGGCAGCGACTCCAAAAAATCATATTAATGTACATAAATATAATAATACGCATGATAAATACAATGCTCTTAATTTAATTTCTTATTAACTATTATGTAAAAAAATTATTTTTTACTTTGTAGTAGTTTTTGAAGTCGGTTTTATTTTTGGTAAAAAAGTTTATTTTGATAAAACTAAATATTTGACCAATACTAAATGGCCAATACTATGGCAACTAAAGACAAATTTCTGAATGGTAAATTTTTGCGGGTAATGAGATTAGAACTTAAATTTTATGCAAATGTTCACATGAAAAGTTGTATTGGACAAACGTGACTTTAAGTTTGGAAATACATTCATTAATAATGTATTTCGCGTTAAAATACTTTTAAATTGCGAATTTGAGTGGTGCGTATGTAAATTTTGAGAATGTGAAAATAACGTACAGTTTAGATTTTATGGGGGAAAATTTTATGATGTAATTTTATGATGTGACATAGCGAAATCTTTTTTACTGATTTTTCATCCCGTAAAAACAAACGTAAGAGCCTCAATTGAAAACTTCAACATAATTACTCATCTTGATTACGTATTCTAATACAGTTTAATTTTTCAATAATTTAAGCAGTTGAAGTTTTTGGAAATAATATTTTGGTAATTTTAGGTTAAAAACGTTATTTGTTTTAAGAGTTAGATAACCAATGCAAGATAAATTTTTTATTGTAATTATTTTTGTAGGTTTATCATAAATTCGATCTAACAATTCCATTCTAAACATTTTAATTCGTCGAATTTCGACGGGTTCCAACTCGTGCTATTAAAAATGTATCTTCCCACTACCAAAAAAGAAAAGAATCAATAGTTTGCTATGTTGACATAAGTTAGGTATTATTGTTTTAGTAATGCAACCTGTTTCAGGTGACAATCCAACTGATTATTTCCATAATTTATTTACCGAAAATATCTTGAATGAAGTAATTGCTCAAACCAATAACTATGCTCGTAAAGTACTTTGTCGCAGTGAAACAAAGCAACATTCAAAAATTAATACTTGGAAGGAAACAACAAAAGATGAAATATTGGTATTTGTGGGATTAATTTTACATATGGGAACTATAGGAATAAATAGCATTCAATATTACTGGAAAACCAGTACACTTTTTGGATTCAATGCATTTTCATAGAGTAGATATCATCTTCTTTTATTGCTGAAGGAACTGTACTTACGAGAGATTAGTTCAGATGAGTCAATGATATTATGGCATAGACAGCTCATTTTTAAACAGTATATTTCAAACAAATGCCATAAATATGGTCTCAAGTTATATATAATGGTTATCAAATTTATGGTGTATACCAGCATGGTGGATGATTCTGGTGGGAAAGGACATACACAAAAAGTAGTGTTGAATTTACTGGAAGAAATACTAGATGTTAGGCATAGTGTACTTATGGACAATTATTGTAATAGCTATGAACTGGCAAAATGTCTTGCAGATAGAAAAACTCATTGTACTGGGACAATCAGAAAGAACAGGAACACATTTCTGAAAGAGGTTAGCCAGAAAAACCTCAGACGGAAATTGTAGCAAAGTATGCTAATGGTGTAATGATGGGCAAATGGAAAGATAAAAGAGATGTAACTTACTAAGTGATATTGTAGAAATGAAACCAAAACCGCATCCTGTCATTCAATATAATAAATTTATGACAGGTATTAAGCTTGCTTATTATCCATGTGAAAGAAAACCATTATATGGCCATATTTTGCAATTAATGATTTCAAATTCTCACTTTCTCTATAATAAATATTCTACTGAAAGGAAAACATGTCACCTTATGACTTTCGTTTATCGGTGATAAGGTTTCGATCACAATCTGTCCTTCATGCTCCTGTGTGTGATTTAGCTGAAACAGAACATGTGCTCAAACTGGAGGAAGAACAGAAAGGTGGAAAGATATTACGAAAGCAGTGCAAAAGTTGCTATTCCCATGGAAAGCGTAAAGATACCATTTATATCTGCAAAGTTCATGACAGATCTCCCAGTTATTGCTTGGATAGCGCAAAAGTGACCCACAAATAAAATGTTTAAAAATATTATTTGCAGTACTAATAACATTGCAATCATCCTATAATAATTCATTTATATTCAATATTTGTTAGTAATAAAATATTACAACAATAATGCATTTTGTCACTTATTTTATTGTTTCATTTTTACACATCATGCACCAGCATGTAATGTGGTATTTAGGAAATAATTTTACCTCTTGTGCCGATCACATGCTGGTGCATAGTCAAAATATTCTATCAGGAAATGCCTAAATATTACTTAGTAATCAGTATGACATACATAATCGACTTTCATTACCATTTTTCAATCATATTTGTTATAAAAAGTAAGTCGCCTTCTGGGAAAAACCTATTTCTATTGCGGGGCAATAACTATCAGCACATCCTCACGTGACCGGCAATTAACAGTGTTAATTCACTGATCAATCAAAATACATTTGAATTCAGATATAAAATATATAAATACATATCAATTTAAATATAGCATGCATGAGTTTACTTTTTGGCTAGTCTTATTCAAAAATTAACTCATTCTTCACATATTTTCAAGTTTTGTGAATTCATCCATCAGTAAGATTAAAATAAAAATAATAAAGTATAACCTTCCTGATTTATTATTCAACTGACAAATACAGTCACGTATAAATATGAATGCTTTTGTAAAAACTCATTATTTATTTATATATTTATAAATGACAATACTAGCTGGAGACAAAATGGCTCCATGATGCCAAGTTGTGTACAAAAATCTCATGACATCAGTTAAGGGTTAAATTATGAATACTTAAAAAAGCTAAAAAATTACAGAGTCAATCTTAGTAATATTTCATGAGAGAAAACATAATTTCAGACTCTTTTTCTCAGTTTTAGGATAATAATCTTATTCTTGTAGATAAAATAATTTTTTAAAAATATTTCAGCGAACAATAAATGCCATATGTTATGTATGTGTGTATTTACAATTTACTATGGTGGAACATAGAGAGATCTCTACGCCAATTTTTTCATTTACCCTCTTTTTGTATGTGAAGGAACAGTTGTTAGGGCTTTTGTGACTATTGAGTCTAATAATGAAAATTTTCAAACATTATGCAGGAATGCAAATTATCTGAATTAGATTTGATAGAAAAGGGAAGAAAAATCATGCATTATGCATATTTTAAGACAAATTTTAGATATGCATTACACAGCAATATGCATTTATTTCACTACAGAAAATAATGAACATGCAATGAACTGAAGAGTGACTCTTTAAACGTAACTGTATTAAAATAATCCTTAACACAAATGATTAAATTCTAATGAAATAATAAATATCATATTTGTAAGAAACAAAATAAAATAAACAAACAAGCAAATGCAATTAATTGAATAAAATAGCTGTAGAGGACAGGTAGATGGATGTAGATCTTTTTCTTCCAGATGAAGATGAATCATATGTAACTATAATTTCAAGAGCAATAAATTAACAGCCATCGTCATCAGGTGAGAAAAAACAGAGAGAGTAGTTAACGCAATAAGAATAAAATACTTTCTGCAAAGAGATACTTAACACAGTGGTATAAATACAGAAACAGGGGAAAAGTTAAATGTCCTAAGCAAGCTGTAAAGCTGCCAATAAGGACCGAAGGTTCTAGAAAGAAAACATAAGGAAAAGCCAGTTATCCATATATCTGCAACACATTCAAAAGGCAAGATAAAATACCAAAAATGGTCTAAAACACTGACTAAATTGAAATACTGAAGAATGAAAAGTATGGAGATAAACAAGTTAAAAAACTGGCAAACGATACATGTTAGGCATAATGAATGTTTCTAAATATTAAACAAAATTACACTGCTAAAAATTTTTTTATCTGCCAGCTTTTACATTTTTTTCTATGAGTTTTAGAATTTAATTTGAACAACTGCCAAAAGGTGAGTATTTTAAATAAAGGAAAATTTATCTATTTATTTAAATTCAGACAAAATTGTAAAAAACCTGAGGCAAATTTTCTCTCAACTGCTTGGAAAATCTTGTTTAAAAATATTTATTTTCAATCACTCAATTATAATTAATCTATATATATATATATTAACATCTGCCTTCAAAATTTGTTTGCTTAATTTTAGGTCCTTTAAAGGACCCTTCACAAAATAATTTATCTTAAAACAGGACCCTTCACAAAATTATTTATCTTAAAACAGGACCCTTCACAAAATTATTTATCCCAAAAAAGGACCCTTCACAAAATTATTTGTCTCTTAAATAGACCTTTCACAGAATTTTTTCACAAATTTAGTCATTTAAAAATAAAATCTGGCCTGTAAGTAAGCAGTTGAACTCACCAAAGAGCATATTATTTAACTTTTTATACATGAAGGATAGGACATGAAGACATTGATAATTTAAAATTCACAAAATTATGACTAGAATTTTCACAAAAATAAGAAAAACTTCACAATTTCACAAAAACAGAACCCTGTGAGAAAAGTCTAGACAGACCCCTGCTTGTTCTCTAATTATTTAGAGCAGTCAATCTATTAATATATAGGTGTTTCATAAAAGATAGGCAAACTTTAAGAGGTGATAGAGTACACATGCAAACAAACAACTTTCATTAAAGAATGCATGGTCGGAATTAAAACTCAAAGTAGCTAGAGGTCACCGAAGGTGGTGATGTTATGCGAGACAAAAACACACAAAGAACAATTAAGTGACAAAAGCAAGGTGGGAAGCCGCTCTCCATACAATCGTTGATCCTCTGAGCCATTTCCATTTGTAGTTCCACAGATAGAATGCATATCAGCCTTTTCCCTATTAGTGAAGTGAAGGGCAACATCTTCTGATATGTTCCTAATGCAATTGACAGTTGCACGCTCAGATCAGTGAATTTTATGTATTAATCTAGGCAAAATTTTTAATATGCGTTCTTCTTCCCATATTACATCTGCATGCTGTTTATTATCGTCATTCTTTTCCTGATAACTCGCAACAGGAATGGAGCTTTAACATTTGCATGAACCAAGTTTCCAAATGCACTCAGCATCTTTGCGTTTTATTTCCGACTATGCATTGTTTGATGAAAGTTGTTTGTTTGGATGTGTACTATAGAGGTCTGCACGGGCCGGAATTTCCAGGTCCGGGCCCGGCCCGAACGAAAGCTATCTTGGCCTGGCCCGGTGTAAAAATTGAAAGTTCGGCTCCGGCCCGGCCCGTTTGCATTTTTACATTTCTCGGCCCGGCCCGTACAAAAATCACTGAAAACAGGCCCGGCCTGGCCCGACACAATTTCTAAAAAAAAAAAAATCCATTTTTTCTCAACATACAATTAAGATTCTTTTAATGAATACTACACACATATTTATGGGAACATTTTACAGTATATTTTAGATTACTATGATGTTCGCAAAACAGAAAACACACAATAGTAAGCATTAACGATTACTTAGTGTTTTAGTCATCGTGTCTACAGACATTTCAAAATTCAAATAACGATTCATTAAAAGATTAATGTAGTTCAGAATAAAAGATTAAAAACATGATAACTTTTGAAGCTGTATAATAAAAAGTAGATTTGTGAAAATATTTTTCTCATTTTTAAGGCTTTTCTCAAATCCAAAGGAGCCACATTTCGACACATTTATGAATTTATTTCTTTTCGGAAACGTGTACGATTGGCAAGTACTCTTATGTAAATGTCGTTTTTTTTTTTCATAGTTAAAAGCACTATATCTTCCTGAAAATACTGCCAAAGTTAGCGTTTTGAATCGAATTTCCGGAAGCGATAGCACAGGAAAGGAGAACGATGTACAGTCACGTGACAATAATCTCTTTTATCTCTGTAATTTATCAAATATGGAAAAAGCTATTCGTTTCCAAATGCTTTCAATAGTCAGGCCTGTCAATTTTATGCCTTTATAGTTAAAAACGAGTCAGAAAATGTGTCTGAAAGTTTCGCATTGTTGAGCAGTGAATAAGAGAACCACCTTGAGGTATATTTCCAAAGATGCTGTTAAGAGAAGTTCATTATCACTACTAATACTACAAAACATAATGACTGTCCTACACATCCTGAGATCAATTAAGACCAGTTCCGTCCTGGCACGAGTCTGCTGAAAAAAATTAAACTCGGAATCAGACATCTTGTAACTGTACGATGCCAATCTCTATGACGGACATGTTACATTTTTGTATTGATGTTGTTAAACTCGCATCGGCTCGTGACACACATTTATACGTCTCGTGAAAATCATATTCATTGAAAATGGGTCGTATTTTATCTGCCTCGCTTGAATTCTTATATCGGGCCGATAGGCCCGATTAATTTTTTTATCGGCCCGGTCCGTTGAAAAAATTGTCCTAATTCTGCCGGCCCTTTTGAAAATTCGCCTTCATTCTGCCGGCCCGGCCGGGTACGGGCCTCGGGCCAAACGCGGGCCCGTGCAGACCTCTAGTGTACTATCACCTTTTAAAGTTTTTCCCATCTTTTATGAACCACCCTTTATATTTTTCATCTATCTCTGTATTCTTCCTCGTTCAATAAGTAATAATTTTCATTTTTTTCAGTAACTATTATTATCATGCATTCGTTGCCACTTTTTAAAACAATATTTTAACTTGTTTGTCTCCTTATTTTTATTCTTTGATATTTCAATATAAGTCGGTGATTTAGACCATTTTCAATATCTATTTTATCTTCCCTTGTGAATGTGTTGCATGGCTAGCTTGCCCCCCCACCCCCCCACACACACTGTTTCTTTCTGGAATCCCCAATCCTTACTGTCAGCTTTATAGCTTACTTGGGGTGTATTTATACCACTGCATGAAATATTTCTTTGCAGGAAGTATTTTATCCTTGTTGCATTAACTACTGACTCTGTTATTGCTTACCTGATTATGAGAGATGCTAATTAATTGCTCTCAAAATTGTAGGTGTTTGTCATTAATCATCATTTGGAAGAAAAATATCTATGCCCACCTAAACTAATGCAAGTTCAACATTTGAACTTGGTTAAAGTAAGAAATTATGGTGGAAATTGACAGATTGTAACTTAATAAATAAAAATTTGCAAATCGACTGACATAAACTAACCAAAATGTACACAAAGCATGCAACTTGCAAATAAAATTTTTTCTTTCCCAGTGACACCATAAAACCTTCATAACATATTAGGAATAATGAATTTTTATAAATATTAAAAAAAATATATATACACCCAAGGTATTTTTTATTTAATTTTTTCTATGAGTTTCATAATTTAATTTGACTGTACAACTGTTAAAAGGTGAGTATTTACACAAGACATAAAAACATGCAACTTTGAATACAATAAATATATATATATATATATATATATATATATAATAACAATTACCTACTTATTTGCTTTCAGAAAAAAAAAAAAAAAATTCATGATATTTATATATAAATCAGTTTAAAAATCTAGAATTTGTTGAAAATGTCAAAGTTTTGTGTGGCTGCATAGTAGAACATTCATTGTTTTAATATGAAGACCATTCTTAAAAGTACACTAAATATAAATGTAAAATACACAAATAAAATTTCCAACTAACAAATATTTCTTCCATCAAAATATAAAGCAAAATCAACAATATTAAGTTCAAAATTAAAAATAACTCCTTCCCATATATACTACAAAAATTTTATATATAGTTCCTGCCCCCTAAAATTTTCCCATAAATATGTATCATCTTTAAAAGAATCTTAATTATATGTTAAGAAAAATGTGATTTTTTTTGTACAAATTAAATCGGATCAAGCTGGACCTGAATTGATTGATTTTTGCGCAGTCCGTGCCTGTTTTCACTGATTTTTGTATGGCTGGGGCCTGGAATTTCCAGCCCGTCCAGGCCTTTAAAGCAAGCAAAGAGGTTTTGCCGACACAATTGCAAAACGGGTAGCTTTTCATTTTCAGACTCTGATTGGTTGCTTGCAAGATGAGTTTCCCAGCTACTAATGTCATCTAGTATTGTGTAAGATAAATCTAGTTCACTATTAACTCAATAAGACAATAATCAGCATATATTTTAACCTCTCGTTATTTGCCATTACATTGATATATTGCAATATGCCTAAACTAATAGCTGTGACGGAATTAAAAAACAGGCGATAACAGTAACAAACAGACAAAGGCATGCGATATATTGAGATATTAATTCCTATGGGATATAAACGAAAGAGTGATTATCAATGAAGGGAATATTCTTATTTGAATGAAGCGGTGCAGCAAATAAAAGCATGGATTAGGTGGAAGGAAAGTTTAAGGATAAATTGGGATAATCACTGGAAGGGGATATCTGATTTGAAAGAATCGAGGCAGCAGATAAAACATGGATTGTGCGAAAGAAAGGAATGAAGAACAAATTTGTCAGGTTCTCACGAACATATACTATTTAGAACTATGGTTACATATTATTTTCTTGCCTATGTATTGTCTGTGTACTAGGAATTTTAAAGTAACATTCTTTTCTTATCTGGAATTTAATCCGAGCTAGTGAGTTAGATTAGTTGAAGGAATGTAGTTCATCAATAGAGTGGGGCTTTTCCCTGTCATTCAAAGTGCATGCCTGAAGATAAGTCAGACAAAAGGATTGTCACTCACGATCTAGGGAGATACTGGATATCACAGAATGTGAGATTGGTGGGGAGAAGACCTTGTGGGCAGATAAGGGATCCCCACAGATGGGTCTCTTGGGGTGATACCTGGGATAGAGGGCAGTTGATGTTTGGAGCTCAAGGAGTGAGTTGGTCCAGAGGAGGCTCTTGGAGTATAGAGCTAATGTGTTGTGAGATTAATAGTGATCTCAGATAATTCTAATCTAATTAGCTTAGGATGAGAGGAATATAGAGTAGTTTAATTGTACAGAGAAAATATTTACTGTATTTTATTTAATGTTGGACCAGATCACCTATATCCGAGTTCTTAAGTGTAAATATTGTTTTGTTATTTGTAAATAGTGTGTAAATAAATTGTTAGTTAAGTTTAATTGAATGAGTTGGTTTTCCTTTTAACAATCCTCTCATAGCGTGACTGATATCACGTAATCATATTGGTGGTGGCAGCATATCAACAAAGTAAAGGAGGATTCTTCAAAGTTGTGTGGACTAAGAGGAAACCTGACAATATTGGTACAGGATATTAGGCGCTTTTTCTCACAGTTCGAAGCTGCAGTGCAGGAAATAAAAGGTTACTGGAATATTACAGTAGAGCCAAAGATTAGCTATCATCATTGGGATATATTGTCAGTCAGAGCTTAGATATTGGTATTGCGATAATTAAAAAACATCAATATTTGACCAATATATTGATAAATAATCCAGCTCTATTCTCAGAATAAGCAGGACTAGGGAAGAGTGTCCTGATACTGGACGATCCCACCAGAAAAATTTAGAAACAATTTTTGTTAAGTTAAAGACATTGATCGGCAGGTTTGAGAGATCTGAGGCCTTTATTACATCGAGCAACCAAGGTGGCTCGAGCATTTTCATTGCTCTCAGCAGTGGTAGGTAGTATTGTTCATAGAAAATTCATACGAAGTAAAATAATAATTTCACAACAATGACAAAAAATTGATCTAGGGATTTATCTGAAAAAATTATCACAATTCTAGAAATCCTTATAATCAAATGTTTCTTTCATTATTACAGCCACCAACCGGTTAAGAAAAACAATCTAAATAAACCAGCAAGGTAAAAGCATAATCTTCCAGTCTTAAAAAATTCTAAAACTACTATTTTTAATATTTTTGATGCAGTTATTAAAAATAAATAAATAATTCATAATTTTAGTGAAAAAATAGATAATAAGCAACAAATTCAGGGATTTCATAATAGCAATAAATATTTAGAATTAGCCAGATAAAAATTGTTAAAAACAATAAGCCAACACCAATTATACTCAAAATGATATGTGGTTGCATTTGTTTTTGATGATTACACTGAAGTAAATATTACATTAATACTGGCATTGATGTTGTGGATTTTGTTTTGGAAAGTTTGAACATGGCATGACAATACACGACAGATCATTGTCAAAAGTTAGATTTCTCTGATCATATTTAATTTTTTTACCCCAAGGGTCTTATTTTTGTCAATTTTCTTCTTACTTTTGTAATATATAATTTAAAAATTATATTGATAGCTCATTTCAGTGATATTTTATGAAGGGAGTATTTTTCAAAATTTATGATATTTACAAGCAAAGTTTTGGGAGTAGAAAAAATTAAGTTCTTCATTAGTGAAAAAACAAGGTGAAAAAACAAAGTTGAATTTTCAATTGGTTTTTTATTTGGATTGGAAACTATTTTTAAATCTGCAAGCAGTATTTCTGAAGAAGACAAACTTAATTCTTGACTGGATTAAGATGGAATTTTTGCCATAAATACATTTTAAATAGTTACTTATTTTAATACCTTCGCAGCCAGTGGCATGAATACATGCTGTACAAGAGGCCCAAAATCCTTGAATTTGAACATGAATATTTTAAAAGTTTTTTTTTTTTTTTGTCTTATTTAGTTACAACATTTCAGAGATTAAATTAGAATAAAAAAATAATGATGCCAAAGACTAAAAGAAGCGTATTTCACAAAGGTGTTAAATAACTTTGTAACTGTATTACAATCCATAACATTCGACAATTGTATATTTATATAATACTTTGAGTTCCAAGTTCTTGAGGTAGAGCATTCACAAAATTTGTGTCACATACAGACACACAGACATTTTGTAAAAACATGTTTTTCGGGATCTCTTACCCCTAAAACATGTAAATCCGCCGAAAACCGGAATTCGAAAATTTTCAGGAATCCAATACTTTCTTCTTGTAAAGATAGAAGAAAGTAAAAAATAATGAGTTGAACATGAAAATAATTAAAATACTAAATAATAATTATAATAACTTTTTTTTTTTTTTTTTTTTTACAAAATAGCATTTGAAATTGGAAAATAAACAGACCTTTAAACAAAAATACGTATCATATCTTAAAAACTTTACAAAAACAAAATAACGATATACTTTTATAGAATATTCTTAAATTAAAACCTACGCACAGTGCCCTTCATATGTATATATTTCACACTCCTAAGATGACAATTGCAACAAAGAATTAGCAGCAGTTTACTGCATATCATTAAATCAGCAAAACTGGAGATTTATTTTCTACAACAGAATCAGTTCATGGGAAATGTTATAAAAATAAACATGTGAGACAAATACATCATACATATTCTAGAAAATGCTTTCACTTTTAAATATTCATTACAATAAAATAAGACCTATTTATATTTAATCACTTATTTTGGATCTTCATCTAGTCTACATTCATATGCAGTAGGTTACTATTTTTTTTCCCATAACTCACAAAACAAATCATGTAACTTCTATTAAAAACCTTTCATAAAAATCTGCATAAACATAAATTTAGCACCCCCACCCCTGTATGAAGAAAATCTTTAATATAAATAATTTTTTTTTTTAATACTGAATTATAACAACAGATCAAATGCTGAAAAACGAAGCAACACTTAATTTTCAGCCAGAATACACAAAATTTCAAAAGTGCATACAATCAAAACTGACTAAACCATTTTACAAACAAGTTTTGGTGAACCTATATCTAATGAAAATCTACAAACTAGGAACACAGATTAAGAAAAAAAAAAAAAAAAAAAAAAAAAAAAAAGAGGTTGAAATAAATATACAATTCAAAGTGATGGTAAGGGTGACATACTTGGAAAAATACTCACCTACAGTTATCCATGCTGAGGCAAAATGCAAATGCTTTTGTTAGAATCACAACAAAAACTCAAATTTGTGCAATTTAAATAATTCGCTGTTGCTATAATTTATGCAAACTGAAAACTTTTAAACCTAGTAGAGATTTTCCTTGAAACCTATAATACTTAATAACCTTTTCTTTTAATTATTAAAAGGTACAATATATTGAGACAGACTTGAACACAATACATGGCTTGAACACTTGTGTTCAAGTCTGTCTTAATATACTGTACTTACTTTAATAATTAAACTTACTTTAATAATTAAAATAAATACATTCAGATGTTAATTTATGTGTGCTTTATTATAACCTTTTCTTTTACTTATGTTTTCGAAGTATTTTTTACTAATATGCTTACAAGAAACATTTTGGTAAATGCAAACCTTAACAGGGTTCATACAAACTTGAGAAGAAAAAAATCCTAGGAGTCCAGAAAAATTCTAAGAAATTCATTTATTTTTCACATTTTTCGTGTATGCAGTACTCTTTCTTGACACATGCACACTAATTTTTAATAGTACCTCATTTAGAGAGAAAAGAAATAAGTGAAAACATTTTACACAGATTTTATTCTCTTAAAACCTAAAAGTTAGTGCTAAAATTGTACAGAATTCAAAATTTGTTTACTGGTTTTATATATTTGAATACAAAATTTCCAGCCAACTATTTTATGCTGTAACCGATGGTCATACATACCAAGGACAACCAAATCCCAAATACTCAACATGTATCACATGCACCCTGATTTTTATTGAAGGGAGAAAACAATGTGGCATATTACAAGGAAGGAGGGAAAAAAAACCCCACAGAAATTCAACTTCTTATTACCTTTGTAAGCATGATATATTTATTTTACTTCTTTTAAAAGCAATTTCTTTTATCAGACATATGACTTACTCCTCACATATGAGATGTATAAAGATGATTATAGAGGCAGCATTTTTTATCATGTAAGAAGATACAAGTCTAAATTTTCTATTCTGGTATACTTTATTTAAATCATTGAAGCCATTAAATTTTGCCTCATGACAATTTAAGGAGAATTTAGTTTTAAGGGGTTTCAAGCACTCCTTGAAATATTTTTTTATTTCAAAGGAGTTTGTATGCACCCTGCCTTAATCACAGAGTTATTTATTAAAAGGGAAACAAATAATAGTAATAAAAAGAAAAAAAAAACTCTTGAAATAGCTTCCATAATAAAAACAATATTTGGAAACTTGAGATACTATTATAAGTTGCTTTACAATCATCACTTCTTTCCTCTTTATCATCATTATCATCATTATTATCATCATTTTATTTTCACATTTTACAATTTTTAACCCTTCAACCCATGATAAAGGTGAGTGAAACTAAAAGAGCAACAACTGAAATTATAAAATTTATCAAACATAACATGATAATATTGCAACATTAAAAAAATTACCACAAGTTCAAAATTAACAGAAGTCAAATGTAATTAATATTGAGGATACATAAATTTTATCATAAAAACTTTCATTCAAAGCATATGAAAAACAAAATGCTATCAAGAGTTTTATAATTAAATTCCATTTTATCATACTATTTTTTATGCTTTTTATGTTGAAAATCTCTTTAACGTGGTAACACATGACATAAAGGTTAAAAAAAAAAAAAAAGTCAGTAAAAAAATGAGACAACTTTTGTCACATGGTTAAATAGAAATCACAAAAAAAAAAAAAAAAAAAAAAAAAAAAAAAAAAAAAATATTAATAATTTTATACTTTTTTTTTTTTTTTGTCCTGTTAAAGATGCTAAAAGCAATGTAAGGAACACCAAAACAAAACATTTTTCTTTAAAAGCAATTTTATGTCAAATTTTACAGAATGTTCATCACATTGGGTGTAAGCAGGTGTAACTGTTGACAAAAACATCTTTCATTTATTATTACAGTCGAACCTCTATTTAACGAAGTCGCTAAATCCCGGAAAAAAGTTCGTTATATGGAAAATTCTTTAAATAGAGATTCACCTTTTAAAATACTTTAAACTATATAAAACAGATTTTAAATTCATAAACACTAAATATTTTTACAAAAAGTAATTAATCACATTTTTTTTATAAATTATATCGATTTGTTTTATTTATTTTACCCACCAATATCCATCATCAATTCATTTTTTCTATGTGTTTAAATCTTTGAAATCTGCAAGGAAAACAAAACATTGTCCGGGAATACACTGTATTTTCTGTTTAAAGTAAATAATTTTACATTAAAATTAATGAATTTTAATGACCTTATCGTATTTATTATTATTATAAGAAATAATTTTAACCATACATTAACATATGCGTCCTTAAATTTAGTTTCTGAAAAACGCTGTTAATTTTGTCTGAGTTTTTTCTTTTAAAAAGTGCTTTCTCTAATAATCCGTCTCGCATCTTTGCAAAGCACAAAAAACCCCTTCATGCATATTTTCTTCTAACTATAATCCGCATCGAATTGTTTCAAGGGATTTTAGCATTTCATCATACGAAGTTTTGTTAATTCTTGCATCATGATCATTTCCATCATCATCCTATTTGTCTTCATCGCAATTCAGTGCTGTATTTTTTTATTTTTCACACTGTCGAAAATATCCAATTCAGATAGTGTTTCCGAGGTCACAGTTTCAGAATTAAGTTAAATACAATCATCAAACAGCACATCATGGTTAATTTCTTCTTTTTTTCTCATTTGTATTTACATTTTTTAAAGTTACTCTAAGGGATTATCGTCTTTGTTTTCCGTACTTACCGAATTCTCACTGTTGACAATGAAGGTGCCTGGTAAAACCAGTTCAAGGCCATTGAACATCATAAAATGTGTTTAAAGAAAGAATAAGTTTGAAATGTCCAGAAATATTTAGAAAAATGGGGAGAAAAAAAAATTTAGATCTCAAGAAAAAGTTCGTTAAATAGAGAATGCACTTCGCTTTTTGGAGGTTATTTTACAAAGAAATTCGCAAAGGTTCTTGGTTCCAAGGAAAAGTTCGCAAAATATAGGTTCGTTAAATAGAGGTCCGACTGTATAAACATATAAAATAATTCAATGTATATTATTTTTTCCAAATAAAATTTGCTATATTCATATATCATCTGATTTGTTTCTTTTAATACGTTTTTAATATTTCATCACTAAAGATGGCAATAAACATAGTGTTTGGAACAGAAATAATTGATCATGGGTGGTAGCAAGAAGAAAGAGGACCATTGGCCCTCATTTGATTTTGAACTTTTAACTAAATTTCCTTTAACTCTGATGACTTAAAAAAAAAAAAAAAAAGAATATAATTTATGCATCCCACATGACTCAAGATTAAACATTAAGAGAAAAAGGAAACTGAGAATTTTTCACTAGGGGTAATCTGTTCCCCAGCCTCAACACAATGTTAAAAAGAACTAAAAATTACCTTGCATGGGGGTTTCTGGGAGGGAGTAGGAGTTAAATTTATGCAACAAAGCCAGTAAAAGCTTGTATTTTACATTTTTAATGTTTCCTCTTTGTTACACTTCTGTATTGTTTTATTGCTTTAAAACTGACTTGCATGAGAGTACCTGACACAAATTCTTATTTATTTTTTTAAATTTCAGATTTATGTCCTTTGTTTGAAAAAATGTGATCTATCAAAACCACAGATCACAGGCACATCTGTACTAAAATTAAAATTTTGCCTTTTCCTGGATTTCATTCTATTGGTATCCATCTACTTGATGTGTCTCCTTATCAACAAGAGGTAATCTAGGAGACAGACATGTAATTAGCTTATAATATTGACCTTTAACCAGGTCTGATAAGGTTAAAATGTATTTATTGTTCCCTTGATGAGTTTATATTTTAAATGAAAATTGCTGCATGGGGAAAGATACTAAGTGGGCTAATGTACATTTGAGAAATTAGACTTGTTACCAGTGTTCGAAATTAGCGGTCACATCTTTTGATTTCATGTTATGAGGAGATTGAAATGTAGATGCATTATATGTTTGTTCGTTTTCTTTTTTAACAAACACTAAATTCAAATATAATCGTCAACATTGGATAAAATTTTGTTTTTGATTTGCTATCAAGTTTTATTTATTTTTTTTTTTTAACATGATTAAGTGCCTTTTTTAAAATTAATTTCTAAATATAGTAAAAATTAAAAATGCTTTATATCAGTTTTACAGTTTCTTCAATTATTAGAATCTTGGAGATTAAGAACTCCAATTATTTGAAATAAAAACAAGTATTTGTGCTTTTCTTAAAAGTATCATACAATATTACAGCAATGTTAGAAAAGAATTTTAGAAATTGCAACTAAAAATTTTAATTTGACGCCTAAAATATTTACAGTAGTCTTCATTTGACGCCTACCTTTTATTTCCCAATTTCCATCACTGCTTGTTACACATCTAGTGTCAAATGCAGAATAATGAATTGCACTCCTAATAAATAAACTGGGAAATACTACTATATTTAAAACAAACTCTTAAAAATTTTGCATTTTACTTAGAGGTCCATTGCTATGTTTAGATCCCAGGGTACATTTATAAAATAATTAAATCAAATTTGTTAAGTAGACAAATTAGATATACTGTAATTTGGATAAAACTCAGAATGAGATTAGCTTAGCGATTTTATTTAGTCTAGCTGCATAGCAACATGCTGTGTTACATTTGTATTGTAAAAGATCTTGAGTTTTTTGGAAAAACTACTTATCAATCCAGTTTTAAAGTTAAAATGTGAAGGCAAAAGCTAAAAATGTAATTATTATCACTCATAAACTTATAACACTATAACTTAGTTCCAGAGTTTTACGACATTGAAAGATCGGTTGATTGATTGATTCTAGTGTTTTTTTTTTCCTGTTTTCTCAAAAATTATTTTAGATATCGGAATCAACAAGCTGCAGGCTGCAGCCAAAAACATCCTCTATCTTCCAAATAATAAATTTAATGTTTGAAGAGCTCAGATGATAAAGGTAATATGAGACAAAAAAAAGAGAGTTAATCATACTGATTAAAGATAATGGTCCTCTACCATTTGTTACATTACTATTTTCAAAAACTTAATACTCAGAGATTTTAATTGATAAATGAGGCATTTGATAATAAATGCAAATAGATATTTGGAATTTTACAGCTCATTTTCTCAAAATGATGATTGTGTCACTTAACACCTTTATCATCTGAGTCCTTCATTTATTATGTAGCCGTTTCCGAGACTAGTCCAGACAAACTTGCAGGTAAAATTTTTTTTATATGTTATCTTTAACTATGCATCATCTAAACCATAGGTCCCCAATGGGGGTGATACTGTCCCCCAGTGGGCGCTGGAGGCTTCCAGGGGGGCGGTGACGGGTCCAGAGGCAAATGAGGGGCATTAAGACAGTCAAGGGGACAGTCATCTAAACCTCCCCAGCGTTGTCTGAATCCATGATAAAATCCTGAAATATACCTTTAAATGAAAATCTATAAAATCGAACCTAGTCCCCAAAATTGGATAGCTTTTACGAACGTCAAAAAATTTGTCCGCTTCTACTGATGGTTCTTCAGCAATTACGGGGCGTCATAAGGGTTTCATAGCGCATTTGAAACAAGAATGTACCAATTGTACTCGCTGTACGTTTTGGTTGCAAAAAATCTAAATGAAAGACTGCATGTGGCGCTTCATGACATTATTAAGGTAGTCAATAAGATTAAAAGCATTTCATTGCATTTCGTCAATTTTCTAGTGAAAATGGTGAAGATTACAATTGCTTGCTGCTGCACACAGAAGTTCATAGGCTCACAATAGGCATTTGTCTGAATCGTTATTTCAATCTATTTGGACTCGGTATTCGACTTCGTTGAAAACAGAGGCGAGAAACAGTGCGAAAACCTGATTTCATCCAAAAATGACACAGCTTATTTAACAAACATGTTTAGAACATTTAATGAAGTCAATTTAACATTTCAAGGGGATGATTCAATTTAATTAAAACAAAAATGTCCTAACTGTTTTTCTGCGAAAACTCCTCTTCAAACAAAATCTAGGTAGAGGTAAATACAAGCACTTTCCCACATTATCAGCAGTTTCTGAAAAACAGGAATATTTACTTATTTACTGCCAACACTTGGGCTTTCTTCATGCTGAATTTCCGGTGCGATTCCAAGGTGTATCAAACATGAATGTACCGAGTTGGCTTTTAGATCCTTTCGTAAATGCAGATAGAGCAGAATAATTAAATTTGGAGGAGGAACTCGTAGAACTCGCAACTAACGAAGAACTAACAGTAAAATTCAGAGATGGGTACCAAGAGTTATGGCTACAAAAATCAATACCAGTTCTCTACTCTGGATTGTGGGATAGAGTACAGAAATTTTTAATTGCCAGAAATTTTTCCTTCATCATATTTGGATTCAGTGACGTAGGTAATTTATTGTCTAAGAAAAGGAACAGACTGCACATCAGTGAAGTGGCAATTTGCGACTGATGGTAACGGAATTGGAACCCAATATTAACAAATTGCTGAAAGTCAGCCAGCCTCACTCATCTCATTTTATTTCTTGTTGATTTTGTGTTTATTTTTAAATATTTAATAAGCAATTTTTTACTGCATTTGGTGGTCGCTTTAATTAATATCTACTTTTGGATTCTTAATGGAACACAGACAGATAAAATTAAGTACACATAATATCCAACAATATTTTATATTTGGCATAATTAATTATTATGGAAGAGAGGCGTTGGAATATATTTTTTCTTGTAAAGGGGGCGTTGGTCCAGAAAAGGTTGGGAACCTATGATCTAAACAGATGAATAAAATTAGACGTTTTTCCGAAAATCACAGATAGACAGACACTCTAATTTTATGTATGTATGGGCAGGGTTTAATTTCTAACAAAAAAGTACTGGAGCTGGGCTCCAGTGGGAATTAAGCCCTGTAATATGGGTAGACGATATTACAAGATTCATACTCCTTTTCCAGAAGAAAAGTAAAGCATATTACCAGTCATTTTGAAGTTCAATTTTTACTGCTACAAAATGTTATATTTTGTTAGATAAGCCTCATTCGCAGTAACATTATTATTTTTCATAATTTAACAGAACTTGGAAACCACAATCATTAAATAATCTTTTGCAAAAATTGTTTTAAAAAGTATCTGTAAAACGCAGTTTCCTCAGTTTTGCATTGTGTAACATATGTACATGTACATCTACATTTAATACTCAGTGGCCATATTCTTAATGTCTTTTTAGAAGACATATATTGTACTTATGTTGCTGTTCTCTGTGAGTCAATGCATCCAAGGATTCCTGTACATGATACTAGCCATTTTTTATGTATTAACAGCAAAGAACAAAGTTCTAGCAAGCATTAGCAAATCATTCAAACTTCTATAAAATGAAAGAGAGAAAGAAAACAGATAGAAGTGATAATGCACTCTGAACAAATCGTATGCTTAAGCACCACTTTTATGGTGGTCAATTAATAAGTAATTCTGTATAGAAGTTTAAATGCAGAATCTTTTTTAACTCTTTCTATTTTGTTTTATTTAAGACACCTGAAAATAAATTAGTTTACAACAAAAAATAAAGCACCTTTACTTCTGTAAAGCCCCTTTTTTATTTATTTTTTTAAATTGTGTTCTTTAGTCACTTGCAACTCACAATGTTAGTGCTTCATTTTTTATATAAAATGACATTTTAAACTTAATAAGGAGACCCAAAAAGATGATTAAAATGAATTTTAAAGAAATTTAGCACCCTTTCCTGTTGAAAGAGGGACTACCATTTTTAAAGAAGGGTGGGGATGTTGAATACACTAAAATATATGATGCATATTAAAAATAATGCAATTAAAGTAAGAACGCAAATTACCATGAGGATTTCCAGGATTTTGATAGGAACTTTCTCGAACTCCCCGGTAATTTCCATTAGCAGAATGGACTGAGCTTTTCGGTGGATAATAATTGGTGACATTTTGAGTTGCCTTCTGCTCTGTGTTGATAACAGTCGTAGGTGTTGCAGATACAACATTTTGCTAAAAATATAAAGAGTTACAGTTAATATTAATAAATAAAATGATGAAAGAATTAAAAAGTAAGAGACAAAGATATTTCTTAATAGAGAATTTAACAGCTGTTAGCTATTTTAAATTAAAATTTTAAAACTATTTCTGCCAGTGTCAAATGAAACTTTTAAACTTTTCATTTATGTTTATTTTACTTGTAATTTTTAAATCTGTAAATATAAAAATAAGTTTTCAATGCATTAAAATTAATTTTTGATTGCTTTAACCTAGCCCTACAAATAAAATAACCATAAAATTAAAATCTTTTATCATTTGACACTGGTAGAAATAGGATTACTTTTGATTAATTCTGTACTTTTATACAAAATACAGTAATTAATTGCAGTGACAATATAGGATTGTACAGCTCATAATAAAAATATTAGAATAATTGAAAAAAAGTAATAAGAAAAACATATTTTTAATTTATTTATTTTTGATACTAAGCAAATGCAATTAAATTTCTAATAAATTAAATCTGGAATGTTTGGATAAGATTTTAACATTTACAAAATATAAAACACAGTATAATAAATTAGGTCTACAGCTTTCTGAAACACATCAAAATATTAGAATAAAATTTAGATTGGTTCAAAATATTAAAATATTTTATTTTACGCAACAATATTACCTTATGAATATGAAGTAAAAGGTAGTTAATATTTTGTAGCATCCTCTTTAGCTTTCATAACAGCGTACAATCGATCTTGCATATTATAATACAAGGTGTTTACAAACATTTCTATCAATATTAGCCCAAATAGACTTTATACGTGTCATTAACTCAGTTTTATTTGAAGGAGTATTTTCTTGGAGTTTTTTCTTCATTATACACCATAAGTTTTCAATGGGATTTAGGTCTGGTGAGTTTGGTGGACAAGGGAGTACTTTAATGTTGCGTTGGTGGAACCAATTCTTAGTTGATACTGAGGTATGCAGTGACGCTAAATCTTGTTGAAAGATGAAATCATCTTCAAACAAATCTTCTGATGATGGAATCATGTATATTCCAAAATTTCTTGATATATCTCAGAGTTAACCTTTTCGTAGACAATGCATAACTTTCCAGATCCTTCTGCATTTGCAACCCCAAACCATGACACTAGCAGCAAATTTTACGGAAAGTTTAAGGCATTCTTTATCAAATGCTTTTTGCTTCATTCTCCAAGTTCGAATACCTTGATTACCATATGAAACACAAAACATACTTTCATCACTAAATAATATATTTTTCTAATCTTCTTCGCTCTATAAACAACTTGATTTACACCAATTCAATCTTATACACTTTTTTTTTTTTCAGTCATGAGAGGTTTTGTTTTCGGTGCACAAGATTCAAACTTAAATTTATGGAGACGTCTTAATGTTGTCGATGCTGAAACTTCAACTCTTTCTCCTTTCCATTTTCAGTGAAAGAATTGCACACGTTTAAAATGGTTTTTCTTAACTATACGCTTCAGTTTCCTGTCATCTCTAGCAGATGTTTTTGGTTTTCCGCAGCCATTTCGGCAATTATTTTGAAATTTTCCATTTTTGAATATTGTGTTAGTATTTTATTACTGCTTGATTGCAAACAATGTGAATAATTTGCTATATAACATTGATTTTTAGCATGCCGATACAAATCAACCATATGAAGTTTAATAGATTCAGGAATATCACTCACATGATCCATTTCAAGATTAAAGCAAACAAACTGCAAACAGAATACTGATTTTAAATAAAATCGTCTGAATGTAATCAACGATGCCACCAGTTATGAATTGGTGATAATTAAAGGAGAATTAATGTAATATATTCTAATATTTTGAACCACTTGAATAAATATTCTAATATTTTGACTTTTCAAAATAATTTTTTTTTCAATTAATCTTTTCAAAAATTATATTAATTTTAAGATAATAAATAAGCTTAATCAACAACAGGTTCTTAATAAAAATATCGTTTGCATATTTGCATTAAAATACATTAAATTACCAAACGATATTTTCAATTTGTAAAAAAAAAGTAATTATTCTAATATTTTGAATATGAGCTGTAGGTATAAAAAAGGATAAACATTTTCTAATATTTTTAAAACACTTATTAATTTACTGAAAAGTGATAAGACAATAACTTGACCCCTTTCACTTATACACATTTAAAAATTTTCATTATGTAAGTAAACATGAGGTGTACGGTTGTAAATAAGAAAATTAAAAGCTGAAAAAAAAAAAAAAACTTCCATAAATTTTTTTGCCATGAAGAATTAATCCAAAAAACACAGCTCTTATTGAAGAACAAAATTATTATGTATAAATAAATAATTATTTTACACACTGCTCTTCTGCAATGAAAAAAAAAATTGTTTCTTAAATATATGGTAGAAAGTGCTTTTAAAATGCATTAAACACAGAACAAGTAATATAAAAATTTTGTTTTTAAAGTCAATTCCTACTTAGGCCATCAAAGAAAAATTTAATATGATCAAGCTAAATATGAGTTTTTGTTGCATTAAAATATCTCAATTTGTTGATTTTCTATAAGCTAGTAGGTTTACAATGGAACTCTGTGGGAATTTGGCGAAATATTACAGATATCGCCAAGTTGGCGTCACTTTTGGCGACTCATTTTGGCCACCAAATTTGGCGATATATCGCCAAGTTGACGACAAACTTGGCGGTATTTGGCAACAGAACAGGGTGTCCCCCCCCCTATGGTAACCCTTATTGAAAATACTTTCATTGAAATTCAATAACCAATGGCGGCCATTTTGTTTGCAAAACTAAAATTAATTAAAATTTAATTAATTGATTAATATTTGACAAAACTTTATTAACATCAGCTGTCATCCAGTACAAGTTTAAAAAAATTTATTTCAAGCTGATAGGATAAATAATGAGTATTTTATTAACGATTGAAAATTTGTACAAAATAAATATATAAATAAATATAGGGAGAGTGTGAGCTAATAGTAGGAATTGAAAAAGGGCTCTCACAAAGAATCTTTCATTACCATATTATGCAATAAATCACAATGTAACTTTAAATATTTATTTATTTTTTCAAAAAGGTCTGTCTGAATGACTAAAAATTACTATAAATTAGAGCAGAGGTCACTAACCTGTGGTCCACGAGAAAATTTTGGCAGTCTGCAGAAATATCTGGACATTATTTGCAATTTTATGTTTTGTTAACTCCCGGACCTCCAGGTTTAATTTTGACGGTGAAGGACTATGTACCAGGCTATGCGGTGTAAAATGTTTCTGTCATAAAACCCACCTTCGACCAGTGCCCTGTTATATCAGTTGCATATCACAGACCAATCCAGTTCAAATATGCAACCATTACTGTGTAGTGAACAACGTATAGGGGGTGTATGTAATGGTCGTTTACTGAAATGAGAGGACTACGCAGCTTATGTCCTGGTGGTCAACGGCTTAATAATAAATCAAAAATAATATTTTCATATTTACGAAATGTTAAATGTTTAGTTTTGAAAATCTAAATTATAGCTAACATTGATAATTATGTTAAAATATGTTACTTTTATGTATTTGAAAACACATATATTTTTTAAATTATTATTCAAAAGACAAAGTGCCTTAGCATTTTATTTTATGCGTTATACCTGAAGAAACTAGTTGGATGTGGCAATCACAAAACTTTCTTCTATCTCATTCATGTTAAAATTTCCTGAAAAATAAAGCATAACAGTGCTATCGGTTAGGTGATCCACACCAAAATCTAATCAGCAACAACTTATGTCAAGTTGTAGCTGAATCTGAAGTTTGATGAAAATCTGTGCAATAGTTTGAGGTAGAACTATTGCAGAAATCGTAAAAAAATCTACATAGCAGCACCTGTGACAGATTTCTGTCACATATTTCCCTTTTTATTCAAAATTAATTTAAAACATAACTTTATTACTTTCAAAACATGTAATCCTGCACACCCCCCTTTTTCATACTGAAAAATATAATTAAATTCATTTTCTATAAACCATTCGGATTTTTATTTAACTGTTTTCCCCCTTTCTGAAACATCTTTGATTCATTCCGCTTAAATATTCAGTTACTTTTTTCCCTTTCTCATTGAATCATTTAACTGTCCGTGTTACTGCTTCCAGTGAAAAAAAAAAAAAAAAAAAAAAAATTATAAAGCGCAGCTGCTGGTAACAATATGTCTTCATTTAATTACATTGGATTTTGCCCGCCACAGTGATATGCAATTCTTTATCTCTGCTAATATTTAACCATTGAAAATGTATTAATAACAAAAGTAAAAGAAAGTATCTTTATGCGAATCATGTACGAGCTAGATGCCCTTGATTCTCGGCATTTTTCCCAGGCAGCAGTCTACATTGTGCAATTTTAAGTAACAGTTATTTAAGCGAATGCTGGTCTGTAATATAAACACCTCCAGATGTTTTTCTGTCACCTCTCTCATCGAAATTAGATGTGGTCTTTAAATCACTTTTCATGTATGTTAAATCTATTTGTCAGTTGTTTTACCAGATGCCTTTCTTGGCATTTCGCAATTATATATTTAGATAAAATTATTGCTCGGTTTTGTGGCGTCGCTGATTAATACATATGTAGAACCGTTATTTCTGGCAACCATTCTGCATCACACGATTTTCATTGTTTTTATCGGGATTGCTGGATTCTGGGCTAATCATTTTTGACTCACAAATATGACCCTTTGTCTGCTATTCGTGCACTGTATTAATGTTTGAATTTTGCGATGTTGTAGCGCCAAGTGTTATTTGCTTTTTATGAAATCCACTCACTTGAATTTCTGATCTCGACCTGAAAGGATGTAAAAACCTGGTGGTCTGGGGGTCACGCTTAGGCATACCTCTTATATGCGGATTTCCTCTCTCTGCCATTCAGTAATTATAAGTATTTTGCCTTTTATTACTATACTTAAAAATGTTAAATACAGTTTTACTAGTTCCTGTATTTATGGTTGGAGTTTTCTTTGCATTTAAATGAACCAAGCACTGAACATTCACCATAGCACCACCTGTTGGTGTATTTACTTCAAAAACTAATCAGGACCAATTTATATCAGGGACTAACTGAATCTGAAGTTTGATAAAAATTCATGCATTAGTCCTTGAGATACAGTTATTGCGGAAATCGTGATAATTGCAGCCTAGCAGTGGCACCTGTTGAGTGATTTATACTAAAAACTAAACATCACTAATTTATATCAGGGGCTAACAGAATCTGAAGTTTGGTGAAAATTCATACATTAGTTCTTGAGATAGAGCTATTGCGATAATCATGAATAATGGCGAATAGCAGTGCCACCTGTTGGGTGATTTACACTAAAAAGTAATCTGCATCAAATTATATCAAGGACTAATGGAATCTTAAGTTTTATAAAAATCCGTGCATTAGTTCTTGAGCTATAGCTATTGCAGAAATCATGAAAAATGCAGCATAGCAGTGCCAGCTGCTGGGCAATTTACACCAAAAAGTAATCAGCACAAGTTTATATCAGGGACTAACTGAATCTAAAGTTTTGTTTAATTCCGTTCATTAGTTCTTGAGATAGAGCTCCCACAAAATTTGTGTCACGCACGCACAGACAGGCAGACATTTTATAAAAATATGTTTTTATGGTTATCTGGCTCCTAAAATGTGTAAATCCGTCAAAAACCGGAATTCGAAAATTTTCCTGAATCCAATACTTTCTTTTTGTAAAGATAGAAGAAAGTAAAAATATGATTCAGATTGCAATAGGGGATTAAAGTACTTAAAAACAAAGGATTGCGCTAAGCTTCAATATTCCTCTGAGAGAAATTATTGACGTTTGTCTATCTTCAATCATGATTACATGAAAAACTAATGGGTTCTGAAATTTCTGAACTAAAAATAAAACTTTAATTTCAAGTCATTTATGCTTTTGTTATATTGGGTATTTTATTTTTGTATAACTAATTAATGTTGTGTCGTACCTAAACCTATTCTAGGCTGACACTAACACATGGGAGATAAAAATCTACACAGAGAAAATAAAAGCATGATCGTATAGTATTTCATAAATTTCAACCTAAAATCTAAAAGAGGGGGAAATATAATAATTACTACTTCTGTGGGAAAGAAGTAAAATAATGACAGAGATTTATCATATGAAAGTTTAAGGTTTATTTAAGAAAATAATTAAGGCATTAATTGGATAAAAGTTATATTAAAATGCTTATATTTCTTTTTTTCTAAGCTGACAAGTGACAACAAATAGAAACTCTTATTCAAAACTGTTATTCAATTTTAAGCATAGTAATTTTGAGTTTAAATTTAACTTTTGATAGTAATGTTTACTCCGGAAAGACATAATAAATGAGGTACCCAGTAGCAGAAACAGTGTAGCATGGCAGCAGGTGCTGCAGATTGTTTTAGACCTTGCAAATCAATATAACATCTTTAAATGGTAGGTTTAAAAAAAAAAAAAATTAACAGTCTATAGATTTATTGTATTTATAGAATCTTTTCATTATTATTTTTTTTTTGCAAATGTAAACTTTGCTTTTTTTATTCATTATTATTATTTATTAGGAAAATAGGCTTGTTTCAACATTGTTGGGTTGCTGATAATTTTTGATTTGCTGCAGATTGACACAGAAAATTCTGCTGCTTGGAAGAGGTACCTCAAATTAAACGATCCATCATAATTTACAGGTGATTTAAGTATTCATGCATCTTATACAACTCCTCCTGGTAGCTTCTCATTCTCTCTGCCGTCCAATCGAGGATTTCACTCAGTCCTGTTGCTGATGAAGTTCATTACTCCATGGCAACACTTGTTCTCTCACTCGCCGAATTTCATCAGGCCAACTCTCATACGAAACTCCTCAGATCTCTTCTACTGCGAGCCGACGTCACACAACTCTTCCTATGTCACCCTCCGAGTCAAGTCATTCACCAAAAAGCCACGATCTTGGCGGAACACGCTTCTTTTATGCACTTGCTTCATCGCATTTTCTCCTGGAGCCTCGGAAAATAGTTCGATCACATGCCGAAAATAATAATTATAATTTGTTATTCATAATCTTTTAAAAAATGGATTAATTGATGCTCGATTTACACTTTGTATACTTTCTTTTTCAGCAATTTTTTTATTTGGAGTATTAATCACTTATAAAACATGGTCCGATCATCGCAGATGAATACCATAACATCGGCATTCAGGACCACGTGCTTTGTAAAATATAAAATAGTACATTAAACTTATATATTTTCTAACAGAACATCTCTAATAATTTTTAAAATAATAATATTTTTACATTCAAATACCCATTTTCAAAGTTAAATTATGAATTAGCTATAACTTTAAATATTTTTTAAAAGATATTTTGAAACATTATAAACTTTAATTTCATACACATATTTATAAATATCCGAGGAAATAGTATTTACATCGGCGGGCGCTTCCTCAAAATGTTACTGAACACTACAATCATATATTTTAGATATAATATGGAGTAATTTGTAACTATTGCCTGACACACACACACACAAAAAGATATTCTAAAGTTAAAAAACAACTATTACTTAAATAAAACAGGATAACATAACCTTTATTATTATTTTTTTCTTCTTCTTACCTATTTAGAAAAACCCGAATTATCAACATAACGCTAAAGTAGAAATTTACTAATCGTTATTGAACAAATATTTATATGCTTTTAAACAAAATCATATTAGTGGTCCGTGGGAGTTTTAGATTATGAATTTAGTGGTCCGTGAAACTCGAAAGGTTGGAGACAGCTGAATTAGAGCATATGAATACAATTCATATGTAATTGGAAAAAACAAATCAAAATACTTCAAATACTAACTATAGACTAAAGAAATATTCCCTAAAAGTTCAACAAATCAATTAAATTGTATGAAAATCATTTTAAAGTCATATTGAAATTTATCAGAGAAAGAAAAGCAAAGATTTATAAAAATTATATTCAAATAAAAATCATATTTAGAGAGATTGTGTTTTTGTAAAGAACATTAAAAGTGTTACATTTATATTCCTTAGTTAAGCTAACACAAATATTACTTTGAGTTTCACAAGATAATACTCAAACAATAGTACTCTGCTAGATCTGCTAGCTGCTATTGTTTATAATATAACAGCAGTCAATAGATTTGACACAGTTTTTATTGTTACAGTGACCGTTTTTAGAGATCATCTATAGTCAATCTAAAAATCTTGCAATTCTGAAAGACATTGGCATTTTTACAAAAATCATAATGTGGAACATATACACGCAACCTAATTTACAGAAAAATTATAAACAGTTTATAGCTTAGCTTAAGTCACCTATGGTACAGTAAAGCATGATAAGAAAGAATTGTAAAAGATTATATATATAAAAAAAAAAAATCCATTTTAGACAGGTTTCCATTTTAGCGTAAAACATCTATTATTGCATTATATTCTTTTGTATTGTGGAATTGTATTGTGTACAGGTTCTGTTTTGACAGGTTTTACTCTGTCTGTATTTGTCTCTAAAGATAACTGAGTCTAGAATTCTAGTGTCAAACATATGTATTCTATAGTAAGCTATACCAAAGACTTCTTTTGCATTATACAAACACGCACAGAAAATTAAGTAGATGGTCAAATGTATGTGTTTTCTAGTATGTTATAACAAGGATTTCTTTTAAATAGCAAGCATACACAGAAAATTAACTAGATGGCTTTGAATTTGACACTTAAGGGGACTCTTCACTCACTTGAAAATACCCATTCGCTAATGTTAAACCTATGGGCGGATTGTTTTCAAATTTCTCATTTAAATTTGAATATTAAAAAAAAATTTTTTTGCATAAGATAGCTGAGCTCAATCTCTTATAGGGCCATTTTGTACTTTTTCGATTTTGGTTGGAGATTTTTTTAACAAAGGAACTTTCATTTTCGAAACCAGTTCTGAAAGTGAAAGTACCTTCATTAAAAAATTTGCAACCAAAATCTGAAAATTAAAAAATAGCCATAGTAGAGATCGAGCTCAGCTATCCTATGCAAAATCGTTTAAAAATATTCAAATTTAAACAAGATATTCGAAAACAACCTGCTTATAGGTTTAACATTAGCGAACGGGTGTTTTCAAATGAGTGAAGAGTCCCCTTAAATCTTACTGACTGAGAAAATATTTCAGAAAACTTTGATGAAAAATTTACTTTTGACTGAGCTCCTTTTACCGTTCCATAATGGTAACGCTGACTGAGCTGACCTTCTTCAGTAAATATGCCTCTTCTGTCTATAAGACTAAAAAGAAAACAAAGAAAATTTAACCACTTCTATAAGATAGATAGTTATATGTGCTGTTTATTTATCACAACTTTAAATTTAACAGAACATATGCAAATCATTTTTATTCCAAATGAAGGTATAAAAAAAAAATCTGAATGCTAACATATAAAAACAAACATACCTTGGATAATTTGGCCCGCATATTACAGAACAGCAGTTTACTGTAAGAGAACCACTAGTATAAGGATTGAATACATCTTGGCCACGTTTTGTTGAAAATGAACCTTTTATCTGTCAGAGGGGGGGGGGAAAATAAATTATTAACATAATAAAAATGGTACAGTAGAACTTCTTTTATCCGAAACTCTTTTAACCGAAACTCTCAATTAACCGAAATCCATTTTTAAGGCTTTTTTTTTTTAACTATCACATTCCTCATGTGCAAGCAGTCCTTTCCGAACCACGAGTACAGATAAATATTTTGGATCTCCTTTCTTAGAATTTAACTTCAGCTCACGTATGAGATTTTTACTAGAGTAAGAATTTTCAGTTTTATCAGGTGTAAAAAAAAACAAAAACTCATTACTTTAACCATAGAAGAAAAAATTCAAATCATAAATCATGTAGAATTGGGTGAGAGTATGACAAAATAAGCTCAAGAATACGGCATTGGTATTGCAGCGGTTAGTGTTATGAAGAGAGATGCTGCAAAAATGAAAAAGTTGAATGCAGAATGACTGTGATACTGGTGAACCAATAGTATTAAAGAAAACTTCATGATAGAGTTCCAAAGTAAAGACAATCGAAACTTCAACAAACAAAACTTGTTTCAAACCCTTGTGAAATATGTAAAAGAAACTTAATTTCAAAATTAAAATTCAGGTAGTTTATTCTTGTTTCTATTTTGCTATTGATTTATTTTTACTAAGCACTTTTCACCATAATACGAAACAGCGCACATATTTGCCCTTAATCTTAAAATTGAAGTATTCTCGATTATCTGAAAATTTAGATTTTCCGAAAGGTGGTCGGTCCCAATTACTTCAGATAATCGAGGTTCTACTGTATTTATAAATAATATTATCTATAATTCCATTAGGAAAAAGTTATTTTAAAGCTTAATAGAATAAGATGAACCACCTCCCCAGCCAGGAAACTATAAACTTTCAATGAAAATAAAAATTCCGACTATGAAAATGATACGTTTCTTCTGCTATTGAAGCTCAGCAGCATAATGGTCAGCACACCCGACTGCCATGCTGCAGGTTGAGAGTTCGACTCCCGGCTGGGTAAAGTTCACTTCCCTTTCATCTCTGCGGGGTAGACAAAATGCTATAGATAGATAGATGGTCCCAAAGCTAGCTTGGGAATTCACTGACAAGAGTACTACTCTTGGTGCAGCTTGCACTTATTGTTGAAACCTGGTGCATTTTATAGCCCATATTAAGAAATTTGAAAATCAATAAAATTTTTCTGTTAAAATCATATTTTTTGATTTTACAGCAGCATACCTTTCTAAAAATGCAATTTTCAAAAACACTTAATCGGACTATTAACTTAGAATCTTTTTTAAGAAAAGAAATAAAAGTTACAAATTACTCAATAATAAGTATAAAATATTGAAAAAGGTTTAAAAATTTCTTCAAGAAGCTACGAATTTTATTTCGAAAAATTACAACATTATATTCATATTTTTGGCAGGGAAAAAGTTGGCGTTTTTACCCAACAGTAGAGCTTTCCAGTAACCTTAGCCGAAATGTCATAGCTGCTTGTTGTGTGTGAGCAGTGGTTTGGACTTTACTAGAAACTGTAATACAAGGCCAAATTAGGCACAGTAAATTTTCTAAATTGTATTTACTTTATGAATGCTTTTACCAAAAGACAACATTTAATACAACAACAATTCATTTTAAGCATTTGAAACTTTATTCCATTCAATTTCAAAAAAAGATAAATTGGAGAGAAGAAAAAAAAAAATAGTGGTATTCAAAATCCCCAACCATTGGCACGTATGTATACATATATTCTAGTAATGTATACAATTATAAAAATTGCTAACAACAAATACATATTCAGTGCTATGTTTCACAAATTAATTTAAAAAAAAAAAAAAAAAAAAAAACCTAAAATGAGACTGCCTGAAAGGTTAAATAAATTCAATGTGTCGTTTTTCTGGCAAGGTGAGTACACAGAGTGTGTGAGTCAGGGACAAAACAATATACATATATAGTATGGAACTGTTTATCTGGAATACAGTTAACCGGAATAGCGTTTTCGCTCAATCCTCTGCGAAATTTTTTCAGAAAAAAAGCACAATTCATCATAAAATTTTCACAACTGCTTAAAAAAAAAAAGAAAAGAAAAGAGAAAAAGAAAAAAGGGAGAAGTACTATTTTTTTTTATTTAGGATTTTATGTTTTACTGGTAAGTAATATATTAATTGCCCTTTTATGTATTAATATTTAACCTAACATGCTTTATGTACTAAGAAAATTTTTGCTTTGTAGTGCTCAATACTTCCTTTTTCCATATGCTGGTACAACGGAGAAAATAACAACAAAGCAGAGCTGTTGCCAATCCGAAGAAGCAACATAGGAAATATGCTGTTTATTTACCTACACGGAGATAGGGAGAAAAGAGCAGTAACAGTTCGTTAAAAGTTATAATTTAATATGAATCGCTTTTCTTATTCCTCTCAGCAGATGGCACCATACAAAATTGGGAATGTAAATGAAGTTCGTAAAAGAAGAAAAAAACTTTCGTAATAAATTTTCTGCGACTTTAAATTCTCTGAATAAACTTTTGAATATTTTATTTATGTATAATATCTCCATGTATGAGAAAAAATAGTGTAAGGATATTTTGCTACATTTAAATCTTCAATTTGGCAACAGTTATGTTCAGTTAATTTTTAAATTTGTTGCTTGCTCGCCACAAGAATTATTTGTTTATCAAAATCATAGGCTTGAATGCAGATGATCAATGTCGATTTGAAACATTTAAATAAGAGCAGATATTGACTTTTTTTTTTTTTTTTTTAAATAGAGTTATTTAATTTATTGAAAAAGATTCTTTTAGAACCATTTTCCATTTATATTCTAATTAGTCTTTCAATCATAATATTCATATCATCATTATACAAATCTGATTAATGGATGTTGCGTCGATAAGCAACCAATTAATTATCCAGAATATATCTGGATGCACAGATTCCGGATAACTGGTTCCATACTGTACATGGTCTAAGATGATGTCAGGGGTGGAAAATGAAAATTCCATTTTTGTAGCAGGTCAAATTACAATTTTGGAGCAGGTCAATTAAGTTTTAGAGTGGGTTAATTACATTTTGTAGCAGCTCCAAATTAAAAGTAAATATGCTTTGTTAATAAATGTTAAAACAGAAAAAAAAAATTACATATTTCAAAATTTGCAGTAGTTGACAAATTAACTTTCCACATTCCAATAATGCATAATATACATGTCACATTTTGACAAGAAATGTTTTACTACCTTTTAGAATTTAAAATATGTTGTTTATTTATAAATTTCAACACTTTAGAAAAAAGACTGTATGGATTTAAATTAAAAACAATGTAACAAGTTAAATATGTTTATTTTCAGTAGTTATTCAAAATTTGCAGTAGTTGACAAATTAACTTTCCACATTCCAATAATGCATAATATACATGTCACATTTCGACAAGAAATGTTTTACTACCTTTTAGAATTTAAAATACGTTGTTTATTTATAAATTTCAACACTTTAGAAAAAAGACTGTATGGATTTAAATTAAAAACAATGTAACATGTTAAATATGTTTATTTTCAGTAGTTATTGTATATTTTTTGGCAAATGACAACAAAAATTTGTTAGTAAATTTAAATAACCGAAGCAATACCTATAACTGTCAGTAATCACTAGATTGTACAGTGGATTTTCTTTTTTAAAAGTAGTATAAGTCAATAATGGCTTTTAAAATCAGGGACAAAACATTAACTCTATGGCCAAATGCATTGTAGACTTTGTGAAACGTGCATGCTTCTATATCAACAGTAATATTGTTGATTTCATGCAATTTGCTTTTTTACACTCTTCATCCATCACTAAAGAATCATAGCAACCAATCTTTTGGCTAATTGGATAAAGCTGATTTTATAGTAATCAACAAATCTTCTGATTGGGTGTCTCATAATACAAAGGTGGAAAATCAAAAATTTGTTTTTGTAGCAGTTTTGCAGCAGGATAAACTACTGTTCTGTATCATAATTTAAGAGTTTTGTAGTAGGACAAACTTATGTTTTAGCACTGAAATCAAATAGCATTTTCTATTTTTCAATAGAAACAAAGAATATTTTAAAATTTCTATCAAAGTGGGCATTTTTAACTTTAGGACGCTACAATTCTAAAAAGGTTTTTATGCTTCAAAAATCACTTATAACTCAAGATGTGACATTTATCAAAAAATGCTATTAAATTCCAAATTATTTCACTAATCGCGTCTTACAAATTATGCTTTTACATCTAAAAAAAAAGTTTGTAGATGTGTCAGAAAGTTATGCATTGTTGAGGCGGGTAAAAATATTTTGTTTGAGAACTGCCTTAATGCTGAATACATTTTCAATAATGCTTATTTTTCATAGATGGTACATCAGCTGTGTTTTGGAGTAATCCACCACTTTGCATTAAGATACGTAATAATATAAAAACTTAAGACAATAAAGCTATAGAATAATCCATTATTCAATTAAGAGATAATTTTTTTTAATTTCACGAAGCTGCATTCCTTAGTTATATGCATCTTAATAGTGTTGCCAAGCCTATACAAAGTTCTTTTTTATTTGAAGATGAAGTTTTGTTGTCTATGAAGTTTTTTTTTTGTTTTGTTTTTAACTCTAATTTTTTAGATTACGAAATTTCCATTTTTGGAGCAGAATGTACCAGGAAATCAAAATTGGGGCAGTTCGGAGCAATTGGAGCAGATTTTCCATCCCTCTGATGTGGAGGAAAGACGTAAAGGAAAAACATTTTTACTACTATTACTTTCAGTATAAACAAATATTTTTTCCATATGTATAAATATTTTTTATGCAGGATCCTAGAGTATGATTTCTCAGAAAAGGCAAAAAAAAAAAAAAAAAAAAAAAGACAAACAGAATTTTAAGAGGGTGAATCTGTTACAGTTTATTATAATTATCTTGAATAAATCTCAGTTATAAAATCTAACACTAGCTTTAAACACATCATATATTCTTTTATGGGGGAAAAAAAGGGAATAAAGTTGATGTATTAATATTTGGATGAATTTTGTTTCCTCCCTCACTACGTAACTTTATTTCAGATTTTAAAAAAGATCAGATTTTTCAGATCAAAAAGCACTAAACATAACAATTAAATACAGTAGAACCTCTTTTATCTGAAACTCCTTTAACCGAAAACTCTCGAGTAACCGAAATCAATTTTTAAAGCTTTTTTTTTTCTACTATCACATTCCTTGTGCGCAAATCCATTTAGAAAGCTTTTTTTTCTACTATCACATTCCTTGTGTGCAAGCAGTCTTTTGCGAACTACGAGTACATGTAAATATTTTTGAACCCCTTTCTTAGAGTTCCTTTGAATTTAACTTGAGCACCCGTAAGCTGTGGGGTGGAACAAAGAAAAAAAAAAAAAATAGCAATTCTGAAGCTTTTGAATGTTTTGCAAAAGGTATGGTATGGCTGGAGAAACAGAAAGACTGTGATACTGGGAAACTAATAATATTAAAAAACTCCCTGATAGAGTTTCAAAGCAAAGGCAATCGAAACTGCGACAAACAAAACATTTTTTCAAACCCTTGTGATACATGTAAAAGGTACTTAATTTCAAAATAAAAATTCAGGTCATTTATTCTTCTTTCTATTTTGCTATTGCTTTATTTTTATTAAGCACTTGTTACCACAATAAGAAATAGCGCACATATTTCTCCTTAATCTTAAAATTGAAGCATTCTCGATTATCCGAAAATTTTGATTTTCCGAAAGAGGGTCGGTCCCAATTACTTCGGATAATCGAGGTTCTACTGTAGTATTTTCTGATAATGTATAAGAAATAATGGGATTCTTTTTTAAAATACATTCTTTGAATTCTTTATTAGCATTTAAAAATTACTATTAGATTAAAAAGAGTATAAGTAATACAACGTAAATATTATCAATCAGATTTTATATGTTTGTTTCATAAAAAATAAGTTATTCTTTTCCCATATCAGTATTCTGATTTAATATCACTTCAAAGAACTTAACCATACCTATTTTTTTTAGAAAACATATCATAACAAATCTGATAACAGCTGTTTCTTATCTGCTAAATTTGTTGAGTAAAGAAAAAATGTATTTCATAATTTATAACTTCAACTTTTCTCTATGTTAAATAAACATATTTTGAATGAGCAAATTTCTGGTTTAAAATATGCTTATTTGACTATTTGGTGAAAAAAAGAAAAAAAAAATTGACAGCTAAAATCAATCTCTCCCTCCTTCACAAAAATTAAATAAAAAGTTAAATTTACATTAAATAAAATAAATCTTTTGTTAGTACAATACACTCACTGGAGAAATTTGATGAATTATGCACTACATGGCATTTGTTCTTATAAGTTAATTCTTATAAAGATTTATTTTATGGTAAGATTTAAAAAAAAAAAAAAAGATCACTTCAAAAGTATTACTTCACATATTAATTTAAAATATTAAAAATGCTATTTTCAAATAATTGCTTTACATTAATTTATCATTTAATACTACTCTAAGTACATTTTATTAAAAATATCTTAGTACTTTTTTGAATATTTTTTATACAAAACTATGATAAAAAATTGTTTCAAATTACTTACATCTTCATTTGTTGTTTGATTAGATGTTGTAAGGTATGTGTGAAATCCAGCTAAACCAAGAATGGACCACACACAGAAAAAACAAATGATTCCCTCTACAACAGTACTTGAAGTTAAGAAAATTAACATGAAGTTATAGAATAAAAACACATGCATGCATGTCTATACATATAAAAACATGAACAAATTATATAGCTTATATATTTAAACATAACATTTAAAAACATCTACAGTTTAAAAAATATAATTTGATTTAAAAAGTAATCGTTAAAGATAGAGCAAAGTAACTTGCAAACAAATGTTAGAATTTCACCCAGGCTACGAAAACATTATGTTTTTAACTCCTAAAAATTTAAAATAGCTTGAATGATAACAACAATTTTTTTAAACATTTAAAATATAGGAAGAACCCTGCCCCTCCTTTTTCTGGCATACTTCAAAATTACGTGGAGACTAAAAAAATCAAATTACACGAAAAGAAAATATCAAATAGCATATACTTTCAATTCTCTTTGAAACACTGCAAAACAATTAACAAAATACAAAAATTAACCATTTGAAAAAATGCTGAAGCTTTGTACTCGGGAGTGGTTACAAGATCCAGAGAAGGGGATTTCAATGAAGTTATAAGAGAAAATCTGTCGATACATGGAATATTACCATCGCTATATGTTTATATTCACCTATTTTTATTTCTTTTATCTAGCTGACCCGTCCAGCATTGCACAGCAATAATCAGTTTGTAAGTCAAAAAATTTCACTTAAGATTTCAATGTGGGAAAAAAAAAAAAAAAAAAAAAAAAACTCCAAAACAAGAATTTTGCTGTTTCAAAATTTAGTGTTGCCCCCGATGAAAAAAAATATAGATGTATACAGTACAGAACCATTTATCTGGAATGCTTGGGGTCAGATGTATTCCAGATAACTGTTTTTTCCGGTTAACTAGTTGTGTATGAAAGCAGCATCCATTTGATAAGTTTTGTGGAATATATGTGGTTGTGGCATTATTTCTGATATTAAATTATTAGATTACTTGGATTAAAAATCAATGCAAGAAAGATCAAAAGTTAACCAGAGTTTAAAAAAGGTAAATTATGGGAATCCCTTAGGAACAAAAATTCTTCTGTTTCCTCTGCATGAAAATTAAAACATTTAAAATACAATAAATATGTTTTCATTTCAAATACTAGATGTTGTCTCCAAATTATACAATTCTTTAAGCAAAGCCTATGTCAAACTGGCAGTGTGTGATACCTTTTTCTGCAAAGATTCTGAAATCAGTCTATCAGAAATATCATTCCGGATAACTGGTTTTCCGGTTAACTGGTTTCCGGATAAATGGTTCCATACTGTATAAATATAGATAGTACAAAACATATTTCAGTTTTAAAACTTAAAACACACGCTTTTATTTTATATAAAATGACGCCATTTGCATCCACTGAAGAATTCCACATTTATGATCCAGTCTTAAACAACATTTACAGTAAAGTATGCAATATGACGTCACTATTGCTGAATAATACACAAATCCAAAATAGAGATGTTATTCAAGAAACTCAACACACACACACAAAAAAAAAAAATCGCCTAACTAATGATTCATATGCCTTCATTTGTTTGTACTATTAATATAGATAATTAAAATTAAATATAGTTTATAATAGTGCCATATATTACCAGAAATCATTCATTTATATTTTTTCAAAATAGCACGTATTTTAATTACATTTTTTTTCCGTTATTATGGGAAAATGGCAACAAAAAGATATAATTACTATTTTCCAACTAAACTATTTTTCCTTTACTTTCAACAGAAATGGAGTACTTGAGTTGCCAACATTAAACAAATTTCACTAAAACTTACAAAAAGAATCAATATCTGAAAAAAAAAAAAAAATTGTTTTCAAACAAATTGCATTTAAAAGTTTTTCCAATATGATGGTATAAAAATTAAAAATGTGTGATGTTTAGAAGTTAAAAAAATTGTAGTAGAACATTTAACTGTACTATGATACATCTGCTTTGTTTTACAGCTGACTTATACAACGGGAAATTATTTTTTAGAGACGACATTTTAATTGCTGGCCGAAAGAAATAGCATATCAGGAGCCAAAAAAAAAAAGGTTACACGTAAGTCAGAGATTTTTACAGCTAATTATAAATATTGTAGGACGAAAATTACGCAGTCACCGGAAATATGTCATCCCCTCCCCCTTCATTTCAGGTAGCAGTTATCTCGAGATTTTTTTCAGGTAAATATCAGGCTCTTTTTTTTTTTTTTTTTTTTTTTAAACACATTTTTCACACAGTCAGTGGACACGCATTTGAGACAAAATAGAGTTAAATATACAGAATCATGGAAATTTAAGTTTCATTTAAAAATATTAAAATGGGCCCGGGCAACGTCGGACGGATCAGCTAGTAATAATATAAAAAAAGTTTCAAAACCTTCCTAAGATTAAGAGATTGAAAATTTAAAATGTTGGCATAATAACAAATGCTTGATTTTATTTTTATTTTCTTTTGTTAATAACAATGCTTAGACTACTGCCTGAAAGGAATAGGAAGTACTATATCACAAAAAAATTATATATGATAAAAGACAGACTTTCTGCCACAGGTATGTAATACAGCGGAACAGGGTAAAGTGACTACCTTAGTAAAATGGCCACTTGGCTAAGGTGACCACTTTTGCAAAATTTTACTCATGCTCATGCAAGATATGAGAATTGTCCAGTAATGTGACCACCTGTCTATAGTGTAAAGTGACCAGATAGCTTGTCATTGTCAATGTTATTGAACCTGTAAAATGTGATCATCCATTTTTCCGCAAGCTGAAAATTTTCAAACTAAATGACTAAAGTGACCATTTTCCGAAATTTTTATTTTCATCCTTAAAAAAAAAAAAAAAAAAAAAACGGGAATTTGTCTCCTATAGTGATTATCTGCTTAATAATGTACAAAGTGACCAGTTTGTCCTTTATTGTAATGAGATTAGCACCTGTCTAAGGTGACCTTCCCTTTCCATTTTTCTCATGGAAGTGAGAGACAAATGTGGAATGTTTTTCCTACGCATATTGATGGATCCTTTGATAGGAAAGCTTGCACCTGCTACTCATTAGCTAATTAGGTATTGTGTTAGTACTATGTTTATCTGAGGAGACGACTTGACGATTGTTCGGATTTGTTTTAGAAAGGGTTCCTTTGTCTTATGTTTTCAGAAATTCTAAGAATAAACTTACACTTGTTCTTTCATTTTACTGCTTGCAAGATTTGTAACATTTAACAGTAAGTTTTAGTTGTATGAACTTGTAGTTTTCTTATTACTTTGGCAGTTTTTCAAGTTTTTATTTTTAATGCAGTTATCTTACATCTTAAGGTATGAAGCATAAAGAATCTAAATCTAAAAAATCTAAACAGTATAAAGAATTGTGTTTAAAAGATAAAATTGAAGTTATTAATTTTCTAAAAACAATAGTTAAAGAGCAGCTGAAAATTTTCAAATCAGTAAAACTTGTGTAAGAAATATTTGTAAAAGAACATCGGAATATCTACAATATGTGAAATCTTATAGGATACCACAACAGAATGAATACTTTGCAAGTAAATAATAAAGTTAAAAGTTATTTAATAAGTTTTTAAATCAATACAAAAATTTACATATTTACAGACTTAAAGGAAATTCTAAAAAGTTTTCTTCAGAATGGATGCTTAAAAACAGATTGAAAGCAACAAAAATACACTCCAAAGATAATCAAATACACAAATTCTCAAAAACATTTACCTCTTTTAATATTATATACAGTAAAACCTCTCTAAAGCGACCATGTTCCGTTCTGATAAAAATTGGTCGCTCTGAGAGGTTGTCTCTTAATGGAGGTCATGTTTAAATCTAGATTTTAATTGTGGAAAAAAGATAATGTTACTAAAATTTATTTTTCACACTAGGAAAAAATATGACAATTAAGTATCAAAACAAAAGTTAATTACTGCAGAGTTAAAAAAAAATGAATACACTGAAGTTTGCTTTGATTTTTTTATCTTTTACAGGAACAAATAATGACGATTTCATTAATTTTTCTATTTCTTTGAGAGTTTCCTGACAGAATAGGGCAGGGACCGTCATTCTTAATTTGTCATCAGAGTTAAATACATTGCCTAAAAAGGCACAAAGGGATTTAAACACTTAAAAGTTAGCGGAAAAAAAAAAAAAATTCTAAACTTAGTTTAGAAGTTTGATGAATAATGCACTCTCTGGAATTATTTTTCTAATAAAACCTTCTTCAAACGACCAGAGAAAAACGGAATTTGTTTCATTTTCTTCAAAGAAATGGGTCGCTCATGGAGGGAGTTCAACTGGGATGATCTCTGAATGGAGGTAAAATTAGTATTGAGCCTTGGGAATGAATTTCATTCCATGAAAAAATGGTCATTCAGGGAGGTGGTTGCACAGGGAGGTTTCACTGTACTTATAAGCAGTTTCAAAATCATTCCCTGAATTCTTTAGTTGTTCATAAATTTAGTAAAGAGATAATTTTTTTAATGATTGTTACTCGTGAAGATAGCAATTTGGCTGTTTCGAATAAAAGCAAAATTTTAAATCATAAACATGAGAAATATAAATATTAAATATAAAGGATATCTTGCAGGGGATTCTCGTACTGCATCAATGAATGTAGAATGTCTAGATACTGAAAATAAATATACATAACATCAAACAATAGCAGAAATAATAATAATGTAATATTTTAACAACATTAATAATAAAATAAAATTGAGACTATACCCTGATCCTGGTTCAATGAATATTTTTACAAATTCAACTTAACTTGATATTGATTTTAAGATCAACATAACACTAAAATCTGTTTTCTTACTGACAGATTCTAGTTTAATGTCAAAATATATGGTATCTTATACTTAATCCGACCTAAGATTATTTTAAGTTAAAGATTAATCAGTATATTACTTTTTTTATTTGCTCTAAGCAATCAACTGCTTATTGTTGTAATTTTGTCAGTAGCTACTTGACATTAATGTAGCAAACAAATAGTTGTTGTAATTGCTTAAAAAAAAAAAAAAAAGAAAAGAAAAAAGAAAGCTGGAAAATTATTTATAAAGTCACTAAATTGAGCAACAGTTTTGAAACAAATTTCATTCGAAAGTGCATTTTCTCCATATTCAATGATGTAAAAATTGAAATATTACAATATTTAGAAGTAGTGTTGAATTCAGGGTGTAGCATAAGTGGGGGGGGGGGGGGGGGGGGGGGAGCGATACTCCCAGAGCATTGAAATGCCTTTTCGCAGAATATGCAGGATTTTATGCTTATTAATAGTCTAAAAGTGCAATCTCCCCCCCCCCCCCCCCGGAACTCCACAAAGCCCTTTTGGAGAAAAATATCTGTTCAGAAGTGATAAAACAGCAATAAAATCTAAAGCAATAGCATATAAAATTTCTATGGTCACAAGACGTTTGTTATTTAGAAGCTTCAGTGTATGTTATAGTTTTTGGTAGATTTGACAGTAAATTTCTTAATATGTACAAGAAATACAATAAATAAAATAATAATGATAACAATTTGATATATTTTGAAAAATACTAATAAAAAAGCAAAAAAGAAAAGTGCACAGAAAAAGACAGATGAGAACGCAGACTTGTTTCTTCATTTCTTTTTGCTCTTGTTCCACCTGATGAAACAAACCTCTAAATTATAACTCCTGAAACTATAGCCTATGATTTTCCTGGTTTTATAAAATAAAGAGCCTAATTCTAATATATGTATTTTTCACCTCCAATTTATTTATGCTTTTTTTTTATTTTTGTTTTTTTTGTAAAAGTTTCAAACTAAGCACTCTAATTAAACGTTTAGTTATTTAAATAAAGATAATAATAAAGGAATCCATGTAAAAAAAGAAAAAAATGTATACTGTTTTTCATTTAAAGGTCATGTCAACAAGTCTTGGCCAAAAGTGAACTGGGATTTTTTTGACGACAGCAGCAAAACTCACAGTGAAAGTGTATTAGCGTGTACTAATTTATTTCACACATGACACCATAACATACACTTAATACTTAACAAATACATGGCAATATTCAATTGTGAATCAACATATAAGTAGGACTGGGCGATGTAGAAGTTTCTTAAATCGATTTATCATCCATCCAACATCGCGATTTAGTGCTAAATCGCGATTTAACACCGATTTTACATTTTAGAATATGGAAACCTATTTTTTAATTTTTAGTAACAAAATACGATCTTTATGTGCCCCCCCCCTCCTGTATTATTTAGTATACTTGGCTTTTAATTTGTCAAATAATTTGGAAAAGAGGTATATTTTACACATAAAAAAGCTTTGAATGTCCCAAAACACTAGTTTTTTTTTTTTTTTCCATTTTAAAAATTAGTGACCTATTGTAATACATTTTATAAACTCATTCTATAAGAAGTAATAGGCAAAAATCATTTTCTTTTATGACTTGTTATGCATGCTACAATCTAAATTCCTTAAGGTTCAGGGTGCTTCCCCTCAAATAGCACTTCATTGCTAACAGCCTACATACACTTTTTTTTTTTTTTTTTTTTTTTTTTTTTACAGACACAGATTTAAAAAGTTACTGAGGTAAAACAGAAGCCTATTAAAAGACTTCAATGATGAATTTAACTATTCATTTACCATGATGAGAAAAGCAGTAAAAAAATAAAGGGGGGGGGGGGAGATATGAGAAATAAGGTGCAATTTTATATCTTTATAACTTTTAGATTAAAATAAGATTTCTTTAACATAAATGCTGACATTTATATAGCGGATGGAGAAGGATTGAAAGTGTGACCCTTGGAGCACATCACTGAAATTGCTGATTTTTTTCATGGTTGTTGCCATCCTTTAAGATTAGTAATAAAATATAATCTTAAAATATATCTCTTTTTAATGATAACAAAATATCAAAAAAGCAAAAAAGCAAAAAATCGCAGATCTGCAGAAAAATCTAATGAATGCCTCCTCCAGCCCTCCCTCATTCTGCTGTAAAAATAAAGTTACTTGACTCATTACAGAACTTTATTAAAGTATTTTTAATTAATTACAAAATAATAATAAATTAAAACTAAAATATTCCCATAATACCTAAACATATGAAAATTAATTTTTCATGAAAATAATGCATAAAAATATAAACTAAAAATGGATGAATTTGGATATAAATAGTGAATCAATTTCAGCAAGATACTCAATTCATGTGACTGGCATTGAAATCTTATGTCAAATCTGATGCATGACTATTTTAAAATATTTTAATTAATTACAGAATAATAATAAATAAAGAATATGTATTAAAATATTACCCAAACATGTGAAAAATGAATGTTTCATTAAAAGAATGCATAAAAATAAAAACTGAAATTCGATGAATTTGGATTTTAAATATGAAACTTTATTCTTTTTTTTCCAGCCACAAATACTCAATTTCAGGAAAAAAATATTAGTAGTAAAAGAAAAATATTTCATGTGGATCACGGCCAAATAGTGATACACAAAACAATGCATGACTATACCTGTAAAATAATTTCATTAATTACAAAATAATAGTAAATAAAAAATAAATGTTAAAATATTACTAAAACATGTAAAAAATGAATTTTTCATCATAAGAATGCTTAAAAGTATGAACTGCAAGTCGATGAGTTTGGATTTTAAATATAAAACTTTATTATTATTATTTTTAATCATACAAATGCTGAATGAATTTCAGGAAAACAATCTTTTGAAACAATGCAGGATTCTACTTTAAAACATTTTAATTAATTACAGAAAATTGGAAAATAAAAAATACATATTGCAATATTACTCAAATATGTGAAAACTTAATTTATCATCAAAAGATTGCATTAGCATATAAATTGAAATTCCATGAATTTGGATTTTAAGATTTAAACATTACTTTTTCTTTCAACTTTCCACTATATAAGTTCTTAATTTCTGAAAAATACACATTCCAATCTCGTAAACTCTGAATCTTGTTTACAAAATGAATAAATAAATATCAATTCTTACTTAAATCATTGTTTTCTTAAATCACCTTTTTCTTAAATTGGATCCTGCTAAATCGATTTAACACCAGCTTGCCTTGTTTTCATTAAATCGTCTTTTTCTTAAATCGGAAAGCATGGAGGTTTGCGATGTTTGCTTAAATCGGATCGTCCTAAATCGATTTAACACCAGCTTGCCTTGTTTGTCTTAAATCGGAAAGCATTGAGGCTTGCGATGTTTGCTTAAATCAGATCCTCCTAAATCGATTTAACACCAGCTTGGCATGTAAGTGGTAGATACATCAAAGTAGATAAATCGGTTTTCCGATGTTAGCTCAGAATCAGTATTTTGTTTTAAATCAATTTAACGCCAATGGCTAAATCGCGATTTAAGACAATGGCTAAATCGCGATTTAAGATAATGGCTAAATCGCGATTTAAGATAATGGCTAAATCGCGATTTAAGATAATGGCTAAATCGCGATTTGACATTAGCTAAATCACGATTTCCGATTTTAGCTTAAATCGATTTAAGACCATTGGTTAAATCGGATTTCCGATGTAAGCTTTAAATCGATTTAAGGCCCAGGCCTACATATAAGTAAACAAAACTTTTCACATACACATTATTAACATGCTATAACTATATACTGCAATAAACTCGTCTATTATCATACAAAATCTTTTACTTGGATCCTAATAGAGCCTGAAGATAAAAATTGAATTAAATTTGCTAATTGAAAAAAATTCTAGTTTTAAAAAGTCAAGCTTCAGCGAGTATTTCAATAGTTGTTGTTAAGCACTTTTCTGCCAAATTCTGTATTGCTGCAACCAGAAAAAAACTACTGGCTCACTAGGGTCTAGTGCCCCTTGAACTTTTTGTGTGCCAAGCATTTTTCACCCCCTAATTTTCTCATCTGCTCAGTACATAATTTCAAAGTTGAGTCTTAGACTTTTGTTCCCGACAACACCCTCATATTTTTATTGCGGCCCTAGGGTCCTTTTTTAAGCATTTATCCAATTTTTTGTGCATTTCTTTAAAATATTATTCTAACGAATAATTCATACCCTATGCTTAATTTTAACTAACTGAAGATCTAACACACTAAGTACTAAGACATTTTAATATGTTTTCATGTTAGGGCCCCCTTTTTAACTATCAGTTGGCCCCTTTTGGGCCCCCTTAAAAATGGCCTGATTCACTAGCTTTTTTTTTTTCTAACAACTTCTTAAATCCTCCAGTTACTACATGAATGACAAAAAAAAAAAAAATTCTCATGCTTCAGCTACCACCAATTTTGACTATTAATCGCCTTCTTAGGGCCCTTGGTGCAGCTTCTTTAAAAATTATCAAAACTGCTTGCAATTTTCTTTAGCATTCTCCTATTACTTTAATTTTGACTAATTGTAGACCTAAAGTATTAAGTACTAAGGCATTTTAACATATTTCCATGTCAGGGCCCTGCTTTTAATTATCAGCCGGCCCTTTTTGTGCCCCCTATTATAGCTCACTTAAAAATGGTCAGTTTCACTAGTTTTTTTAACTAACTTCTTCTTAGGTCCTCGAGCTACTACATGAACAACAAAGAAAATTTCCAGACTTTAGCTACCACCAACTTTGAATATTAATCGCCTACTTAGGGCCCTTGGTGCAGCTTTTTAAAAAATGATGCAAATTGCATTCAATTTTCTTTAGCATAGTTCTAGCGTCCTCCAATTATTTTAAAAACTACTAAAAAATATCTTTATACCCAACTACATGCTAGATAAGCCCTTGGCAGCTTTGGGGCCCTGTTAACCCTTTTCCATTTATTTATTCTTCCATTTCTAGATTCTAGTTAAAATCCTGGGATCACGTAGGGCCCCAATCCGGGGCCCTTTGCACTTTTTGTGCAGCACGCATTTTTCCCCTCTAATTTTCTCGCATTCTCAATGCAAAATTTTAAAGTTGAGTCTCGGACTTCTCTCCCTGGACCAACATCCTCATATTTTTACTGGGACCCTAGGGTCCTGTTTTAAGCATTTTCTCCCATTTTTTGCACATTTCTTCAAAATTTTATTCTAATGATTAATTTATACCTATGCTTAATTTTGACTAATTGAAGATCTAAAGTGCTAAGAACTAAGACCATTTAACATGTTTTCATGTTAGGGCCCAGCTCTTAACTATCAGTTGGCCCCCTTTGTTATAGCTTCCTTAAAAATGGTCCGATTCACTAGCTTTTATCCCCTAACAACTTCTTAGGCCCTCCAGTTACTACATGAATGACAAAAATATTTCTCAGACTTCAGCTACCACCAATTTTGAATCTTAATCTCCTTCTTGACCCTTTGTTGCAGCTTCTTTAAAAACAATCCGATTTTATTATAATTTTCTGTAACATAGTTTTAGCGTCCTCCAGCTATTTTAAAACTACTAAAAAATTATCTTATACCCAACTACATTCCAGTTACGATCCTAGCCCCCAGGCATTGGTCCTCCTTTTTACCTCAGCTACCACCTTTTTTGGCAAAAACTTATGTTTACTCACTACAGTCATAAATTATAAACTGTGTTACTTTAAAAGTAACTTTAGATAAGGAATTTCATCCGTTTATTAAATATCGTGTTAATGTCAAAAGTAATTTGTGAAATTACAGCTCAGATTACAATTCGGCTACTTTCTGTACTAAAAAATTTTATCTTAGACTTTAGTTACCAACATTTTTTAACATTAATGGTGCATTCTTTCTTCGTGTTCTATGGGTTTGATTACTACGAGGTTTGGCTCACTCAACTTGGTTTTTGATTGCCTCTGGCACATGCGGAGCACTTCCGGTACATGCTGCTTTAGGTAGCAGGGGCCCAAATCCCAGGTCCATTCATAAAGAGGTTTGTTGGGAACACACTAGACGCTGCGGAAGGCAATAGGGCCCCCAAAACCAGGTTCATTTAAAAGATTTTCAAAAGATATAAAATCATACAAACTTGAGTTTTGTTTAACTAAGTATTAAAAAACTATGTTTAAGTAAGTAAAATTTTACTGGCATAAATAAACTAATAGAATTATTCAACATAGAATGTAACATTATCAAAATATATATAATAAAATGTCCTCTTATCACATTGAAAATTCCTTAAAAAATGATAAGCATATTTTTTTTTACTTAATGAATTGAGGTTTTAAAGTTGAAAAATAAATTATCTTTTTAATGTTGATAATTTTTTCAAAAGCAGACATAATGTATAATTATTGTAAAATATCCTTTCATTATTACATGGAATTGTCCAGATACAGAAATTCTCATAGATGATGCACAACAGCTTGTTTTGCAATATCAAGTACAAATAAAATAAATTCCCAGGAAGAAATCAAACTTATAAAAGACTAAACAGGTGGTTTCCTTCTACAGGCAGTTTCCCTAATCTATTTCACCTCAAATAACTAGTAAACAGAGTCTATAGCAATGAATGAAGTGCCTATGTATCAAAACTGCCTGAGGTAGATGAAAAATATCAATTACAAAGTTGTAGAGCGATCTCAATTTAGTATAAAATGGTGTCTTACAAGTAAAAATAACTTTATTAGAAGTCTTGAAATATGATTTGTTTATATCCAATCACTAGCTTAAATACACCACAAATTTTGAATTTTCAGTTATTTTTAATGCAATATTTATCTTCTTTTATTTATTTATTTAATTTTGTGAGGATTTTTACTCAATAGTAAAGATATTATGATTTTAATCTTTTTGCCCAACATAGTACACGTTGTTCTCTTTTCAATAAAATTTATTGGGGGTAAATATTGCAATTTTTAAGAGTTTTTTCATGTTCTACAGCAAATTTTTGATATTTGTAAAAGGAATTCGCTTTCAAGCCTTTAGCTTAATATAGTAAATTTTGCCCAACTTGATTTCTGAAGTTTTAACGATTTTTTACATTCTGCTGCGATTTTTTGACATTCGTAAAAGATTTCCAGTTACAGTGTTTTGATACATATTTTGTCCCCTATAGCAAATTTTATCCTCTGCAATTTTTAGTGTTTTTTGCATTTCATAGGGCACATTAGTAAAAGGAATTTGGTTTCAATCTTTTAACACAATATAGTAAATTTTGTGCACTTTTCAACAAAGCTTATTCGAAATTCATGCAGCAATTTTTGAATTTTTTACAAATTTTTTTCCCTTGCAATTTTTAAAATTTCAGTGATTTTTTAATGCAGTTTTTAGCATTCTTTCGTTGTGATTTTTCCACATTAGTAAAACAAATCCAGTTTTAATCTTTTAGCCCAACAAAGTAAATTTTGTCCTCTGTTAATAAAGTTTATTCAGAAGTCGTGCAGTGATTTTTTTCACGTTTCTTGCAAATTTTGATGGGCCAGGGCAATGCCAGGCAGGTCAGCTAGTTTACCAATAAAACTAAGTCATGTAAGCAAGGTACAATTTATTTTAATAAGAAAATAATTTAAGTATACTCAATGTGCACATCATCGTCACACATTGCTGCCAATGGTGAACATATTCGAGCATACTTGATTTTCTTATGAAAATAACCTGTATTTGAATGACATGTGTTAGTTTTATTAGCAAATGTGCATCTGCCATATTATGTCACACTTCTGCCTACAATTAGTATTTAAGCTACTGATTTGATATAAAAAAAGTTACATTTCTAGACTTAGTTATTTTTACATGTAAGACATCAATTCATACTAATTTGATGATGCTCTACAAGTTTGTAATTGGCTTTTATCATGTATCTTGTACTGCTTTTAAGATAGGAATACTAACTCCATAGTTTGCCAGTAGGGGGGGGGGGGGGGGCTGCAATGTATCTCATTGTGAGACACATACTCATTTTACCATACCGAGACACCACATTTATGGCTATAACTAACTCAGATCCTCAGTTATTTGTAGGCAAACAAAATTAAAAAAACATACTGTACATAAAAGTTTTTGAGCAATTTGTTAAGCTTATAAAAATGCAATTTATAAAATTAATACCATGCAAAAGGCATAACTATTTTTAAAAATATGTAAAAAAGCCACCAGGACAACAAAATTCACTAGCTCTTTCGCTAAAATAGAATGAATATTATCTTCCATGCAGACATACAAGTGCGCTTTAAAGAAGTTAACTGAGGTTGACAATAGAAAAATAGACATGGAAAAGAATTATTTTGCATTTTCTATTTGTTAAAATGCATTTTCCATTCAAAAATTGAAGAAAGAAGAGAGCATTTCATTAAAAAAAAAAAAAAAAAAAAAAAAAAAAAAAACTTTACAGAAAACACAGGTTCTTAAATAAATATTTATTTACAAACATAAATAATTAAGTATCTTTAACGACTAATACACAACATGTAAGATATTAATTTTTAAATTTAAAAACATTTTAATGAAAGTTTTTCTTTAAATAAATAAAATAACAAAACAGAACAGAAAGGAATAAACAAGTTATACTTCATTTTTAAATTAATCAATAAATAAAAATATTTAATGCAAAACACTACAATACTTACATAAAATTAGATGTGTAATGACACAAGCGAATATAAACACACATAGGAAGGCTAATGAGAGTATAAATAAGTAAAAATAGCGATAATTTCGTTTGCCGACACAGTTGCCAATCCAAGGGCAGTGATGATCAAACCTTTCTGTAAAACAAAATAAGCATTTATCAGAAAATATTTTATTTCATTATATTTGGTTTAAAGAAATTAGCAGTTTATTAAACTAAAAATAAATGCTACATATAGATGCATAAAATAGGGTAAGGTGCAAAAAATCCATCCTGTCACCTAAATTCATCCCTTTTGTTAACTTTGGCATACTAGATTCTAATTTTAGACAAGCTTATGGAACACTTCAGTACCTACCAGTGGAACATTGACAGTTAGATGGAAATAAAGTGTTGTCTTTCATTACAGTACTCTCAATTCTCAACAATAGAAGCTCTCAACTAAGAAGCATGTTGTAGTTTTTATTCAACTTTATAATATTATTATGATAAAGGTACATTTAGTGGCATTTTATGATTGTTATTTGTACAATGAAACATTGTTTTTACATTGTCTCTGCGGCTTTGAGAATTTTATTGTCAGGCCAGGAGCAGCCAACATTTTTGTCAGGATCTCTCTACAAATTATCACAAAGTCTCCCTAGCAGTTGTAAATTTGGAAAAGTACGGTAATTAAGAACCCTTTTTAAAAATTCAAAGTATTTGGTTATTTTTTTATTTTTTGCTAACTCAATAATAAAGGAGGCAATTAATTCTGTTCAGTTATGATGCATAGCTTCTGTTCATATGGAGCAGAGCTTCTTATATATATAAGGGATGAGATTTCTGACTTTTTGCGTAGTATAATCTTAGAGAAAATGTTATTTTATTTAATCGGAACATTTTTGCGATTTAACAGAACAACATTTTCTCTAAGATTATACTGGTATGCAAAAAGTAGGAAATCTCATCCCTGATATACAGTGGTGGCCAAAACTGTAGACATTTTTTGAAATTTTCATGTTTTATAACTTTGTATGCTTATAGAATATATTAATTTTCACTTAAATACAACATCAAGGAAATTTAATGTAGAATTTAATAAAAAACAGAATTAAAATATCTGTATTACAAAAAAAAGTTACACTTACTTTAGTCTAAAATACAAACACAATTAGTCATGAATGCTGAAGTGTATTGTAATAAAAGCTTCCTAGCCAATCACAATGACTGTTCTGAGAACCAATCAAATGTCAGTAACTAAACTGTAGTATGTTTTGATTTCTAAAAGTGGTATTTTGCTGAAATGAATTTAGCAGAAGGGTGAATACTAGGGTAACTAAATAGAATATATATATATATATTTTAAATATTTCCATTCTTTTCTTAATGCAAATAGTTAAAATAATGTCATCAAAAACAAGAACTGATTGGACACTTACAAAAAGAAGCAGAATTGTCATATTGAGAGAAAATGGTCTCTCTTATGCTGAAACTGCAGGACAGGTTGGTGGATCAGTCACTTTATCTGGCGGATGAAAGTTGTGCTTACAATATGAAGAAACTAAATCAGTGATAAATAAGGCAAGTACAGGCCGGAAAAAAAAAAGCACAAGTGCTTCTGACGATAGAAAGATAAAAAGGATATGCCTCAAAGATAGAAGAATTTCATCAGATGCTGCTAGATGGGAAATGAATGCAACGGGTATTTCAGTTAGTTCTAGAACAGTAACGAGAAGATTAGCAGGTTTTGGACTGAAAGGTAGATTTTAGAGGAAAAAACCATTTTTAAATCTTCAGCAATGCAAGAAACGAGTTCAGTGGGCAAAAGAACACATTAATTGGTCAGAAAATCAGTGGAAGCAAATAATCTGGAGCTATGAGAGTAAAATATCGCTCTTTGGTAGTGATGGGCGAAAATATTTGAGATGTAGAGTAGGGGGAAGAGCTGCATCCTGATTGCACTGAAGCAACAACAAAGAACCCAAGTAATTTCATGATTTGGGCTTGCATGTCTGCAGATGGTGTGGGCCACATTCAAGTGATTCATAGCATTCTGAATGCAAAAAAAAAAAAAAACATTGAAATTGTCCTGGAACCTCGAACCAAAATTGATGCCTTCCATCAGGGATCTCTTCCCCAAGAAAGTACCATTTATCTTTGCGCAAGATTCAGCTCCATGCCATACAGCAAAAATATGCAAAGAATGGTTTAAAAATAAAAGCATACGATTATTACCATAACCAGGAAACAGCCCTGATCTGAAACCTATAGAAAATGTGCGGCGATCTTTGAAAATCCTTGTACAAAAAAAGCGTCCATCTAATAAAACTCAACTTATTGAGGCTATAATTGATTCTTGGCATCATGTGACTAAAAAGAATGAACTCCAAACACTAGTTTTCTCAATGAAAACATGCTGTGAAACTGTAATAAAAAACAAAGGTTATCTTACTAAATGTTGAATGTGTAAGTGTAACTTTAAAATACAATGAAATCTAAGATAGATCTTATTTTTGTAAGTAACTTTTTTTGTAATGCAGATATTTCAATTTTTTTTTTTTTAAATTAAATTCTACATTAAATTTCCTTTAATTGGATATACAAACATTTGTATTTAAGTGAAATTTATTATATTCTTTAAGCCCACAAAGTTATAAAACATGAAAATTTCAAAAAATGTCCACAATTTTGGCCACCACTGTATATAGTAGACTCCTTTAAATCTGAACAGCTTGGGACGAGAGGTTGTGCGGATTTTAGAATTTTGCAGATTTCTGGTCATTGCTTTGTTTACATTTTTTAAACAGTAATCTAAATGTAATAATGCAGTCAAAATTATAATGAATATCAACGTAAAAATAAGAAAAATAATAAGCTAAAATAATAAAATTTAGATAACTTAAAAAATGATTAAAATATTTAAAAAAGATAAAGTAATTAATAATATATAATTAAATATGCATAATAAAGATGAGATACATTTTTCCTAAATTATTCAATGAAACTTGCCTCATAAGTGTACCTTACTAAATCACATCAAAAGTATAAAATGAGGCAGTTTTATTTCAGGTTTAGCCAGACTTAATAACCAGAAAAGCTTGATTAATACATAAATGCATTTGGTAAAAAGATTGTGGTTACCAATGATATCAGCAATATCTGGAATTTTTTCAGAAATTTATACTTCCTTCATAAAAAAGACGAGAATTACAAATTAAAATATATACAGAATCGGTATAAAAATAAAAAAAAATCAAACTGTGTCTTTACATCTGAACTGAAAATTTCATTGTTTACATCAGTGATGATGTAGACGTTTATAGATTTTAGGGTTGCAGATTTGAGGGAGTCTACTGTATAATCATTATAAATCAATACAAATTATCATCAACAAATGTGAATATACAAATTATAAATTAATTCATGCAAATAAAAAATTACGTATAAACGTATTACGTATAAATATATACATACATATTTTTTCTTTAGATACTCTATCATAACATTCAAAATTATGAAAAGGCTTTGGGTGGTGATATTTGGGTACTTTAATTATAATAATTAGTTTAAAGATTATTATTAATATTTTTAAACACATGCAGTAAAAGGTGTCGGATTAGAATCTGCATATAACGTAACTTTATTCACATTTCTGTTATTGCATCCTGTCGTGACACTGAAGCATAGTTAGTAGTACTGGGCGATGCATCGATACATCGCGAGATATCGATGTAAATCATAAATCGTCAAACCGATTTCCTGATCTTTGAATTAGCGATGCATCGCATACATACGATGCATCACACCGGGATTTCGCATCCGATGTGAATAAACAACTCGTGCATAGCTAGATATCGATTATGTGCAAAACCGATGGCAGAGTAAGGAGAGACTGGTTTCTCCTTCAATCATCGAAGCAGATAAACAATGTAATCCAAAATTGATACCAATTGCAAATCGCTGCATGCTTCATATTTTCAATCCTGTTTTTCTAGCTGTATGAATAGTACCATGAAGTTCATTTGAAAAAATACTATGATGCCAAAGATACATTTTCCCTAGGGCACATTACTCTGACTCTGAACATGTGCTATAACATTTAGAGTCAGCTGATTTTTCCATCTTGTACTGACAGGAAAAGAGGATTGGTTTATTTGTTTACTTTGATAAGATGAGTCATTTTCTGTGTTTTTTATTTAATATGTATTATAGCAAAACTATTGTAGTCAATCAATTAATATAACAAATAGCAACAATTGATGCAGTAAGTTTTAGTAAGAAATGCTTCTTAGTGTTATAATCCATTTGCATCCATTTGTTTTTTTTTTAATTACTTTATCTTTATTAAGGAACTGTTATTTCAGCTTATTTTTCAATGATGTTGCACTATATTTTGATAACATCTTAATTATTATATTTCTAGTTATTTATTTTAAAAATATTCCTCATTACTTTTAATCAATTGAAATCAAATTTCGTGTTAATTCCCATACGGTGTGACCATATGACAATCCTTTTACATCCTTTTAATTAATTTTTATTTATTAGGTACTTATATATTTTTTCAATCTTAAAAATGTAAATATAGAAATTTTACTCTTATTTTATTGATTTTTATTTTTTAATTAAAATAACATGGAGGTATTTATAATCCTTTTACATCCTTTAAATTAATGATTATTTCTTATTGCACTTTTAATATTTTATATCTTAAACAGCTAAAGATGTACACTCTATAGCAATTTTATTGGTTTCACCCCCCCCCCCCCTGTAAATGGAAAAAATTACAAATGTCTACGACATCTCATGTCTTTAATATCCTTTATTTTGCAGAACCAATTCAGGGAAAAACCAGTTTGCAAATTATTTAACATTCAATTTAAGAGGGAGGATTTTTTTTTTTTTTTTTTTTTTTTTGGGGGGGGGGGGGGCTCCTTTTCCTAGAATTTTTAATTTTTTATTAATCTGAAATGAATATTCTTGGATTTGTAACTAGTTTCTTAATCTTTTTTAAAATTTAATACTTGATTGCTAAGAATTAATCCCAGTATTTCTTTTCTAAACTGAGTCCTTTTTTAAGATGTGAAAATATTTTTTACATCCTTTAAAAAAATGATTATTTTCTATAAACATGTATATTTTTTCAATCTTAAACATACCAGTATATAAATTTTAATCTAATTTTATTGATTTTCTTTTATTTTTACTTCATAAAAGGGAAATATTTCCTAAAGGCAAGCACATTACATTTCAGTGCCTTAGTATTTGGCAATTTGTAGAAAGAAGGTAATCATGTTATAATCCTTTTACATCCTTTATTTCAATTATTATTTTCTAAATACACTTATATTTTCACAATCTTAAACATACCAGTATATAAATTTTAATCTAATTTTATTGATTTTCTTTTATTTTTACTTCATAAAAGGGAAATATTTCCTAAAGGCAAGCATATTACATTTCAGTGTCTTAGTATTTGGCAATTTGTAGAAAGAAGGTGACCATGTTATAATCCTTTTACATCCTTTATTTTAATTATTATTTTCTAAATACATTTATGTTTTCACAATCTTAAAAATGTTGATCTATAAATTTTATTATAATTTTATGGATTTTTTAATTTTATGAAATGGAGTACTTGCAATTTTTCACAACATTTCTGTGCCTTAATATTGGTTATTTTGCAGACTCTCTCTTATAAAAAAGGCAGGGGCAATTTACAAATGATTTAAGTCGTCATCGGTGCTTCAGTTTTGCAATGCATCTCGCCGATCTCCAGACATCGGTTCTGACCGATGTGGAGACATAACTGAAACCCATGATTGCCGGTTCACGAAAATCAACTTCCACATTCATGGGAAGTAAATGTGCATGCGCAGAAAATCGGCGATCGTTTGGAATGAAACCGGTTCACTGATTTAAATTAAGGAGAGAGAGAGTGCCAGGAGGGGAGAAATTTGCCTACCCTCTCCTTAAGTCTTCAATTTTTGTATTAGTTGAGTTTTATTTTTAAACTAAAATAAAATGGAAGTGTTTATAATCCTTTTACATCCTTTAAACTAATGATTATTTCACATTGCACATTTAAAAATTTATATCTTAAACAGCTTAAGATATAAAATGTACTGCAATTTTATTGGTTTCACCCCCCCCCCCTCCACCCAAAATGGGGGGGGGAGTTCCCTTCCTTGAATTTTCAATTTTTGTATTGATCTGGAATGAATAAGAAACTAGTTATAAATCTAAGAATAATCTTTTATAAAATTTAATACTTGATTGTTAAGAGTTAATCCACATATTTCTCTTCCATGAAGTCGTTTTTTAAGATGTGAAAATCTTTTTACATCCTTTAAAAAAAATGATTATTATCAATATAAATTTTTTAACCTAATTTTATTGATTTTTTTTTTTTTTTAACTTCATAAAAGGGAAATATTTCCTAAAGGCAAGTACATTACATTTTAGTCCTTTGTATCTGGTAATTTGTAGAAAGAAGGTAACCATGTTATAATCCTTTTACAGCCGTACCGATGCATCAAATTACATCGGTGACGAGTTCCTTCCTCAGCATAAAACCAGATTTTTCCTCCCCATCCCTTTCTTTTCCCATCGTGAATAAACACACATCGGTTTGGTGAATGAACACACATCGGTTTCGTGAATAACCACACATCGGTTTCGTTTCTCTTCCCATCCTGAATAAACATGCATCGGTTTCTCTCCCCATTCAAGAAGTGAATGAACAATAGCAGGCAGAGCAGAGTTGGGCAGTATCGAAAATACATGTATTTGAAATACATTTTCAAAATACATTTGTATCTTGTATTTTGTATTTTAAACGGATAAGATCAAAGTATTTTTGAAATGTATTTTCTGATGGTTTTACAATGTATTTTGTATTTTGAAAATACTCAAAATACATTTTTTCCAAATTTCAAACTGTCATGTTTAAACCACACAGAGAAAAGCTGTGAATCACTAAAAGGAAATACACGACTGTTTGTTTTGATTAGTTTTCAAATTCTGTTCTGGAAGTTAATATAAACACACTTTTCAACTATTGCTGAGATAAGGAGGTTGATGAATATGTTGTTTTGATACAGCAAACATATTCTTGCTGATTAGTTGCAAAATAACTTATGTATCTTAATGTTTCTGTGGTAATCAAAAGAAAAAAAAACATGTATTGTGATAGACCGGAAGGATCTTTCAGAGTTGCACAGGTGCAGCGCTCTAACCCGACAATATCCCATTGACCACACATAAGGAGCTCAATTTTTTTTTTTTTTTTTTTTTTGTGGTCTAGTAGTTTTATTTAAAAATGTCGAAAAAGGATTTCTTAAAAATTCGTCTGTTTCATTCATTATATAAATTTTGTAAAAAATACATTAGACTAACTGCAAGAAAATTGCTACAATTAACTTTTAAAGGAACGATCTGACTATGAAAAAATGAAATTTATGGCTTTGAAAATTTTGCATTCGAATTATCCCCTCTTTTTATGAATATTTTATAAGAGCTTTCTTTTTACGAATGTAAGAGTTTTCATATTTTTTCTACTCTATATTAAAAGTTTCAAGACTTTCATAGTAAGTGCAAATGATTTCTTATTTCTTTGCACTTATATGGAGCATTCTCACAATCTTTTGACTTTTGGGGGAAAAAATCTGACAAAATTAAACTTGCTAAAATAACATTTTAATCTGATAGACGAATGCCTTAATGATTCAAAATAAAGAAAAAATGGTCGAAGAGAAAATTTTTTTATTTAACTGAGGTTTAAGTTAAACTTGCGAGTTTAATTTTTCTTACCATTTTACCCCTCTAACTTTTTATTTTCTTCTAAATTTTTACTTCTAATGAATTTGCATAGTATCCACAGGACATTCAAATAAGAAATAACAACAATGGAGTACTTTTAATGCAGAATTTTTGTATAACATTGTCTTAAAGGTGTGTTAAAGTAGGGACGGTAAGGTAAAAAAAGGGGATGGTATTGGAAAAAAGTGACGAAATGGTAAAAAAAGGGACGGTAAGGAAAATTACCACCTATTTTTAGGAAAATCATGTTAAGACTAAGTGATAGCCACAATGTTAATTGATTTTTAGAAACAGTTGTTAACATTGGATTAAATTATTATTTTTTTTAAATTTACCTCGAAAAGTGCAGGAATAAACCTCGGGGAGGGTGAGACTACCCATAAAGCCACGATGCTTGAAATTGATATTTAAATGCTGATTTAAGTTTTACAGAAAATTTCCTGCCAAAGAATTTTAAACATTATTTCTCTAGCATATTTCTGCATAAGAAAAAACTTGAAAAAAATTCTGTGGCTGCATCTGAAATGATTTTCTGTATAATTTTAGAAGAGGGATGGTAAGGAATCTAAAACTCAGGGACAGAGTTTAAAAAATAATAACAACCCTAAAAATGTGTGCAGGTTAATTTTTAGCTACATATTTATATAAAACAGTAGTTCCAGTTTCAGAAAAAAAAATACATTGAATTATTTTTATTGAAACAATTTTATCTAGACTGCTCAAACTTAAAAATCAGCATCAGGGACACGGGACGGTATAGGAGTTTTCCAGGTGTTTGGATCCCCAACATCGTCCAAAACTTATTTATCTCGTTAATATTGTTGTTCAATCATGCAATGGGATGTTCCCCAGTATATGAAATAAAAAAAAACACAAAAAAAGTATTAAAATAAAAATTATTATTCAGGGGCATGAAAGTTAAAAGATTGTGAGAATGCCCCATATATGGTTTGATATTTTACATGAGTATTTTAATTTTAAAACCACTTTATACGAAGAATTCGCACTTTTGTTAATAATAATAATAATTCAACTTATGTTAAAAATTATCTTTTTTTTTTTTTTTTTTTTTTTTTATTTTTGCATTCAGCAATACATATTTTAAATTTCGTATGCATTATTTCTAAAGCACCGTAATAGAAATGTTGTGCCCCAAATACTTTATTAGTGGAGGGCCTAAAAAATCGTGCATAGTTGGGAGCTCTTATTAAACACATGCATATTATATAAAAAGAAAAAAATACATTTAAACAATTTTATTCGATGTCATTGTACATATCAGATTATTATAAAATGTGTTCTTTTGTAGACATATACAAAGAAAGACTGATACTACACTAATTTGTTTTTACATTTTTCTAATAAATAAGAAGAAAGTATTGGGATCATGAAAATTTTCGACTTCATTTTTTGCTTAATTTACACGTTTCGGGAGATCTTGAATGCGATTTAACTATTTTTGGGTAACGTGTGTCTGTCTGTTTATGTGAGACACAATTTTTGTGGCCCTTCATTCTCAAGAACTAATGACTGGAGTTTAATAATATTCAAACTTCAGATTGAGATAGACGGAGGTATAACTTAGCTTTGGGTTTATATCGCCCAACAGGTGGCACTGCTATGCTTAATTATTTTATTCCATGATAGCTATATTGTAAGAACCAATGTACAGAATTTCATCAAACTGCAATAGGCCTGAACAGAAATACTTACGGATTAGCTTTTAGTGTATATCGCTTAACAGGTGGTGCTGCTATGGTGTTTTTTCATGATTTCCGCAATAACTATATACAAAAAAACTAATGGACAAAATTTAATCCAATTTCATGTTATTTTAGATCTTCAAATAAATTAATGCTGATAAAATTTGGAGTGCATCGCTCAAGAGATAACGTTGTTATGCTGTGTTTTTATGATTATCGTAACATGTATGTAAAACTCTTTTTTTTTTTTTCGTTTTATTTCCATGTCAAAATGACCATATTTCTAAATCAAATTGAAATGAAATAAGTACCACGTAGATAAAGGGTACCTTTTAAAAATAAATTTTCTGGTTCGTAGTGCTGATTTTTAAAAGATCTGAAGTTGGCAGGTGGGCCGTGAGAAGATATCTCAAGAATTAGAGAGATATCTCCAGAATTAGAGCACGGAATTTCATCAAACTTTATTGTGTATATCGTCTTACAGATGATTTTTTTCTGTGCTGTGTTTTTTAGGATTTTCGAGATTTTTATATCTATGTATCTATTGAATAGAATTGCACCAAACTTTTTATGCTTTTTCTGAAAATCAATACTGTCTCAATTTTGGCTTCAAACACTCAGTAGCGGCTCATTTGTATCCTATGCCTCGTGAAAGAGATTCTTTATCGGATCCACAATCTAGAGGTCTGCACGGGTCGGAATTTCCAGGCCCGGGTCCGGCCCGGACCACACTAAAACAATCTTGTCCCGGCCCGTTTATATATCACAGTTCACGGACCGGCCTGTACAAAAATCAGTAAAAACAGGCCCAGCCCGTAGAAAAATCAATTAAATGAGGCCCGACTCAATTTCTACAAAAACAGATTTTTCTAAACATACAATTAAGATTCTTTTAAGGAATACTGCATACATATTTATGGGATAATGTTACGGTATATTTTAAAATTACTATGTGTTCGCAAGACAGAAAATACACAATAACAACATTAATGACTACCTAGAGTCTTAGACTTTCACCATTCAAATAAGGATTCATTAAAAAATTAATGCAGTTTAGAATAAAAGAAAAAAAAGAGGGTTAAAACATGATAACCTTTGAAGCTGTATAATAAAAAGCAAATTTGTAAAACTATGTCTCTGCCATTAAATAAGGCATTTCTCAAATCCAAAGGAGCTACTATTTGAAATATTTCTGAATTCATTTCTTTTTGGAAACGTATAAGATTGGCCGGTGTTCTTATTCAGAAACTATGTAATCGAATAAAGTTATCCATTTTTTGATAAAGGCAATATATCTTTGAGAAAATACTGTCAAAGTTAAAGTTTTGAATCGAATTTCCGGAAGCGATAGCACGGGAAAGGAGTAAATCTGCAGTCACATGACAAGAATCTCTTATATTTCGATAAGTAATTTATTTTAAAAAAAGGGGAAACGCTATTCGATTCCAAATCCCATCAATAGTCAGGCCTGTAAATTTTAAGCCTTTACATTAAAATATCAGTTAGAAAATGTATCAGGAAATTTCTCATTGTTGAGCAGTGAATTTGAAAACCACCTTGAGATATATTCCCAAAGGTTCCATTAAGAGAAGTTCATTAGCGCTATTAATATTTTTACAAAACATACTGCCTTCTCTACACATCCTGAGAACAATAAAGTCCAGTTCCGGCCCTGCTTGACTATGTAGAAAAAAATGCAAGCCTGATCTCGGCCCGGCACGCTGCTGAAAAAATTAAGCCATGGCTCAGGCTCAGACACCACGTAACTGTCCGATGCTGACCTCTATGCTGGACATGTTATATTTCTGCATTGGTGTTGTTTAACTAGCATCAGCTCGTGACGCACATTTATACTTATTCTAGCGAAAGTCACTTTCATTGTAAATGGCTCACATTTTATCGGCTCCGATGAAAGTTTTATAGCGGGCCGGAAGGCTTGCTTAATTTCTTTTATCGACTCGGCCCGTTCGAAAATTCGCCTTCATTTTGCCGGCTCGGCACGGATTTCGGGCTAATCCCGGGACCGTGCAGACCTCTATCACAATCAATTCATGCAGTTATTCCTACCGAGTAACTTCCTTTACAGAGTAGTTTATTCATTATTAGTTATTCTTGCAACTTTCATACACTTTTAAGCACAATGTTGCCCCAATCTTTCAGTGTTTTTGTTTTTTTTTTGTTTTTTTGAGTTTTAATTGGTTTTACTTCTTTATTTTAAAATTTATAATTTCTAAAAATTTAATCAGTTTTGCAAATCAGCTTTGTATTTGACTAATGCAATTTAATGCACAATAGTCTTTTTTTTTTTTCAATGTATTTTGTATTTTAAATGTATTTTCAAAATACATGTATTTTGTATTTTGAAATTTGGAAAGTATTTTGTATTTTAAGCTGAAAAAACAATGTATTTTGTATCGAAAATGGTTTTTCGATGTATTTTGCCCAACTCTGAGGCAGAGACATCGATACCAGCTGTATGATGAACAGTGAGTAGTATAACGCGAGGTATAACTTAACGATGTTGATGTTTATTTGAAAAGAAAATATGGCCTAGTGACAGATGGTTTTTCTTGTGTCCAGAAGAAAAGAAGGGTTGATTCTTTCTTTTGTTTATTTTGGTATGATGATCCAATTTAATTTTTTTTAAATCAATTTATCTTTAATAAGGAACTTTTATTTTAGTTTATTTTTTAATGATATTTTAACATATTTTAAGAAAATCAGAATTATTGTGTTATTCTTAATTATTTATTCAAAACTACTTCATATTAGTTTTAAATCAATTAAGACTGAATTTAGTTTTATTAATTAACTACAAAGTATTTTATTAATATCATAAAGATTGAGAATGTCTTTCTATTAAATATTTAAAATTACTTCTTTAAAACTTTTTTCTTAAATTGTAGGATCTATTGTATTTTTAATTAATTTGAAATAAATATTCTTAGATTTGTAAATCTGTTTTAGAATGTAACTTAATCCTTGATGTTAATTTTGATGATTAAGATTTAATGTTTTTGTAATTTACAACCTTTCAATATTATTTGAGTATTTGCTTTATAAACACATTACAAAATCTTATTTAGGTGTAATCAGATCATATGACAATCATTTTACATCCTTTACATTAATGATTTTTTCTAATGTACATATATATTTTTTCAATCTTTAAAATCAAAATATATAAATTTTATTCTAATTTTATTGAACTTTATATTTTAATTTAAGAAACTGGAAGTATTTATAATCTTTTTACATCCTTTAAATTAGTGAATATTTCTTTTTGTACATTTAATATTTTAAATCTTAAATATCTAAAGATATAAAGTGCACTCTAATTTTATAGTTTCCCTTCCCCCTTTACAACCCTTCCCTTCTTTAAGACTCCACTAAATTTCATTACTTTTGTACATGGTATTTTGAAAAAAAATTCTGATGAGGAGGGAGAAGGGGATCAGTATGCAAAGTATTTGGCATTTGAGTTTAAAGAGGGCTGAGAGTGCTAGGATAAGTGATAAGTAATTTTATGCTTGATTGTTGTGTTTCCTTTTTAAACAAGATCTTTTTTTCAAGATGTGACTATATGGCAATCTTTTTGCATCCTTTAAAGTATTGATTATTCTTTATGTACAAATATATTTTTTCTATCCTAAACATCTCAGTGTATACATTTTACTTTAATTTTATTTATTTGTAATTTGTAAAAAAGTAACTATGTGATAATCCTTTTACGTCCATCAGATTAATTATTATTTTACTTATACATATGTTTTCTCAAACCAAAACATATAGATCTAAAAATTTTACTATAATTTTGTGATTTTTTTAAATATTAAGAAATGAATTATTAGCAGACTTACCTCAGTATTGAGTATTCAATATTGAGTACCTCAATGCCTCAATATTGAGTATTTTGCAGGAAATTTTCTTGTATAAAAAGGAAGGAGTATCAACTTGCAAATTTTTTAATTCTTAGGTACTGGTAGGAGTAAGAGACCTTCTCTTCTGAATTTTTATTTTGTAATTAATTTGAAGTTTATATTAATTTCTATTATTTTTTTAATTATAAAGGAATGCTGCTTTTTTATGGATTTAGTTTGAATGTTTTTGTAAATCAAACACATAATATTCTTATCCACATTTTTGCTTTCTGAACAAAATCCCATTTAAAGTTGTTATATGATAATCCTTTTACATCCTTTACATTTATGATTATTTTTTTATATACAATTAAAGCTTTTAAATCTTAAATATGGGGGGGGGGGGGGGAAGGGAGCAATTTTCAGTTTTAATATATTACCAAGCATCAATTCGCAAATCAAAGACAATTTAATGCTCTAAGGAGAAAATTTTCCACACAGGCCACTCCCGAAATTCACCATCACTTAGAAATCTGGAGTTTTGAAGAATAATTATTTGAAAAAAATAAGGGGGGTGGTCACTTTTCATGTTATCAGTTGAATCATGGACACATACAGTGAGAAGTACATCCCCCTTCACTACTACTTTTTAAAACTTTCTTGGTTAAAATATATATATGTATTCCCCAGTTGGATTTTGAAGTTTAGGTATTAAAAGAAAACTATTATGACTTGCCATAATTTTTTTTTTTGTAATAAAACAATAGTTTAATCACGAGGTCCACACCTAGTCTAACATCGTGATGCATCGCAACATCGTGGTTTAGCCTCAGTGATGCATCGCGATGTAGAAATCCTAATATCGCCCAGTCCTAATAGTTAGTGATTACCGTATATGCTCGCGTATAAGTCGACCGCCTAACTTTCGAATGCAAGTTCTGCAAAAAATCAAAAACCCGTTTATAAGTCGACCCCTAACTTTTTACTTCAATTTTGCGTAAAATCAAACCAAAGATTTCACTTGCTAATGCAAAAAAGTATAAGTAAACAAAAACAAATCAATGAAGAACTTTTTTAAGGATAAATTATTATTATTTGTATATTTTATATAATACTTTATTATTCATACACATAAAAAAACAGAATTTTGCAGTAATTAAAATTATTGTTTTTTCTTTTTTAATTGCATCGCGTATAAGTCGACCCCTCAATTTGCTGGCCGAAAATTGCCAGAAATTCCTCGACTTATACGCGAGTATATACGGTAATTGACAATAGGGTTCTCCCAATAGCTTGCACCTGGTCCTTTGATATTGTCTGTATAACTCTTGCTGGGTCTTTGGCTTATGTTAAATAGAATTGGTAGTGAATTGAATCAGTATTTCTAAAAACAGAGTAATGTAAATGATACAGTGCGACTGAACAAGATAAGCGACATCAATTGTTTAGTAATATCAATAATACTGTCACTGTATTGACACACACACACACACTTGTAATTTGGTGACCATTCATTTACTAACCAAATGAAGCATTTTTGCAAGATCTGTCGCAATGGCAAGTGGCAGCGAAAAACCTGGTCGCCTTATTTAATGTCATTAAATAAAGCAAAATTAAGAAAGGTCATTAAACAAATGAAATATATCCATACCAAAAAAGGAATACCAATGACGACATATGAATAACAATAATAATAATAATAATAAAAAACTGCCCAATCAGCAACACTACTCAGCAGAAGACTATCATTTTGATAATACGGATTAATGATGTTATATAATAAATAAAATTATCTAGCTGCATATTTCACAGGTGAAAACAGTATGTATCCAAAAAAGAAAAAAAAAAAAGAACTATATTTTTAATTACTAATATTTTATTAAGATACAGCATGAACATCTGACATTGTTGATATTTTATACTTTTGAAAAATTATATAAAAATACAATCTTTGACATAAAAAAACAAACACTAATAAATGGTTGTAAATGTGAAAAAAATATATATTGAAAAATACAGCAGGGAAAATAAATAAATAAATAAATGCTACCTAAATCAATACTAACCTACACAATTATCACATAAACTACAATGTGACGCTCTAGGTGGTCGAAATATTTTACATGTAAAACAGTACTTGAGTTTGACTGTCTGACCCTGGATAACAATTTCTTTTGTACGAGGAGGTGGCCTATATGTGGGTGAGCTGGATCCATTAGGGACTTCTGCAAATTAAACAGTATATCCGTTAACTAAATATGAAACTTTTATTTCATACCAAAATCAGAGATCAAACTTGTTAAAAATTTCAGTAAAAAAAGTTTTTTTAACAAGTAAAACAAAAAAATTTATGTTACATACAATTACTGAATGCTTTTTGGAAAATTCACACCTTTTTCACATTTATAGGGCTATAGGGGCAAAGGGATCATAACAAGAGGGAGATACACTAAGGTTTAAGAAAAAGAAAATAATGTAGATACAAAAAGAAGAAAATATACTTTAAAATTTTTACTAACATTTTATCAAGATGACAGAATAAAAAATTGGCAATGTGAAATTGTTTCCATATTTTTAGGAGTTTTCTGTGTTTGATTTAACCTTATAAGACTTGTGTCAAGAGTTTCAGTGATGAAATTTACAACCTGTTCCACATTGCAATAAAAATAAAAAATCACTTGATATACCTGAAATATTGAATTGCCTTATTAACTTTTGTTCTTAAAATTTGATTGTAAAATAAAACATGAAATCTTGGCATCCAAGCTGATGATGGAGAAAGATTGAACACAGCCAAGTCATAATAGGGAAATCAACAGCACATTATATGCAAATACTAAATTTCTTTTTTTTAAAAAATGAAGAAATATGCTGCATAACATGTAGGCAGGAAAAAAAAAATTGTAAGTCTCTGTCAAAATCAATAGAAGCCGACATATCAATTTCTACCATTTCATTTTTCTGGTGAAATGGAAAAGGTGTAAGGAAAACTAAAGAGAAAAAAAGAGAGACAGATTTAAAGATACTAAAAAACAGAAAAATGCAGTTCTACAGAAGATTTTTCTCCCAGTATTTAAATAATTTTTTATTTCATAAAAAAAAAAAAAACACTATGTGCCAACTTCCAAGCTAACATGTCGCTTTTTTAAGTTTATACAGTTGGACCTTGTTATCCAGACACTCGATTTTCAAGTCACTCCGCTTATCACGTCAGTTTTTCAAAGTCCAGATTTTCTATATATGATTTTAATGTAAATAAACTCTGGATTTTGCATCGTAGAATAATTTTCAACTCCGGATATCCTGACGGTTAAGAAAAATCGTCCATTTTTCATAATCCATCTTATAAGCATGGAAATTAAGCAGTAAGAAATGTCTTAGCCAAATTTTTCACAAAAGTATCTAAGATACCCAATGAGATAAATGAGAAATTTTACTTCAATCCTTTATCTGAATAAATAAACCCACACATTATGAATGGCCCACTTAAGCTCCAGATAGAGTATCAGTTCTTTTTCTTATGATCAGGCATCGCTTTCTTGTGGTTACACGGCATTTTTCATCAGACTAAAACAGAAGCATTGAAACAATCAGAAATTATCTAACGTCAATTTCTGAAACAACGAATATGGATTATAATTCCTTGTATAATATTGAAAAAAGAATTGTAGGAAGCACACCCAGAGGCGTAGCAATGGAGGGTTATGGGAGGGGAGCCTTTCCCTCCAATATATGTGAACTTGGGAAATTTGAGCTTAGAGTTGGGAAATTCCAGATTTTTGAAACACTTTTTCCTTTTTTTAAAAAATAATAGTAAAAAAAAAAAAAAGAATTTTTTATTGTTTTGCCAACTACCTTTCTGAGTTCTGTAATAGTAAAATAGTTAAGCTTTCAAAAGAAATACAGAAAGCAGCCAGATTCAATTTCTCATTATGTTTCTCTGTGCGACGAAAATATCATACATCTACCAGACCTGAATTTCTCTACTGTTGGCCATCAACAGTGTCTCTAATACATTTCTTCCAAAACTTTGTTCCTTTCTCAAAAATCTAAAAATATGAGGCTATTTTTATATGAAGTACGATTAGGACCCGCACGCAATCGAAGACCAAAACTTAATTGAACATTAAATGAGCCAATAATTATAATTTTTATGTTTTTAGTTTCATCATTTTTCTTTGGAAAGATTTTTTTTTTTCGTATACGTATCATTAAACACACATTGAACATATTTTAGTTGGGAAATAGAGCAATTTGTTTCACGTTGGGAAATTTTTGAATTATAAGTTTGGAAAATTTTGAACTCCCCCCCCCCCCCCAAAAAAAAAAAAAAAAAAAATTGTAGCTACGCCCCTGAGCACATCTAGGGATAAGCAAACCTTAATTCATCAATATTTCATGTAACAATAAAAAAACAAGTAATCATAAATCTGATTTTTATTCTTTTCAATTTTGTTTTGTGTTTATTTTGTTTAAAAATGTTTTATTACTCGAAACTGCAAGAACAGTTATGAATTAATAATTTTCTTAAATTAAAAATACAGCTTTTTATATGCATATTTTTCTTCAACTCCAGTTACTGCGACACTCTGCTTGTGATGACACTTTTTCTGGTCATTAGTGTGTTGGGATAACGAGGTTCGACTGTATATATATCAAACTAGGTTCATTCAAACTGAGGTAACTGTTTATGTAAGTAAAAAGAAAGAGAAAAAACATATATATTAAAAGAATTCTGCCCGAGAGAGGCTGCAAGAAACAGATTATAACCAAAGTTGATAATTTCAGCAAAATCAAATGAATACGAACCAATTTGCTTTTCTGTATCGGCAGCTTCATCTTGAGTAGCTCTGGGTATGATTCCTGGATCACTAAAGCTAGTTCGAAAAAGTGTAGACATAACAAACAAAAATAAAACTGCAGCTACAGCAGGTATGGCTGGGCTTATTTGATAAGTAAGATATTCACAACTATAAATGGAAAAAAAAAAAAAATATGTTATGTTAAAATGAAAAGTTGTATTACATAATTAAGAAAAGTAGTATATATTTTATAAAAGGAAATCAATTAAGATTTCATAAGTTATGTATAACTAATAAAATTATTGCATGACTGCATGAGATTTTATGTATATGTCATACCCTAATTGAGAAATCTGCCACTTTGCAAAGAGCCGGGATAATTGGAGAATCATATTCCTTGTGGGGCAAATTTTACTTATAAAATAAAGTGTTTTATTAACCTTAATTAACAAACAGGCAAATCAAATACCTAAATAAAGCAGTTTTCTTAATTTTTTGCAATAATTTTTATTCATTAACCCATCTTCTCTACATAATGCTGAGAAATAATTAAAAATCAATCCCACAGGCAACTTTTATTAATACGGAAATTTTCTTATATACCTTTTACAGTTAATTTCATTCAACTTTTCTATGCGATGCTGGGAAAAGACTAAAAACCTGCTACACCTGCAGATTTCATTAATAGATAATTTTATAAATTTTTTTTTAGAATAATTTACATTCAGTGATCCATCTTCTCAATGCAATGCTGGGAAAACATAAAAAATTTGCCTAATCTGCAGATGTCATATATAATTTTCCTTATATATTTTGTAAATATTATCCTTAGCAACCCATCTTTTCTATATACACTGCTCAAAACAATTAAAGGATATTGCAGTTTTAGGTGGATTTTGTATCTGGTAAACTGTTTAGCTGATTGATACATGGTCGACAGACATAGTAGGTTATATGAGAATAAATTACACATGTTTGGCAGAAAAAAATGCATTTTATTGCGCATTTGTGTACTAAAGGAAAAAAACACAATTTGTGCATATGAGAAAAAAAGAATAAGAAAAGGTGTTTTCTTCAAAGAAAATCATTTTCAGTAGGGGGTATGGTTTCCACGGGCAGCCAGCAACGTTGAACACCTTTGAGGCATGGACTCAATGAGGCTATTAATGACGAGTTGGGGTATTCTGCCCCACTCTTCCAGAAGAGCTCTTTCCAGTTCTTGGAGAGTTTGTGGGGGTTGTTGGCGGCCAGAAACTCGTCTTCCTAGAGCGTCCCAAACGTGCTCGATTGGATTCATGTCTGGAGAACACGCTGGCCATTCCATTCGAACGATTCCTTCCTCAAAAAGGAAATCCTCCACCAGGTTTGCACGATGTGGCCTGCAGTTATCGTCCATTAAAATGAAGTTATCTCCGATTGCTGCAGCGTAAGGGACTACAATAGGTCTGAGGATCTCATCCCTATATCGGCGACCAGTCAGAGCTCCATCTCGAATGATGTAGAGGTCAGTGCGCCCGTCAATGGAGATGCCACCATACACCAACACTCCTCCACCGCCAAATCTGACACTTTCGTGCACGAACGCAGGATTATTCCTACTGCCACGGTCCCTCCAGATGAAAATACGCCTATTATCCGGATGCACAGAAAAACGGGACTCGTCAGAAAACAGAATATTGCTCCATTCATTTCTCCTCCAGTTGACATGCTCGGTTGCCCACTCCCTGCGGTCGCGTGATGCCTTGATGTTAATCTAACACATACCATCGGTCGGCGAGCATACAGACCTACAGCATGGAGCCGGTTTCGGACAGTCTGAGTTGAAATCGTGGTGCCTGTAGCCAAGCGAAGGTGTTGTTGGAGAAGAGTAGCGTTCATGGTTCGGTGTCTCCGAGCTGTTAAAGCTAAATACCGATCTTCATTGGGCGTTGTTGCCCGTCTACGACCTTTCCCTGGTCTTCGGCCTGCACATCCACTCTACAAAAAACGGTTCCAGATCCTGGAAATGACACTTTGTGACACTCCAATGGCTTGCGCTACTTCGGCTTGAGTTTGGCCCCCTTCTAACCTACCAACAATTCTCAAAGCTTCTGAATCTGTCAAATGACTTCGCTGAGACATCGTACTCATCGAAACAAAGCAATCACTGAATGCCGATCATCCTTGTCTTCATTCTCTTTTATCCAGTTGAAAGTCAAATTTCATTCGCTGCCGCTGAAGCGACGTTTTTGACGTCGAACTCAAAATTTGCATACTCCACAGTTTGAAAACCAGAAAAATTTGCATTTGTGATTCTCTTCTTCTATTTTCGGCAAAAAAAATTTCGTTTATATCTTTATTTTATATAAAACTTCAAATATCCTTTAATTGTTTTGAGCAGTGTAATATTGGGAAAACATTAAAAATCAGCCCCATCTGCAGATTTTACTGATATGGCACTTTTCTTACATGTGTTTTATAATTAGTATTTTCATTCTGCATCTCAACTTTTTCACATAATGCATGGCAAACATAAAAAATCTGCCTCATTTATTGATGTAGCAATTTTTCTTATATATGCTTTATAATTATTTTCATTTAGCATCCCATCTTTTTCACATAACACTGAAAAAACATTAAATATCTGCCTCATCATCAGACTTTATTGATACTTCTACATGGGGTGTTTGCGAAAAATAAGGTTGAATAGCAGGTCATTTTCTAATTACAGGGGTCGATGCAGGTTTTTATTTTTGGGGCCCATTTTGTGAAAAGTAAAAGATATTTTTGTGAATTTTATAATATTTTTGTGAAAAATAACATTTCATAACAAAAGTTGAAATCCAGTTACTCATTCGAACCAAGAATTTAACAAAAACTTCTTTAAATCCCCTTACTAAAGTTTTTGTTTTTCGTGACCTGGTTTTATTTACAAATTACACATTTTAAAACAGTTTTTATGAAAAAGAATGTTACGAAAGGGGCCTATTTTATTAAAAGGAATTTTGTGAAGGGGCCTTTTTTATTAAGTTGATTTTTGTGAAGGGGCCCATCTTATTAAATTGATTTTTGTGAAGGGGCCCATCTTATTAAATTGATTTTTGTGAAGGGGCCCATTTTATTAAATTTATTTTTGTGAAGAGGCCCATCTTATTAAGTTGATTTTTGTGAAGAGGCCCATCTTATTGATTTTTGTGAAGGGGCCCATCTTATTCAATTTATTTTTGTGAAGGGGCCCATTTTATTAAATTTATTTTGTGAAGGGGCCTATTTTATTAAATAGATTTTTGTGAAAGGGCCCTAAATAGGCCCCAAATTTTTGCCTGTATCGACCACTGAATTAGCCTAAAATTGCACAGGTTTCATTGCAAAAGGCCTTTAAAAAAATCAGGCTGATTAGAAAAGGGGAGACAATTATTTAATTAGTTTGGCTCTTTGCAAAGAGCCAGATTTAACAATTAGACAATGACATATACAAGCTCATTTAAAAACTATCCCTCTGGTGCACAAATTTATTATGTCAGATTCCGAGCTATAATTTTAGATTCATAGATTTGAAATTTTTAGAAAGTGATTTCTGTTAAACCGTTCATAGATTATAATTCCTATTTTTTTTTTATTTTTTTTTTTTTTTCCAAAAAACAATTTTGAAATTATATATATTTGTAACTTATTTTTCAAAAAAAAAAAAAAAAAAATGGAAAAAAAAAAAAAAAAAATTGTAACCTATGAATAAAAATTGACAAATCTATTTTTGTGCATAAAATCACAAAAAATAAGATTCCTATAAAGCTTTAAATACAGGAATATAAAATTACAGCTCGTTCTGTAAAACAGTTCTAGAAGTATGCTTAAAAAAGTACCTGCATTGCAATCTCTTTTACAACTGTTAGTACTGAATTAAACAATAGGTGTTTCAAATTTTAAACATGCCTTATTCCTAAACTACTTGCTGTTTGGTATCCGAAGGTGAAATTTACTGGAGTCCAAATACGGTAGACTCTCTCAAATCCGCAACCCTAAAATCTGCACATCAGCGCAGATGTAAACAATGAAACTTTCAGTTCAGATATAGAGGCAAAATTATAGAAATTTTTAGTTTTACATATCATTTCATATGTATTTTAATATTTAATTCTCAATAACATGACTTAACTTGTGGTTTTTCATGAAAGAAGTATAAATTTATTTCTGAAAAAAAGTCAAGATATTGCTGATATAAATGATAATCACAATCTTTATTACCAAATATATTTATGTATTAATTAACCTTTTTTGGTTATTAAGACTGGCTAAACCTGAAATAAAACTTCCTTACTTTATGATTTCGGTGTGAATTAATAGGGTACCTTTATGAGGAAAGTTTCATTGAATAATTCAAGGAAAAGTAAAATACATCTCATCTTTATAAAGTTTATATAATTATACATTATTAATTAGGGGAAGACGGGGTACAATGAAACAAAATTTACTAATTATTTTTTCCTATCCACAATTTTGCATGCACAAAAATATAATTAATGCATATTTTTAACCTTGTATTTTCCCCATCTAAATAAATTTGTATTAGGTTCTAAACAATATCTTTATGCTTGAAAAATAACAAAAAAATAAATGTCTTACAGTGTTTCATTGTACCCCGTATGCCGGGGTACAATGAAACACATACTGGGGTACAATGAAACACTCTAAATGAAGGAAGCAATTTTCACCCAGTATAGTTTATTTTATGAAAAATGAGATAAATACAGAAACAAAACTTGATTAATAAGAAACTTGATAAAAATATTATACTCTAAGATGAAAAATAAGAAAATTCTATTAGTTTAAGAAATACCTTTCATTTTATATTAAATTGGCTCAAGTCAGTTTCAAAAATTAGCATTTCTACTTATATTTCAGTTGCTCCTGAAGGAATATGGGATGGTAGTTTCAACAAAATGAGTTTTTTTTTTTTTTAAATGTAAGTTTCCAAAAAAAAAATAATAATAATAATAATAAAACTTGGTTGGAGTTTTTTTATATCAAGTACTTCACATTTGACTTCATTTATGTATGATTTCCCCAACGGTATATATTTCCTTGTGTTTTCATTTATACGGATACTGCTTGTACTATACATGTTGTGTGGGGATATCTCATTCTTAGTACCTCGATGACCAGCTGGGACTGGAAAAAAAATCTGGATCATCATCAGAGTCTGTAGCAGGCAGAGTTTGTTTTCAAAACAATTCCTTCTTAGCTTTTTTTTCTCTTTCTATTTTTTAATTGCTTAACAAGAGTATTTTTTACTGACCTGGTTAGAACAAAACTCTTTTTTTTTTCTGTTTTCCTACTCTTACTTCTAATATATTCTATTTACTATTTTTATTACTGTAATAAAACATGTTTCATTGTACCCTGCACTGAGGTTACTAAATAAAACTTTATTTTCAAACTTCTAATATTTATTTTTTTTAGTTTGGTTTTGGAGGTATGAAGACAACAACCGAAAGATAACAATGTATAGAAAAAATAATTATTACATATAAAAACAAGGAAAAAGAAACAAAATTACTTTTAGTAAAGAAAGTTACTTTCAATGGTGAAAAAGCAATAATCTTCTATTGCTACTGTTGTAGAAGTGTGAATGTATCCAAATCACATCAGTAATTGGAACATATAGTTGTATAACATATATATAAACTGCAACTCTGTATGACAAATTTGATTGATTTTACAAGTAATGTTTCATTGTACCCCGTCTTCCCCTATTTACCTGAATTTTACTTTTAATAATTTAATCATTTTTAAAATTATCTTACTTTTTATCATTTTAGTTTATTACTTTACTTAATTATTTTAATATTTTGTTTATTACAAACATTCATCATAATTTTGATTGAAATTATTGCATTCAAATTACTGTTAAAAAAAAATGTAAACAAAGCAGTGACCAGAAATCAGTAAAACCTCTGGTCCCAAACTGTGCAGATTTGTGAGAGTCTACTGTATAGGCAAAATTAGGTGTAAGAATGAAAAATGTCAGAGTTTGACACAATTTCTACATGTAGACGAGCCTCTCCTCCCCCATAAGTAAAATGTAAGAATAGCATTAATTAGTAGACATTATTAATCCATTTTTGCCAACGACATTTTTATACGAACGTCTGTGATTTATAGCACAGAGTTAGTTTGAGGTGTTTGTTCTCTCTCTTCTTCTTCCCCCCCCCCTTTTTTTTAAAATCTTATATAAGCACATACAATAGAAAGTTATATTTCTCCAGTTTTTGTTTTAACATCAGTCTTTTTGTTTTATGACATAATAAGGCATCAGCATTAATCAGGGGCAGGTCAATCCATGTGAAATCATCCAGACCATGTTGCTCAATATTTTTGATTTTCTTTATTCTTTACTAGTTAATTTACTGTACTTTTAGGAGTCTAAAACAAGGATTAAAAAATTTTTAAACCTTTCAAATTTTTTTTGGCAGCCATTTTTTGTCATGTCACGAGCGTTTTTTCATGAAAATAGTACTTTACGGAAACCCTTATAACTTTTTTATTTCTAAACGTATCAAAATGATTTAAAAAACATTTTATTGAGTAAAGAATGAACTAAATTTTGATAATAGGTATTTTTATGATAATGATTCAAAATATTGCATAAAATAAGATTAAATGTATCATTTCTACAGCGAAAAGTTGTATTTTTGACATAAAAATTTTAATGGAAAAAAGTAAAACTCACCTTTGCATTTTTTTTTTCTGAATATATACCTTATTGAACTATTCTCTGAAGAAATATGAAACATTTTGAGATACTCCTTCTTTTTCTATAATTAGTCAAACTTGGCATCTCAGCGTCAAAATGCTAAATTTGAAGTTCAATACCTAGAAAAGGACTGGATACAATTTTATGAAAATTTAGCTCGATAACCTTCTTATAGATGTAAACATGTAGCAAAAATATTATGAGTGATATGTATGTGGTTTTAAAAATATGGACCCTCGAAATTGGCTTGAAAATCCATTTGTTTACATATATTTCCACACCATGAAGAGCTCATAATGAGCAATATATTCTGCTCATTTCTTCAAATGCTTCTTTTATAAGTAAAATAACATTTTTACGTAAAAGTAATATTAAAACTTAATTTATGCTCACAAATTTAATATTTCATTTAATTTTAAGCTACCATTAATTGAAAGTAAGTATTAATTTTATGATTAAGAACAAATTTACAAATAATATCACGTCTTTACTTGTAAACTTCTATTAAATTCTATGACTGAGAACAAGTTTTCATATCCTGTCCTATTTATTTTTAATGTGCCAGGGTATAAATATGTTATCGTTTAAACTGTAACCCATATAAAGGCAACTGATGAATTTTTAGAGTCTTTAGTAGAAAAGTTTCTGGCTTTTAAAACTCACCATTTTACTGATAAAACACAGTCTCAGTACTTCCAGGAGTTAAAAGAAATTAACTTCAAAAGAATGTATTGTTCCAGCAGATTTTGCTGAAAATTACACATTTACAATTCAAGATGAAATCCAGAGTTATCATTGGAATAATCAACAGGCTACAATACACCCATTTGTATACTATTACTAAAATGAGACAAAAGTTTGTTGTAGGAATCTATGCATAATTACCGATCATTTGGTACATGATACAATTGCTTTTCACACTTTTCAGAAACACTTAATTGACGACATCAAAAACATTGCCCCTTCTGTCATTGAAAAAGATATTTATTTTACTGATGGTTCAAGCAGCCAGTATAAAAAATGAAGAATTTTGTGAATGTATGTCATCATTTCAAGGATTTTGGGATAAAATCAGAATGGAATTTCTTCGTCTCTTCCCACGGAAAAAATGACTGTGATGGGATAGGTGGAATGACAGAGAGAGAGATAACAAGAATTTCCTTACAGCAACCATACACAAACCAAATTTTAACACCAAAAGATATGTTTGAGTGTTGTTCTCAAAACATTTCTGGGGTTACTTATCTGTATATTTCAAGAGAAGAAATCGAAGAAAATGAGAAAAAATTATAAAATGGATTTCAATTCTGCCAACGGATTACAGGAACATGTGCATATCACCAATTTATACCATTAAGTGAAAGTGTTATCAGATGCTTTGTAACATCTACATGTGAACAATATAATGATCACAATATTTCAAAAATTTGGAAAAGCTCACTATCATTCAAAGTAAATGAATTGTTTTGCAATTATATTGCGTGCATTTATGATAAAAAGTGGTGGGTTGGAAAAATTCTTGAGCCAAGTGAAGAAAACGATGACCTATTCCTTCACTTTTTTTCATCCATATGGACTGAAAACATCTTTTCAACTGTCCAAAAATGATACAATTTGGGTACCACTAAGTAACGTGCTTCGGAAACTAACTCCAGTCACTGGACACAGCTACAACATTACCGAGACACTTTGCAATGAAATATCGCTGATATTTATTTCTATGTGTGTAAAGTAAATTTAAGTATTATGTATTCTACGTAAGAAAAATATGTGAACCTTAAAAAGCAGCATTTGAAGTAATGAGAATAATAAATTATAAATTAAGAGTTCTTCTTCTTGTGAAAAATTGTGTAAATAAATGTGACTTTCAAGCCAATTTTGAAGTTCCATATTTCTAAAACTACATAAATATCACTCATAATATTTTTGCTACATATTTACATCTATAAGAAGGTTATCCTGCAAAATTTTCATAAAATTTTATCCAGTCCTTTTTTAGGTATTGAACTTCAAACTTAGCATTTTGGCGCTGAGATGCCAAGTTTGACTAATCATAGTAAAAGAAGGAATAACTCAAACAGTTTCATATTTCTTCTGAGAATAGTTCAATAAGGTATATATTCAGAAAAAAATATATAAAGGTGCCAAAGTTCTTTCTTCCATTAAAATTTTTATGTCAAAAATTCAATTTTTCGCTGTAAAAATGATACATTTAATCTTATTTTATGCAATTTTTTTAATCATTATCATAAAAATACCTATTATCAAAATTTAGTTCACTCTTTACTCAACATAATGGTTTTTAAATCATTTTGATATGTTTAGAAATAAAAAAGTTATAAGGGATTTCGTAAAGTACTATTTTCATGAAAAATCATTTCTGACATGACAAAAAATGGATGCCAAACAAAATTCAAAAGGTTTAAAAATTTTTTAATCATTGTTTTAGACTCCTAAAAGTACAGTAAATTAAGTGGTAAAGAATTAAAAAAATCAAAAATATTGAGCAACATTTTTTACTTTTTCTGGATGATTTCACATGGATTGACCCGGGCATGTTTTTGCTTTATAACACAAATAAATTGTAATATGATGTCATATGAGTGAAGTAAAACAAATCTTGCCTTGTTATGTAACCTAATAAAATATTATGTCAGTTACCTCAGAGATTTTTGCAAGGAAGTCAAAGAGTAGTCAGGACCATTACATTGAGCAGGATATTACTTCAATAAATATCAAATTAACCAGATTAAACTGATATTGGTGTTTTCAATTTTCATGCAAGATTATTAATAGAGCTCAAAATTTGACAGTGTTTTAAGAAACTGTTAGAATAGAATGCAGGAATCAGGAAAGGAAACAAGAAAGGGGAGGAGGAGAAGATTTATCCCTGGACTAAAAGTCCAGATTAAAAAAAAAAAAATCATTGACAAAATAAAAATTAATCCAAGATTAATAATATACATTAGTATTATATAGACATTAAAAGCAAAACATTGTATCGACTTGAGTGAATTAAAAAAATACATAAATAAGTTTGTCTTCAATTTTTTTTCAAGAAGTTGAAATAGAGGACAAAAATTTGTGTGAAATGATAATCTCAGTTTAGTTGGTATAACGATTCTGGAAATTCATCTGTTCAAAGAATGTATCAAAAGAATGTGTTTATACAAATTGGCTAATATTTTTAACCTCGAAATGTTACAACAATCAATCTTGCATCAAAGTGATTTGATAACATTGAACAACAACAAAAAATAATAATCTACTGAATCTACTAAATAATAATCTACTATGAATATATTGGACTTTATTTAAGAACAAGCTTCATCACAGTCTAATAAAATGAATTTTTACCAATAGATTTTTGTATACATCAACATTTACCATAATGAATACATTTCCAAAAGATATTCTGAAACTAAAATTCTTTAAAGCTTTTGAAAGTATTTTTCAGATTTTTACTATTTTGCACAAGGATTTACTAATTTTTGAGTTTTTAAAATACCAAATAGGTGCAATGAGAGTGAAAAAGAAAAATCAAAAGCACTTTTAGTTGTAACCAAAATATGCTTGCAAGTAGCTTTAAAAAGGTGCCAACACTGGATTCAATGCAGAAGGATCATATTTTGTAGATAAAGAGGGCTGAAGGTTGCATAATTTTTTTAAAAATTAAAATAAAAATTCAATTCCGAATTGTTTTGAATAGATCTTGTAAATTAAATGACAGCAGCACTGCATACAACTTGAAATAAACATAAATAACAAAAAATTCTAGCTTGCAAGACTACGATGTACACCACAAAAAAGCATGCCAATTTGGTGACTACTACCAGGATTTCCCCCAGCATTTTCAGAAATCTGCTTCCCTTTGGTTTAAATTAGTACTCTTCTTGCATCTCATCCAAAAGAAAGTACCCTTCTTGTTCTTTAGTCAAAAATTGTCAAATTTAGTCAAATTGTCACTTTAGTCAAAAAAATACCTTTTATATTAAAAAATTAGCTTGCACAGTAAAAAACTGGCTCACTGTTGTGTCTTGAAATTATTGCTCTGACTTTTAAATACAAAAAGTATATTTAAAAAACAAAGTAATGCCTTTAAAAATAAAAACATGCCCTTAAAAATCTAAAAAAGTGCTCTTATCAGTGTCTATTCCATATCAGCAACAAATTTCCCTGACTTTTCCAGGTTCTGGGAAAAAATTTCCAGTCATCGAGATTTTGTGATGTTATACACGGCAAAAACTCTTAAAAATTGTGAATTTGAGAGTGGAACTTTCACAACTGATTTTGAAGTAACAATTGCTGAATAGTTAAACAAATTCTTGCAAAAATTACAAATTGTTGAACATTTTACATGCTAAACATACTTTTAGCACCAGGTTCTATCTGTTTTGTCCAATCAGGATGAAATTTTTATCACATCATTCACAGTTAAATACAGATGGCTATGACATATTTTAATACAAATAATAAATATTCAACAAATTAACATAGAGATACATCAAATATTCGGTATTCGGCCATGTTACCAAATACTCAGTTTGGCCAAATATCAAACTATTCGGCATGCAGAATATCGAAATATTCGCCCGAACCGAATGCTTAACAAAAACTAGGGGTGAACCGAAAATTCGGTATCTATTCGGTATTCGGCCATGTTACCGAATATTCGGTTTGGCCAAATATTAAACTATTCGGTATACCGAATATTCGGCTTGGCCGAATAACAAACTATTCGGCCTGCCGAATATTCGGTTTGGCCGAATATCGAAATATTCGGCCAACCGAATACTTAAAAAAAACTTTTAAAACATATTTTTAAAAACCTTATACCACTTATAAGTTTAACAGTCAACTTATAAAGATATTCAGAAAAATTAGAAACAAAATCATACATTTAAATAAAAGAGAATGTTTTTACATTATTTATTTGCAGTTTGTAAAGTATTTTTTAAGAAAATTAACCAATCACGGGGATTTTAATAGGAATTAATTATGTGCAAATGCAAGTTCCTGAACATTGTCCAGTAAATAATCTGTTTCTTGCTAAAACTTTAAGAACAACATTTACAATCTCTGAAAATGATCGCCCACTCCAGACACCAATCTAGGATGTATTTAAAAACTTTCTTGCTTAATAAAAGAGAGTAGAACAGTTATTCTTGCTGAGTTGCCACCACATAAAATTTAAATAGATTGTATTATTTATTTACTTTTACTTTAGCCTCTTCCTGACAAACAAATAATATATGATCCTGTACAATATTTCTTCCAATTTTTTCACAATTTCTCTTTGATTTTAAAATGTTTGTTTTAGAATTCAAGAAAGTGTTATTCATTTGTTTTAATTCACAAAAGAAGCCATGAAATTTAAAATTTTATTAATTAAAAAAGTTTTATAACTATCCTCTTCTTAAATAACTCAAAGCAGATTTTTTTCAGCATAAAGTTTACTTGAAAAAAGCTCTTGATTATCAAAATGAAAGTTTCTGTTTTAAATATTATGCAAAACTGTTTTAAAGGTTAACATTTTAATGCCTTTAAACTTTGAAATATAAAATTATTCGATAAGCCGAATATTCGGTATTCGGCCGAATAGTTACTATTCGACTGGCTGAATATTCGGTATTCGGCGTAGCAGTTACTATTCGGCTAGCCGAATATTCGGTATTTGGTTCACCTGTAGGCCGAATATTCGGTATTCGGCCAAAATCACTATTCGGTGCATCCCTAACAAAAACCTTATGCAACTTCTACGTTTAACAGTCAACTTATAAAGATATTCAGAATAGTTAGAAACAGAATCATATTTAACCCGGGAGAACTCGCTGGATGAGATTTTCTCTCATAGTCGTACTTTTTTAAGACTCTTATTTAAATCATGTTACCTATTTTGTGAATAAAAGTACTAAGCCAACCAAAAAAAGTTGATATTATATGAATGTAAAGTAAAAGAAAAGCAATTGGGCATTCTCACTAGCGAGTTCTTCCGGGTTAAATAAAAGAGAATGTTTTTACATTATTTATTTGCTGTTTGCTAACTATTATTTAAGAAAATTAACCAACCAGGGGGATTTTCATAGGAATTAATTATGTACAAAGGCAAGTTCCTGAACATTGTCCAGTAAATAATCTGTTTCTTGCTAAGATTTTAAGAACAATGTTTACAATCTCTGAAAATGATCGCCCACACCAGACACCAATCTAGGTTGTTGGTTGTGTTTATGACGGCCAATTATCAACACGAGGGATATAGGCCCTAAGGGGGAGGAGTGCCCTTCGTGGGGGTCTTTCTAAGGGAACCTAACCCGTATTAACGCTTGGAAATCCAAGGTTCGAAGAAAACCACGAAAACTCCGAACGATTAGGCCGACGGGCGCGATTGGGTTCGAACCCAGCACTTCCCGTCTACCAGCTTCGAGAGCAGAACCTCTCGCCCACTGGTGGGGCGACACCAATCTAGGATGCATTTAAAAACTTCCTTGCTTAATCAAAGGGAGTACAGCAGTTATTTTTGCTGAGTTGCCAGCATATAAAATTTGAATAGACTGTGTTATTTATTTACTTTTATTTTAGTCTATTCCCAACAAACAAATAATATATGATCAATCCTGTACAATTTTTCCTCAATCTCTTTGATTTTAAAATGTTTGTTTTAGAATTTAAGAAAATTTCATTTATTTGTTTTAATCTTTTAATTCACAGAAGAAGCCATGAAATTTAAAATTTTATTAATTAAAACAGTTTTATAACTATCTCTTCTTAAATAACTCAACAGATTTTTTTTCAGCAAAAAGTTTATGTGAAAAAAGTTCTTGTTTATGAAAGTTTCTGTTTTAAATATTATGTAAAATTGTTTTAAAATTTAACATTTTAATGCCTTTAACTTTGAAATATAAAAGTATTCGACAAGTTGAATATTTGGTATTAGCCGAATATTTGGCCAAAATAACTATTCAGTTCGTCCCTAAAATTAAGCTAACAAATATTCAGTTCCAAAACAAAGATAAGAAAACAGACTGAAAAATCTAATCAATCCTATAACATTCTGTGCAAAGTTTCAGTGAAGCTCGAGTTGAAAATTTCTGAGTTACAAGAAAGGGTTGAACAGCAGTAGACAAAATTATTTGCACGACAGGTTGAAACACTCTTTACGGTAGTACTTATTAAGAGACAAATGAAGATTTTCCTGGCGCTACAATTTCAAATCCCAAGTTTTATAATAAGAAATTTTTTCGTGGAAGTTAATTTTTGTAACTCTTTTTCAGTTTTCAAATTTCCCTGATTTTTCATCAGGAATGGTAAATTTTAGTGATGCAACGAATAATAGTTTGGCCGAATAACCGAATACCAATTAATCGGTCTAGTTATGGCCGAACATTCTGCTTGTTCGGCCGCCGAATAATGAACACATTTTTGTCTAAAAACAAAATATAGTATGCACTATATGTGCAATTCTTGCATATTTCAGAATTGAAATCTATTATTTTCTTTTCAAAAAATTATTTATGTGCAAATTTAATTATTTAAAGCATTATTTTATTCTGAAAAAATATTTGTCTTTGTGCAGCCTAAAATTGCATCAAAAACATAATTCGTCCCCTCCCCTCCACATCCAAAAAAATAGCCAAAGTTCCTCATCAGTTACTGTCTATAGTTATATTTTAGTAGATAACTATTATGTATGTTGTTGTTACATGTTAAAATAATGACAATTTTATAAAAGTACTAGAAAACATAAATTTCAACTTTCAGATGAAAGAAAATAGTGATGTAAAACATACATACTAATTAAAAAAAATTAGTACTTGCATTTCTTTTATTATTTAATAAGAATTAGTAACATACTTAAAAAATTACTTAAATTATATTTAACTTTTAAGCGCATTTTACTCAAAAAAGAATAACTTAATTATTACAGAATATACGACTTGAATATTTATGTTCTTTAGAGGTCTAATTAAAGATATCACTGAAAGGAAAATTTTTTTATATAACAAGGGATAAATATTAAATTTCCCATTAGGCTTTAAAAAATTAGAATTTTCTTGTATTGTTCTATTACGACAATTTTGAATAGATTAACTTTAAATTTAATAGATTATGTTAGGTTATTACAGATACTTTTTGTACTTATAGATACAGCATAAAAATTATAGCAGGATTGATAAATTAGTGTCTTATATAAAAATGAATAGATAAAAGCCCTTTGAGGGTATGAAAGTTAAGGGGGGAGAAAAGGTGTTAATTTAAAATAAAATATTCATTATACATGATGAAAATAAATTGTCAAATTAAAAAGTTTTACTGTGTAAATATAAAAACATTTCTCACAGTATTATTCGGCAGATAGGCCGATTATTCGGCTATGGATGAATAATCGTTGTATCTCTAGTAAATTTCCCTGACTTTCCCAGTCCATATAAATTTCCCAGGTTTTTCCAGGCTATCGAGGTGTCTAGACACCCTGCCTTATCCCACCAGTAGCACCCTGCCCTTTTTTTAAAAAAACCTGGGGAAAACTCTGCTACTACAATTATAGAAAATTCTTCAAAAATATAACATACTTACTCAAAAACAAAAAACAGGGTACACGTTCCTACTATTAAACATACAGTAAAAAAAAACACTCCAGTCTGTTGTGCCATCATAATTCGGCCTCCACAAAAGAACTTATTATTTCCAGGGAATACCTGGTATTTACGCACAAACGGCTTGCCAGATGCTGCTTCAGGCATACTCGGTGATTCAGTCAATACCCTTGAGTAATCTACTGCTTTTAACTGATTTTTCATCAGTTCACGGAAGGGGAAAGGGAAGATGAAATAGAAGGAGGAAGAATATCATCTCAAAAGACAACTTGGTTGAGTTTTTACAGCTCCACACTCCATGTATTGGCTTGGCAATTATGAGCTAAAAGAATACACAGTAGTTAGCTGAATAATATTTAACAGAATTAAGCAACTGATGGAAATTCAAAATAGTAAAGCACTTTTTAGTGTATCACTCAGTAAAATCAGCTTACACATATTCATGCTAAAGAACTTGTTGATTTAATGACAACATACCAATAATACATTACACAATAACACATAAACATATAATAAATTGTTAATGTCCACCACACTTCTTACAACCCATGATACAATGAACGTAAAAGGAAAAAAAAAAAATGCTTTTATTAAAATTCACAAAAATGTAGAATTTTTTTTTTCTTTTAAATGCACTAAAAAGTAGAAAAGACTTAGAAAAAACCCCCCTAAATGCAGGGTTGTAATTTTAACCGGTCAAAATTGATTTTGACCAGGACACTGGATAAAAGTGGTTTTAACCGTCCAAAATTGGTCAAAAGTGGTCAGAAATGGTCAAAACTGTTAAAAATGGTCTTAATTTTAATAATTACTTTTTCTTTGCAATTAAAAGTAACTTAATAAGTAATAAAAGTAACAGGCAGTTAAAAAAATAATACACTGATAAGTTAAGGAGGCTCATTAGTAAAATATGCTTATGCAATACAATAAGAAAGCTAGATCCATGATTGTCCTATCATTGTTAATAGTGTATCAACAGGGGAAAAAATCATTCTTCCTTTCAGCTGTTGATACAGTATTGGGCGATTCCATGCGGAGAGTCACACACGTAATGCAGGCTTTAATTTGCATTTATTCAATTATTTATTATATTTTAATGTTAATTCTGATTTTAGGTGGTATGGTAAATAAGTTATTAACATATTTTTTAGTTTAAATGTGTGTAAGTAAAACTCACAGAAATATATCATTTAATTTCATACTCAAAATGTGCTTTTTTTCTGAAGCAGAAAAAAAAAACATTTTGAGTAATGAAATTAAATGATATACTTCTGTGAGTTTTATTGCCACACATTTAAATTTAAAAATATGCTAATAGCTTATTTAGCATACCACTTAAAATCAGAATTAACATTAAAATTTAATAAATAATTGAATAAATGCAAATTAAAGCCTGCGTTACGTGTGTGACACCCTCCACGGAATCGCCCTATTGTTTAAAACTAGTAGCTGATGCTAAAGAAGAGGTAGAAAACAAGTTTGCTTGTAAAGTAAGAAGTTTTGTAAGTGACAATGAAAACAAGATGAAACGCATGAGAGAAGATTTTCAAAATGCATATAGAGACGAACTGTTTATTTCTTATGGATGTGCTGCACATTACTTGAATCTTGTAGGACAAGATATTACAAACACAAAGTTAATTCAATAATGAAGCAAGCATGTTATTGAAATGAAAAATTGCAGATGAGCATGAAGATAATATTGATAACATTGTTAAAATCATTAACAACGTATACAAAGAAGTAAAACATTTATAAAATCAACTTAAGCCTATTTCCCTTGCTTTAGATAAACTTAAAAAAGAAGATGCTACTATATCTGATGCATGCGACGAATGGTTAAGGTTGCTAAAAGAAAAAGATCTTGAAACTTATTCTAAAATGATACAGTCTCGATAAAAGAGCTTGTGTATAAAAAATAATTAAAACATTTGTGTTGTATCTTGGTGTTATGTTATTTATGTTATGGCTTTTTTAATTTGGTATTTGCTGGTGTTATGTTACTTATATTATGACATTTTTAACAAATGTTAACTTAGTTTTTAACATATGCTAGTAAAATATATTTGATTAGTAGTAAATAAATGGAATAGTCAATTTCAGTGGTCAAAATGGTCAAAATTGATTTTGACCAGGACGGTTAAAACCGGTTTAAACCACTGGTTAAAACCACCATGGTTAAAACCGAGACAACCCTGCCTAAATGTGTGCATGCGAAGTTTAAATTAAATTGTAATGAGCTCAATTATGGAAGATTAATGGATTAAAATGAGAATTTTGCCAGATTAGCCTTTAAGGGATCCTTCACAAACTTGTTCATGTCAAAACAGGACCCTTCACAAAATTATTCATCTCAAAGTCAAAATAGGACCTTTCACAAAATTATTCATCTCAAAACAGGACCTTTCACAAAACTTTTTATCTGAAAACAGGACTCTTCACAAAATTCTTTGTCTTAGAAATAGGCCTCTCGCAAAATTTCATCTGAAACTGAAATTCAAAATCTAAACATTTCACAATCTTAATCATTTAAAGGTAAAATCTGACCTGTCACTTTTACATCTATAAAGAAAATGTATGTAATTTACATACATACATCTTCTTAAAAATGTACAAAGAAGAACCTGGATATAAGGATAATTTCGAATTCACAAAATTGTGACTAGATTTTGCACAAATGTAAAAAGCTGTTGTTCACAATTTCACAAAAACAGGACCATGGAAGTAATGTCTGGACAGACCTTTGCAAATGCAATGTGCATTTCAATAATTCAGAGGATTTTTTTAAAATGTGTTAATAATATAATAAAAAAAAATGAAAAATATATATATATATATATTCGCATTTTTTATAAACAAAAATACCATTCACTGGTGTAAAAAATATAATGAAATGTAAACAATTTTCTAGTTATAGTTTAAAAAAAGAAAAAAAAAAAAAAAAATGGGTACTACTTAGTTATCCCGTCAACCAAAACTCTATCCCCAAATTACAAGATTAAAATGCCAATAATGGTTGATCGTAAATGTCACATTCACTTGACTTTAAGGAAGTTACACGTGTTTATGTCATCAAGTAATTTTTATTTCAACGTTTTATTTGTATTTTTATTAATGGTATACTAATTTATTTGTTCTTTCATTATTTAAAATAAAAATTATGTCAACTTGTATAACTTGGCGAAATTGGTCGACGGATAATTAGGTAGTACCAAAAAATGATACGAGAAAAAAAAAAAAATACTCTGTTTTAACAAATATTTTTATTTCTAAATGTTTTTACACATGGTATTTTTTAAGGCAGCACCGGATATTTTTTTATAGAAAAAATGGATTTTTCCTCACATTCTCGCTTATTGGCTATCACTTTGTACTACAGCGATAAACAGTGGCATATCCAAGGGATGGGATGATTTGATGAGGACGCAGCCCCTACCAAAATTTATAGAAAATGTCAAGTTTAATTACGAAAGTTTAGCAAAAAGCATGTTTTAATCTTAGAAAGTGAGTTGTTTCGCAGAAACCATGAAATTTTTTTATTTCAGCCAAGTTTTCGTTATACACAGGTTTACTTCAGTTTTATTTATTGTTTATTGAGTTACATTTAGCAGATAATTTTCAGTAGCCTGTTTAAATAAATGCAGTACAACCATGAAATTAAACTTGTTAAGACGAAAACCTGTTAAAAACGAAATTCTGCCCATTCCCATATGATTCTATCTTAAAAAGTTTAATTAAATAATATCATAATATGTGTTACCTAATACTATAAAAACTAGTGGTGTACCGAGTAGTACTTTGGCCGAGTAGCCGAGTACCGAGTACTCGGCCACTGACTACTCGGCCGAGTACCGAATACCGAGTAGTTGTGTAATAAGGAAAAAAAATGCTGATGTGCACATAATGTGAGCTTAGGTGTACATATGTGTGTATGTGTACATATATATATAAATATACCTGTGTACATATATATAATATATATATATATAAATTAACTAATTAAATTTGAAATTTATTTATGCACCTTTTAAAGACAATTTTTGACAATTCAAAACAGCAAAAAAAAAAGAATTGACACATAACAAGTACAATTATTAACCAATATAAAATTAAAACACTCTTCAACCCTCTAATTTATTCCGATACCTGAAATCTGTCTATCAAAAATAAAAATGTTTATTGGTTACTGTAACAATTCATTGAAAAATGCAAAACATTTCATATTTATTTTGTAACTGTACCTTATTTTCTTTTGATAAAAAATAAAAAAGAGAAAAATGAAAAGAGGTACAAAAAGCGATACAGGCTTTCTTAACAGAAGACTTATGTAAAACTGACACTCCATTTGCATGGTGGTGGGAGAAAAAAAAAACTTTTCCGATTATGGGCAACCTTGCAAAAAAATTCGGTACTTTTCGGTTAGCCGGGCGCCAATGTTATATATACATACTTATATACATACATGTATATATATACAATATGTGTATATGGATATATATGTATATTTACATATATGTATGTATATAAATATGCATATATAACACTGGCACCCGGCTAACTGAAAAGTACCAAAAATTCTTATGTGCACCTTCAACCACTGTTTATTCTGAACGTATATTTTCAGAGGCAGGCCAAATTTATAGTAGTAAAAGAAATGCCCTGTCTACTGATAATGCAGAACGTTTGGTGTTTTTGCACCATAATTTGAAATATAATAAATAGAACTTATTTTTTTTTTGTATAAATGTGAAACTAAATTTTAATCTTAAATTATTTTATGAGGGTTTTTGTTCTTAATTTTTTCTATATTTTGTAGACATGTTGTTAAATACCAAGTAAATAATTTTATTAATTATTGCATATATTATACATTGATATTCAAATAACTTTTTACAGATCAGTTTTAAATTCATATGCTTAAAAAATGAAATTCTTACAACTACTCGGTATTGGCCGAGTACTCGGCCAAAATTTCACCGAGTACCGAGTACTCGGCAAATTGGCCGAGTGCCGAGTATTTACCGAGTACTCGGTACGGCTCTAATAAAAACCTGTTTAAAGAGGATTTTTTCAAGTTTGTGTTCTATCTTAGAAATTTTTACTGTATCTGAGCATCAGCCCCCTCTGAAATGATAAGTCTAGATATGCCACTGGTGATAAAATGCTCAACATTATAATCTTAGAGAGAATAAGCTGTAAAAATTAAGCCATGTTATATATATTTTAATTTTCTATCTTTATTAGACTTTATATATAGGATTTTTTTTACACCACAGCCCAATAACACACTGGAGATCTGCAGGGGCGTGTTTTCATTCACGGCACTCGGGCCGGGCCTTACTTTTTTCCAGAAGAATCGGGCCGGGCCTAACTTATTTTTTCTGTACAGAGCCTGGACTGGTTTCTTTCCTAGTCTTCATGGCCCAAAATTTTCAGTTTTAGTTTTGAGCCAGCCTGTATGAAAATTATTGTCTCGGTGTGGCCTGTCCATTCAAATTTCAAATGTCATGTCAGTAAAATTATGCCTGGCCCAAACATTTTTACAAAAAATGCATACATTTTTAAGTCACCATTATTCTACAATTAAACTTTAACATTTATTCTTTTTAAAGAATAGTAAATTTCTATTCTAATTAATATATAGCAAAAAAGCATGAAAAGAACCTGTCTATGACGGAATCCTGTTTTAAACTAAAAAACGTGTTGATCCATGCAAAATTAATATGCTAATACATAAGAAAATAATATATAGTACATTTATACTAAGAAGAGAACTTGTCTATAACCCATTTTTTTTTTCTTTTCTATGTAATTGAGACTTAGAAGATTTTACTGTATAGCATTCATTTTAAAGATTTTTAACACTTCAATACATGGAATATCGATTAATAAATAATATTAATGATAACTGAAACATTTACATACAAGAAATAGCAATTCATTAAAAAAATAAATATCGCAGCATGCGGCACTTTTCTAAAATGAAGTTCAGAAATATGGAAAAAAAAATTAAGAAATATTTTTGGTCAGAACTCCTCGTATGAGACCAATTTTTCAACGTAAAAATCAATGTTTTGTTGAAATTCACTCGGGCCGGGCCAATAATATTTTTCTACTGTCCGGGCCAAACTTTTAACTTTTGTACCGGGCTGGGCCGAATTTTTTTCCCTATGAGTCGGGCCCGGGCCTGGAAATTTCGGCCCGTGCAGATCTCTATAACACACACATTCATTAAGGGGGAAAATTTCATGAAGTAAAAATTAATACATATACAGAAACAAATCAGAAGATAACTCCACATTATAAATCCAGTACTGTGCTGTCCTCTAAAAAAAACCCACTTTTTTAATTTCTCACTATATAAAATTTAATAAAAAATATAAAACAATTTGAAGTAGCTACATTTTCACAGCCTGTCCTGACTAAGATTTTAATGTATAGTATTTTTTTTTTCTATCAATATATTACAAAATGGCAGCCAATTAAACAAGACTTTGAAAAAAACCCACTTTTTCCTAAAAATAACCCACATGTAAAAACACTTCTAAAAATCAAAATATTAAACAGCAAAGTTTTTCTTTCATTATTAATTAGTTTTAAAACACAATTCTGCAAAAAAAAAAAAAAAAATAATAATAATAACATTTTAATAATTGTAAATTGAAGGATTTACAAATGAAAAATTATAAATGTAATTTTTTGCTTATTTTTTAAAAAACTAAATAAACACTTAAGTAATTTTAAATGCTTTTATTATTGTAAATGGCATATAGAAACAGGACAAAAAGAAATTTTGACTTCTGTGATATTTTTGATTAAGTTCTAGGGTGGGTTTTTTTTAGGATACATTTTACTGTGGGTTTTTTTTAGAGGACAGCACTATAGTACTTCACTTGGTGAATTCTAAAAGTTGTACATATATTCCTTCAATTAAATTATGCCTTTCAAATTATTTTTTAAACTTAAGTAAATATGCATAACGTGATGTTACACTTTTGTTAATTAACTAACTCTTCATTGTTTTAAACAGGAATTTTATTTAATCTGCAAATAACTAATTTTGTATGAAAATATAAATAAGTCAGTGCTCCAAACTAAGCTGAAGATTTTTTAAACCAAACTTTTAGAATTTAAGAAAGAGTTTAAGATACATGAATACAATTTTTAAATTGTAATAAATTAATTAGTATATACTTCTTTTTTAAATATTCCATTGCATTACATATTAAAATATAACATATATGTGTGGTAAACATGAAATATGTATGGGCATACTATTGTCATAGATTAGCTGGTAAAACAACTGGAATTTATCATACAAGACTCTATTTTATATATTTTACAAAATTAACAACACAAGACCCTATTTTATATATTTTACAAAATTAACAACTCAATTCATAAGGATAATAAAGAAAATAAATTCTTAAATAAAGAAAAATATGCGTATACATAAAATAAACGAAAGAAAACCAAATTAGACGCGCGGGAAAAAGGAAAATATAATGAGTATGAACATTGTCACCTGATAAATACTGATTTGCATTTTGAGATAGTGAATGAGTCAGGTTACGAGAAAAGTTCATTCACTTTTTTTTTCAAGAAATAAACTTTAATCAAAGATAATAAAATCACACTTACCAAAATGTATCTATCACAGGTTATAATAAAAATCTAAAAATTAGTAAAAGCAAAGTCATAAATCTAGATAAATAAAATTTGAACTGAGGTTTCAGAATAACAAGAGTGGAAAAGTTTGATGTCCCAGCCAATTTCTTTTCTAAATGTAGAAACGCGGAGACATTTTAAATACATTTCTCAAAACAGTATATAGTTCACAGTATAAGAAATTTTATTTATTTATATAAACATAAGAATAACGTTTTCCCTCACAGTTGTGAATGTAAACCTATATGCTTTACGCAAAGAACATGCAGTTTTCACATCTTATTGTGATTGGTCGATATGTTAAGAAAAAAAATAACTGATGATTGTGGGCGGCTGATTATGACTCGTGGTGTGCCGCTATAGAAGAGTGGTTACATTCGAGTTATAAAATTTGATTGGTTGAGGCTATTTTGGACAAAAACGGATTGCCAAACATCTTAAACAAAGCAAGGCTAAAGAAATCAGCTGTTTGGGAAATCTTTCACATTACGGACTTCAAGAATTCACAATTTATTCTGCTACTGGAAGGATTGAAATATGCGTAATAGAGCTTAATAATATTTCTATTAATTACTATTGTGTTTTCCTGCTCCCAGTCCTTCATGTTTTCATACCATTGGGCGCAGGAAAACATACTGGTACAGCGCTTAGAATATATAGTGTGGAAATCGGCTATCGTTGTAATAAAAAAAGCACTAAAATATTGTATCCCTTAAATGTGCAATGATGCTGCTGAAATATGAAAATCGCAGCGACATCTGCAAGATATTTTCTACAACTGCAAGATATTGCAAGTCTATACAATATAATACGAAAATCCCGCAGATGTCGCTGCGATCGACACTTGGGATTTTAGCGGTATCGTCGCACATTTAAGGGATACAAATACAAATTTTTAGCATTGTTTGGATAGCATATTTCCACACTAGGTATTCTAGACGCTATAATACTGGTAAACTGGGGATCCTTTCGTTTGGTGTACTCTGCGCCAAACTCGCCAAGCCAGTTGCGATAACAGCTGCTGTGTGGCGTGACGAGTGATTAGCTCTGCAACCCCTGTGTTTTCTCTGTTTGTTTGTTCTTTCAGTTTCGTTTCAGAATGGACTTCGAAAAAAATCACTTATGAGGACGTTTTAAAGATGAAAGAAAGAAAGGGTGTTATTTAGTAGATTTAAAAGAAATGAGTGCTTTTAATTTACATTTTCCAGAAAAGGAGGGGTTATATTTCCGACTTAGAAATAATTTCTTTAAATTGAAACTTTATTTAAAATAAGGATAAGTTTCATGTTCACAAAAGGATAGAAACGCAAAGAAAAAAAAAAAAAAAAAAAAAAGAAAGAAAGAAAAGGGTGTTATTAACTTTGTTTTATTTTTAAAAGAAATGAGTGCTTTTAATTTACATTTTCCAGAAAAGGGGGATTATATTTCCGACTTAGAAATAATTTCTTTAAATTAAAACTTTATTTAAAATAAGGATAAGTTTCATTTTCACAAAAGGATAGAAACGCAATTTTGTTTAAAAATAAATAAATATTAAATTTTGTTTAAAAATAAATATATATTATATTTATATTTTCCACAAAATAATAAGTTATAATTATTTTTAACTAATAAAATTTTAAGTGATTTTCACGGGAAAATAGAGAAAAATAAGGATAAGTTTCATTTTCACAAAAGGATAGAAACGCAATTTTGTTTAAAAATAAATAAATATTAAATTTTGTTTAAAAATAAATAAATATTAAATTTTGTTTAAAAAAATAAATATTAAATTTTGTTTAAAAATAAATAAATATTAAATTTATATTTTCCACTAAAGAATGCGTTATAATTCTTTTTAACTAATTAAATTTTAACTGATTTTCATGGGAAAATAGAGAAAAATAAGGATAAGTTTCATTTTCACAAAAGGATAGAAACGCAATTTTGTTTTAAAATAAATAAATATTAAATTTTGTTAAAAAAAATAAATATTAAATTTTGTTTAAAATTAAATAAATATTAAATTTATATTTTCCACTAAAGAATACGTTATAATTCTTTTTAACTAATTAAATTTTAACTGATTTTCACGGGAAAATAGAGAATTTTATTAAATTTCCTTTTAATTTACATTTTCCAAAAAGGAAGGGTTATATTTCCGACTTTTCAGTTTTAAATATTAATTTGCATTTAACACAAAAGAATATGTTACATTTATTTGCTAATTAAATTTTAACTGATTTCAAGGGAAATTAGGAAATTTTATTTATTAATATTTTCCACAAAAGGATGAGTTGTATTTCCAATTTAGAAATAATTTCTCTGTATTATAATTTTATTTTAATATTAATTTACATTTTCACGAAAGGATATAAGTCTAATTTTATTTGAAATATATATTTATATATTCATTTAATCACATCAACAATTATTCACTTAATATTTTATATCTATTTCTTTATTCTTTTAATTAATTTTCCTTATCTTTAAATCATTATTCTTAGAGTTTTTAAGTTTTTATGATCAACATTGTCGTGTTTTAAGTTATGTTACTTATTTTTGCTGTTTTTATTAGCAATTTTTTTTTATTTTTAACTATTTTTATTTTAGCAAAATATTGCTTCTATTTTTTTTTTTTTTTTTTTTTTATTGTTAAATTATGTTTCATAGTTTCCTTAATAATTTTATTTATTTCAGCTTAGGATTTAATTTTAAATTTGAGTTCTAAAATAACCTATCCTTTTGGTAAAAATGTAAATTAAAATGTAAAATCGAGACTTTAAGATAGATTTCAAACATTATTTTTTACATTATCGTTATTTTATTCCATTTTTTCAGAGTTCTCATAAATTAAGTATAAAATAGCATGTGGCACTGAAAACAAAATCGTTTAAATTTCTGATTTTTACCTATAACAAATAAAAATGTTATTTAAAAATTAATTCAGAATAAATTAAAATGACACTACGCTTTAAATTGATATCAGTGTCAGTATTGACGAAACGAGTTTGAACTAGGAAGGGAGGAATCTTTTTTGCCCGAAATACGGTGAGGGAAATTTAGTCGTAGGGAAAACAGCTGCAGGGAATTTCTAGTAAAGTATTTGGCGTCATTTAATCTTATACTGCCAGCGCTCGGCGCTGATATTGCAATTGCAAACCTACTCAGTTGGACTGTAATTTCTTTGTTCGATGACATTCCTTGTAACAAAAAGCACAGACTTCTAATATAAGTAGACTCCCAATCCCATTGTTCTCTTGGGAAAATTTTGTCTCCAACATGTTTTGCTTTCATCGCCAAAAGGGTGCCGTATTTTGGCGGTAATCTCTTTATTGGCAAAGCAAAAGTGCGGTCAACTCATGACAGACACGAGCGATTATTTCTCCCACTGGCTGGATAACCTGATTGGTCCACTGGTTACCACATTTTAGGGATGCCAGAAATGGCGTTTATTGCTTAAATCTTGGCGATAAGAACGTTTTAGATGTGGATATTTTTTATGTCAACATTTACACGTGGTTTTTTTTTTTCTGTTATCCTGAGTTTTTCTACGTATTAATTGTTTAACCCGAGTGTTTATTTGCGTATTTTCCTTTTAAAATTTGGAACATACTTAAAATAGGGTAAACGTGCTAATAACAAACATCCTTAAGGAATTTCTTTTAATTTTTTTTTTTTTTTATTAATCATCATAGTAATATTATAGTCCATATTTTTCAATATTATAATTATATAGCAACAATATTATCGAACTTCTCAAATATGTTTCCCATTGTGAAAAAAAATCTGATTATAATAAGAGAAATAAGTCATCTAAAAATTCAGTAATGGTCATGAATATATTTCTAATGGACACTGACACAAAAAATTAACAAAATAGTAAAATCTGAGATAAAAATTTGTTACATTATTAAAAAATATATGATGACTTAATTTTATATTAGTTTTAAATTTAGATAAAGTGGGGCAATAAAAATGTAATAAGCCTTTATTTTTATCAAATATTATTATCAAATGTGGAAAAAAAAAAAAAAAAAAAAAAAAAAAGATTTTTTTTAGATGGAGTAGCTTAGAACATCAAATTTCTTGTTTACTTACTTAGCTTTACTTAAAGTTTAAAAATACTAAAAACAATATTATTTAGAAGTTCTAGTTATTGATTCATGAAATCATTAAAATCATTTGGAGACTCAGGTAGGCATTTTAAGATAAATTGAACCATTAGGACTAACAATAATTAATAAATTATTTATGAGAAAAAAACTGTCATTCAGTTGTTAATGTCAGTATCACGAGATTATTATTTTAATTATTTTAGATAGAAGATTTATAATTCTGAATTCAAGAGAATTACAGTTATCAAATTAATGAAACGCTAACCGGGGAGAGTGTGTGTGTGTGTGTGTGGGGGGGGGGGGTGATCATTCCTCTGAAATAATTTGATTAAAAAACAAGAAAGAAAAATCATGTGGTCAGCATCAATTATAAACACTTTCCAATACATTCAGAATACTGTAACAAAAATTTAGTTAATTTTTTATAATTAATAAATTAAATAAATGAAATATATCTAAAAAGCAATTTAGAAAATGCATAATGCATTTGAAAAAAAAAAATATGCAGTTACCATCAATAGTCGAAAAAATATCAGAATTTTTTGGGCAGCCCTATATATGATCTATAGATTTGTATGAATACTACACAGTATGCTAAATAGTTAGTTCAAGTAAATGCATTTTAAAATTCCCATTCAGCAATTTCCATGAATAAATGGAAATGAGATATTTTGTGCAGCCCTGTATATGATATATCGAATTTATACACATCACGTAATATCCAAAAAAATAGTTAATTTTTAAAATGCGTACTACAACTGAAAGCGTACTTCCAGCATTTATTCTTCATATTGTAGTCAATATCTTTTGTGTGTCCCTGTAAATGAACGATACATTATATGTACATCTGGTTTGACAGTAAGTGCCTTGCAGTACATCTTAGTGATATACATAAATTTAAAATCATTTAAACACACCGAAAAGAATTATCCCCATAGGCCGTAATGTAATGTAATTCTTTTGAATGTCCCTGTAAATGAAACGTAAATGCTACAAACTTAGTGAACATGTCATAGTAAACCCCAATAACATATATCAATTTTATGGTAATCTGGGAATATTTACACGAGTGCGGATAGACAGACAAACTGAATTCATAATTTCTTTTCAAGTATGTTGGAATGTGTTCCCCCCCCCCCCCCAAAAAAAAATAGTACTGTGGTATTAGCGTCACTAGTTGTATTTCAGGTAAGGCTTAAATTACCTGAAATATTACTTATAGTAATTAGTAATACTAATATAAAAGAAATGAAACTGCGGGATAAACGTTTGAAATACTAAAAAAAAAAAAAAAAAAAAAAAAAAAAAAAAAAAATCAAAATGTAGGTCTGACGTTTGATGGCAATGATCTGCTGATTTGACCAGTTATAAATGCAATCATATAAGTATATCTTTTTATGCACGGAGATGTTTTGTCAGAGATGAATAAATAATCAAAGCTAAAAGCAAGATATTTTTAACAACTCAAGTGTTTTAGTCTTCATTTGAATGGGAGGCCCATGAGCCCCCCCCCCCCCTTTCATACGCTCTTGAAGATTATTATCTGACTGCTTTGACTGAGATTGCTAATAAAAACCTAGATTATAAAACATCCAAGGCAAAGCCATGAGGAAAATATTCAGTTTAATTTTACAAATAAAAGCAATTATTTTTTTTTAATGTTCTAGTTACAATCTGTTAACTGTAGCTTAAAAATTAAATGTAATCACATAGCTTTTCAGTTAAAGTTGATTTTTTTAAATACTATTAAGTAAAATTACACTTATTTTAGTCATAAGCCACATAGGTCATCCATTACTATAAACATTCTAGTTATAAGCACTCGTTTTAAACATAAAAAATTAAGTTTTATTGCTGCTACCATTATTGTTGTTTTTCATGGATATATTGTACATTTTAATAAGTACTTTTGACACATTACAAATGTACGCAATGGAAAGTACAATGAACTAAAAAAAGGCAGTATGTTTTACAATTCAATTATTTGAAGACTTCTTAAAAGGAGTTCCTTTTTCAATCTCCAGAGTAAAATAAAAGACACAATGTGAAAAACTGAAGTAGCAGTAACACTTTTACTTTGCTGCGCTGCTATTGTTCCTTATTTTGCATTGAAGATTCGATGTCCTATTATGAAGCCTTGAGACAGTTGTGTAAATTTCAAGATTTTTTGTTTATTAATAAACAGTGCTTTTCTTTAAGTTATTTTGCCCCCATCATGTAACAGTTAATGTTGATATGGTTATAATGATTTTGTATGCATATTAATTTATAAGAGAAAGGTTTTATCCCATAATCCCCTCCCCGTCCTCGCCCACAAATCATTGCAAGTAGTGGGTTATGAATTTGCACAGACTTTTACAGTTTTTAAATTGCACAAATTTTAAACTAAAAAAAAAATACTAACCCACGAGTGTATGAAAGCAACTATTTTTCTTTTAAATTCAACTTTTAATTTATGAGCTAGGTTTTGGATAGTCAAGAAAGTATTTTAATATTGATACTCATGGTGAGAAATGTATTTTATATAATATATGCATCTCAATGGTAACTTTTATTTCTGTAATGATTTTCTGATTTTAACTTACATTTTTATAACCATTGCATTATTAGTTATTACTCACTTTTATATGTTAATTAATATTAATAAAATACTTAGAAGTATTTTCTGAGTTGCTATATATTTTGCTAATTCACTCTTGTTTGAAATTAGATATAAGTAATATTTTGAGCCTAAATATATTTCCTAAATTTTAATAGCCTAAATTTTTCAACATACATACATGTTGAAAAAAAAATCAATACAAGTTATTTCTCTTCGGTTGATTATTATACTATTATGCCCCCTCCACCACCCCTCTCCCCACATCCATAACAAAAAGAATAAAGTATTAAATTATAATCAAATTAAATTTTCCTTTGGGATAAGCAATTTTTATAAATTTAGTTCAATTTACTTCCCAGCCAGATATTAGTTTAATAATATACTTGTTTTAATTGATATTCTTTTTTTTTTTTTTTTTTTTTTTTCAAATCATTTTATTATGCTGAAATCAGTTAACTGAATAATATCTCTCGCTCCCGATTTATTCAATTTATTAAAACATTGAAAAACTAAATTGTTTGTTAACTTCCTAACATTTATTATTTTAAACAAATTGTATTTTAAAAAGCCATCGCGCACAGCCCTCGTAAAGAAATGCGTATTAATTTCAGCACGCCGACGAACCGGCTGTGGCTTCTTTTCCTATCCAGCTGGTGGAAAAATCCTTGTCTTCATCAAATCGTCGCCAAGTTTCAGATGAGAAATCTCAGCCAATCAGGGCGTCCAGCCAGTGGGAGAAATAATCGCTCCTATGACAGACGATGTTTCGGCGGGAATCTGGAGAGAGATTCCGAGAAGAAAAACCGGTTTGGCGCGCTAAATCTGCCTTCCATCACGTGATGGAGGGCAGAGATGTAGGAGACAAGAAAAGGTTGCCGATTGGGAGTCTACTTATATTAGAAGTCTGTGACAAAAAGCTAAGCATTTTTAAAGCGTGCCTTTGTAGAAACTAGTCTTGTAACTCTACAAAACGTTTCTAAATAATACGTTCTTGTTATAATACCATAGAGTAAAAGCAGATAGAAGATAACAAATGGATATTTTTAAAAAAAGAAAAGATAATAATATACAATTATTTATAGAAAACTGTCCTGCAAATGGTACAAAAAATTGATTTTTTAAAACTAAATAAGATTACTCCTATTGACACAGTGTAACACAATTATTCATTCGAATTTTTTCTTTACATACTTTTAGATCATCATTTTCAACACTTATAAAGAAGATTATTTCTAACATCACAGACATATTAAATTTTTTAATTAAATTTTACTCCTATTGAGCTAACAGATATGTTATCACAAATAATAATAATCATAAATAAATATTTTTGTAAGTTTACAATTTTTTTCTTACTTATAAGTTATAAATGGTACAAGAAAATTCAACCTTTCGGTTTCTTTTTTTTAATGAATATTTTGCCTAGGTGTCTTTAAATAATTGAATATAAAAAGAAAAGAATTCAGTTAAAAGCTGGTTTAATTAATTAAGCCATGATTTTGGTTTGGGGGCTCACCACAACCTCCCTTCAAGACTCCGCAGGTCTGGGAGGGGGCGGTGGTGACCTAATTCGGTCTGTATCCATTTTTCATTACGGATGATTGAATGATATTATCACGACCAGTGGGGATCTTCTGTAATCGGGTTGCCATTCATCTCCGTTTGACTGGGGTTTTGGTTCTCAAGATCTCATCCATCGCGCTGAAAATAATCCTATTTAATAACTGTCAAATTCGCCATATTTATCACGCATTTCTCTATAAAGCTAAAAATATTCACTTTTTTATATGCATTATTATTATTATTTTTTTTTTTTTTTAAGCCGAGAAAAAACCCTGGTCGCAATAGATTCAATTATCAGCAGCGCGTTACTTCCTTTTTTTTTTCTTTTTAGAAAAGATAGATAAGACATGATAAGGCTTTATTATGACCAACCCGAATTTTGTTTTTCCGTTTTTTGTTTCCGTATTTTGTTTTTCCAGCATCAAAGGTGTTGTTGTACCTTCCTTATATGCTGAATTAAAAAGATTATAAACTTAATTTAGTATTTCGTTCAAAATATGACATACATAGTTCTTTCTTGTTACATCGATTTTTTGATAGTAAAACGTTAGCATTTTGGCGTTAATGTTAATTATAACAATGTACAAAATTAGAAAGCTAAAAAAAAAGTCTAATTGGAGAATATCTAAAGTATCTCCCTCCCCTACCCCTCCAAAACACACATACCACGATTGGCGAGGAAGAAGATTTTTGCCTTTCAAGACAAATTTAACAACATTTATTTTTTTCCAAAAAGTAAATGTGGTTGAAAATTTTATACAATGATAAAATACTAATTAGAGGCAGAAAGATAAATTTAATGTTACATAATAGATTTTTAAAATGTCCAAATACGAAAATTATAATGAAAAATAAGCAAAGGTTATTTCTAAAACTCAGATAAAAAGACATTATAAGGCTATACTCAAAGCGAAATGGCTACTTTCTAACACATTTTAAATTTGTTTTATTCGTAAATGTACCAAATAGGTAGGCGCTCTTATTCTGAAATTATGCTATGGAACCGTGTTTTCGATTTCTCGTTAAAAGCAGAATATTTTTCAGAAAATACTGTCAAAAGGGGCATTTTGAACAGAATTTTCGGACGCGACAGCGTAAGAAAGGAAAAAACTGCCTTCCTGAGGCAACTATTGCTTATAACTTTATATGTAATTCGTTGGAAGATTTAAAAAAAAAAGAAAAAAAAATCTATCACAAATCACTTCAATAACCGTATCCGCAAAGTTTTAAGCTTTTACGTTTTAAAAATGAGTCAAAAAGTGTCGCGATGTTTAGCGAGGGAAATATTTTCTTGGGGGCCACCTTAATTCTCTCAAAAATTGCTCTGAGCAGAACTCAATTATTTGTTCTAATGTCAATATATATATATATATATATAAAGTAAGGAAAATTGGTAAGGTCTTAAAATCATAACACATGAGAATATTTGAGGAAGGTCATTTACTGCAAGAAATTTTCAGTCATGTTTTTCTTTTGTTTTGGGGGCAGTAAAACAAGGTTTTTTTTCATATCGATGCAAGGTTTTGACCAAGACTAAGATTAAACAATTTCTCCACCCTTAAATGCTGTTAGCGGTCTGACAGGCCGCTGCTCTTTTCAGTTTTCACAGTTGAAAATATGATTTTCAGTTTCATTATGAATTGGATATTAAGGAAATTTTGCCTCGTCCCGAGACCTTAGTACCATCGCTAGAGAATTATGAACAGGCGAATTTTAATCATAATAGCATTGTGCAATTTTTGTCACAGCAGTTTAATAGGTTACAAAATTATTTTATCTAAAAAAATTTGCAGAAAAATGCTTTATTGCTCTCGAAGCTTGTTTTTTTTTTTTTTTTTTTTTTTTTTTTTTTTCATTTATAGTTTTTAAGAGTTTTCTAAATAAATATTTCCCTCCTCTCAATAACACAAAACTTTATGACGCATTATTTCAAAAATAAGCAGTTCCTTAGAGTATCATTGCATAAAACGCATTTAATAGCAGGACTATAGCCAGATTGAGGCAGGGAGTCCTGATCCCCCCTCCCCTACTATTTTCCTAAATTTCACGGGATTCTCGCGATTTCTTTCGGTTACAAAGTAAAAGTTACAAATCATCTTGTGACTTTTGCATCATTGTTATTGACATTTCACTCATATATATTTAAACTTTTGTGTGTTTGGGGAGGGGGGGGGGAGGAATAATATGCCTTGTGCTATGGGAAGTATCTGCAGATACGCACCGTGAAACATCAATTACATATAATCAAAAATACAATACATTTATCTAAAAAAAGAAAAACGCTATTCGATTTCCAATTACTTATTACAATTGCCTGCTAATTTTATTTATTTATTTATTTATTTATTTATTTTTACATTTAAAAATGAGTCGGTGAATGTGTCAGAAAGTTTCCCGCTGTTGAATGGAGAATTTCCTTTTATTTTAAGAACAAACTTGAATATAATCTGCTTTTAAACACTGTTGTATGGGTCTGGCCTTCACTTTTCACCACAACGTTTAAAACGTGATTTTCGACCAAAATTTGCTTCCTTTTTCTTTAGATTTTATTAACGCACAATTATTTACTTTTCTAAATCTATGCTTATTGTTATTTTACTATAAATAAAACCTAACTTTTAGTGGTGTAACAACTGTTTGAAAGTTGTGAATGAAATCGGAAGTATCAAATATTTCAGTGCGAATCCCTTTTTTTCCATTTCATTCAAAAACTACCAAAAACTGCCTTCTAGAAATAAAGGAAGCCTCAGAACTAAAGAAAAGTCAATGATTCCCCACTACAGCAAATATCAGATCCACGTAACAGTAAATAATTTTAGTAAAAGATAAATGTTAATTTTAAATGCGTTTTAGGGAAAACGCACTTTTCAGTGAAAATTCCATATGCAAAACAAGTTTTTTTCAAAAAGTTATTGAAATATCAACATGAAATTCCAATGGCAAATTATTGACACTGTTGCGAAGGCAATGAACTAAATATATTTAATTTCAGACTAATGCCCTTTTGTTTTATAGCTGTTTTCGTGGAATGACAACTATGAATTTTTAAAAAAATTGGCATGTCCGAGTACAAACGTTTTTAAGAGCCGAATAATTTTTTCAAATGGAGTGAAAATTTTGTGAATCTTACATTAATCGTGGAATTATATATATATATATATATATATATATATATATATATATATATATGTATAATAAAGTCAGTTTCATTTTCAAATCACATATTACAAAAGTCTGATAGTAATCTACATGGTTAATCTTAGAATATAAACTCCAGATTGAGAGGATTTTTTAAAATTTGTCATCCTTGCTCTCTCGGGATGAAGAGGGGGGAGAGAGCTTTAAAAAGTTTAAAACTCCAAACTTTAAAAAGTAAAGTTTTAAAAACTTATATATATTTTTTAATTCATTCCCTCTTTTACTTTTAGGGTGGCGTGTGTGTGTGTGTGTAAGGGGGGGGGGGGGGGAGGTTGGATTACAAAAAACAGACCTCGAAATCTGTCACGTGTTTGGACGATAAAAATTTGGCAGGATGTTTTCTAAGAATATAAACATCAGATCGGACGAGTTTTAATTTGGCCCTTCCCACTCCCAAGGGGGCATAAAACCTATGACTGCCTTCCTGATAAAACTGTACAAGAGGCCATTATCATCTTTTATCAACCCCCTCTAAATTTTATAAAAAGCTGAATAAATTTTATAAAGAGCTCTCAAAATTTAAACTCTTACAACCAGTGATCAAATTGTCACAACACGCTGAAATTTTGTGTGCGTGAACTGGGGAAATTGTCTGTTTCATTTTAACCGAAGCCCCCTAAATTTTAATATATCGAGAATATAAGGAAAACACCGAGAACTACCAACACTTATAACTCGGATACAAATTGTCGCTGCCCATATAAATTTCGTATGGTAAACGTAATCGTTTTAATGGCGAAGAGGAGGGGAGGGCGGAACTCTGCCGATTTTTTATAGAACCACCCTTATTTTAATGTATGATAAATATAATGTGTTGACAACTTTAAATACTCATAATTCGCACTGTAAATGTCACAGCACATTCTATGGAAATTTCCTATAGGGATTTTCTTCCATGTAAACTTTGAGTTTTTCAAAAAGAGAAAATATTTTCTTTTGTTATATACTGTCTCTATTTATTATCTCCTTTTCTTTCTTTTACAATTCATCGGAGAAAACGGAATCGCCTAAATCTGTACGAAAAATACAATAGAACTTTTTTGGTCCTGATTATTATAGCTTATGAATGACATTGAAATATTCAGAACTAGCGATAAGAGATTTATCACATAGAAATAATATTTTAAGTTACTTTATTAAACTTACTTTGACACTAGACGTTGCCTTCCCCCCCCCCCCCCCCTCCCTCTTCATTGATGTGGACATTTATATTTTAATAGTAAAAATATTATATTATATAATTACATCAGCTTTTAAAGAAATGGAAAATTGGTATACCGCATTGTATTAAGAAAAATTGTAAAATCTAAATAATTTAGCAATTAGTTTCATTAAGCTCGTTTTAATACAATATAACAGAAATATTGTAAAAATGGGATATATGGGCAGAACCTGGAAATATTGATAGTCATAAAATAATTATTAAGAGAGTTATTTTAATTTATAAGCGAGGTTACACTATCTTCAGCTGTATATCGACCTATCTTTAACTGAATGTTCAAAGGATTATTTCCATTTTATTCCTCTGTCGAAGACAATAGTACGCCTTCCAAGCCATTAAATTAAACTGTCTATGGACTATTATCGTTTTTCTCCTTAATAATTTAATTTTACTTATTTTTTTAGAAAGAAAACTGGAAAATAAAATCAGGTTTTCTGTCCACCATTTAAAAAATTAAGGAAATTTTAAATGTCTAATTACAATAAATAAATAAATATTAAAAAATTTGGCAATAAAGAGCTCCAAAATTATTTTATTTTAATATTTTTTATTAAACATCGTACGAACTACAGGATAAAAGATCAGAATTGATGTTTGAAAAAAGAATAACAATATCAGAAGATATGATATTCAGCCATTATTTTGTTTGTGTTTGGATAAATGGATACTGCTGAAAAACGGACAGGTGCTCTTATTAAAAAACCATGTAATCGAATTTTTTTTCCTTTCTTGGGTATAGGTAGAAGATCTTTCAGGGAACGTTGTCAAAATCGGCGCTTTGTAACTGGACGAAAAAAGAAAAAAAAATTGCCGTCCTGAAAAAACAATTGTTTATAACTCAAGATGTAATTTATTTATCGAAATTTTTTTTCAATAGTTATGTCTGCAAGTGTCGTGTTTTTATGTCTTAAAATTTGTCCGTAAACGTACCAGAAAGTTTCAATGTTGTGAAGCGAAGATTTTTTTTAGGGTGGAGGGTCATTTAAAAAACAGTCAAGAAAAAGTTACGCCAAAGCTGTAATCTGCTTAACTCAAAGTCTAAGGGGAAAATTCAAAATTTTGTTTCGGATGAATTCTTTGGAAACTGATTGAGAAAAGCTATGAAAGTTATGAAAATGATCACACATATCGGAATAAAATAAATTTTATAACAATGTCACATGTCAGAACGTTTCGCATCATTGAGCGTGGAAATGGAAAATTTTGAGATCCCCCCCCCCCCCCCAAAAAAAAGCAAGAATGTTAAAATAAATTTCAAAAACCATTCTTATCTGGTGTATTTATTGAAAATCTTCATGTACTAAAATTGAATTACGAAGACCTTGATAAAATGTATATTCCCTCTTTGAAGAATGGGGGAGGGGTAAGAAGAGTAAATAAAAAAATTCATCAAAAATTTTAAAATACAAACCCGTGCCATCATATATGTATTAATACTTGTAGAAATGAAATAGAAAGTACATATCACACAACTCAAAACTTCTAATTTTAGCGGAGAGGGGGGGGGGGGGCGCTGAAGAGTTCTGTTATAAAAATGATATTAGCGAAGCCTGAATTAAGTTTGAAATCTTTTTTAAATGTTTGAAGTTTCTTTCTGTAAAAGAAACTTAGTCAAAATGAAGCAATTCTTGATCAAAGCGTGGTTTTGTTCGCAGGAGCTTTTTTTCGGTGGATATTTTATCCGGTCGGGATTTTGTCCTCAAGGATTTTGACAGTGGGTTTTGTTCGCATCCCATTACTTATTTTATGGAAACGAGACGGGATTTTTCTCTAAAAGTACGCACTAATCACTAAACGTATTCTCTACTTTTAAATTACAGTAACAGCCCTTAAATACGTCATGATTTTTTAAACAATGTGATTCAACAAATCTGAGAATTTAGAACAAATATGAAAAAATAATACTGATTTTAACTTTGTTTTGATTTATTTGATTCATAAAACCTGCTAATTATTTCGTAGTTATTCATATAATTGTTAATTAATGATTTTTTTTAAAGGTTTGGTTGGGAGTAACTCTAAATATCCCCCTATCTCCGCCACACAAGTTTTTATATTTTTTTAACAGAATAGGAAAATTATCTGCTAAATATAGTTTTTCAATAAAAAATAAATAAAATCGAAGTAAGCAGAAGATTTTAATAAGTTCTAAAAATCCAAACTGATTACTTTCTACCACATTTTTAAAATCATTTTTGTTCGCAAATGCATGAAACTGGCAGGTATTCTTACTCAGAAACTTTGTAATTGAATTGTTTTTTCCATTTTTCGGTAAAAACAGGGGATCTTTCAGAAAACGATGTCAAATTGACGTTCTCAACACGAAAGTGCGCAGAAGGAAAAAACTGATGTCATGAGACAATAATAGCTTTTAATTTATCAAAAAATGAAAAACTTTTCGATTACAAATCACTTCAATAATCTTGCTTATAAGTAGCATGCTTATTTATAGTTATTAATGGTTTTATATATATGTATATGTATATATATATGCCTGAAAGTTGTGCGTTTTTGAGAAAAGAATATATTTTTAGCGTACGTGCATGACATTTATCGAATAATGTTTTCAATTTTTTCATAAAGGGATACATTTGGAATTGCAGGCGATCGTTCTCTGATGCTGACTTTTCTGGTACTTGGAAATCGGTGTAAAATGTCAAATTCGATAGCATTTTCTGAATTCTTTTTAAAATGTAAATTTTTGTGAATAGGATTTTTTTTTTTTTTTTTTTTTTTTTTTTTTTTGAGAGGGTTGTGGGCGTGTGTTCGAGATTCAGTATTACTCAGTTAAATTTCTAAGGTATTTAAAATGTAAGCTTGCTTCTCGTCAAAAAATTACATAACCATAGTACAACCGTTTTCGCCAATATTTTGGAATATTATTGAAATAAAATAAAACACGACAGCGCTGTAACGAGTTGAATAATAAGCCTGTAACGTATCAAACATTTAAATGAATTTATAAAAGCACTGAAGGATTTGTAGTTCACAGTGACAAGATAACCCCAATCTACGTAGTGTTTTTTTTAAACTAATGAAACTTAATAATGCTATTTTCATTACCACATGTCATTCTTTATCCAGTAAAAAGTGTTTTACCTTTACCAGAGCGGAGTGCGGAGTAATTCTGTTTATAAACTGATGAAATAATGGACTGACACCGCAATTTATAAACGAAATTAGGAAATACGAAATTGCTTATTTTCATGTACATTATAACAGGGAAATTTTAGTTAAATACTCTTGGTGCCGTTTGTCAGTTTTGGAATTAAAATTAGGTGTCCTTTTTTAAGGACACCGCGCCGGAAAGGGTTAAATGGCACCTGTGTATAGCGAAATACTTCACGGAGTCTGTTAAATGACGCACTTTTTAAAATAACCTGTCTAAAGCGGAATATTTTCTTGTTGCTTTTATTTCGTCTCAGCAGGTTTCATTACATTTTGCAAAACATTCGTAAATAAACTTGATAATTTCTGTAAATTGAATTCCCCTCACTGGCCCCATCACAAAAATCCATTTTATAAAATAGGTCCCTTCACTGATTTCATCTTAATGAAACAGGCTTCTTCACAGTTTCCCTCTTAATAAAATTAGCCCCTTCACAAAATTTCATTCTATAAAAACATACTCTTCTTTAATTATTTTCTTCGGTTTTTATCTGTAATTTGCAAACAAATTCCTTAGAAAGGAAATCTTTTCAGAAAGATTTGCTTGCTTCGAACTTGAGTAACTGGATTTCATCTTTCGTTAGAAAATTATTATGTTTACAAAAATAATAATGAATTTATCAAAAATAGTTTTTAGTTTTCACAAAATGGTCCCTAAGAAAAATCCCCAGCTTCGACCCCTGCTCAGACAAAATCTGCTTTGTCATCCGTTTCCTCTAATGTAAGCAATCCCCAAGAGGAAATTTCTTACAATTCTGGGACAAAGACACTCATGTCTCCCATGCCCCATCATTCTTTTACGTTCCTCCCACCACAGAGGTAACACAGAGGATTAAAGAAGCCCGCTACCCTATCTCCATTAACATTACTGACATTGATCTATTGCAAATAACTTCTTTGAATTTCAGTGAAGGTTTAAATTGATTTATTTTGTGAATATTAACAAATTTATAATCCAAATTTAATCCAGGTAGAATTATCAGAACATAGAAATGCTTAGGCGTATTTTAGCTATGCCAAACAATGCGCAACATAATTATTTAGGGCGCAATGTCTATGTAAGAGATGGATAAAAGTTTTCAGAAGACTAACTGGAAAATGCATCCAAATACAAAACAGAAAGTTTACAGTTAGTTTTTATATTTCCAAGATCTGCTTGAAAATATGCAAACATACAATCAAATTCAGACCTCGCTTTATAAAAGCCGACCAATGAATGCAATATGATTACTATTTTAATATATATATATTTTTTTATGAATTATCGTAAATGTCTTAAGTTAAATCGTGAAACTTTGATAAAACATATTGTTCGGAGGAAGGGAATTAAAGGCGAAGGAATTAGGGAGAATAATTAGTTTTGAAAAATGGAACAATTTCCAACTCTGCAACTTGTCAGTAGTGTCTTCCATACCCCCCCCCCCAAAAAAAAAAAAACCTCCTATTTCATTTAAAAGGTCCAGTGTTCGCACACAGTGTTGCCAGACGGGCTACTTTTTTATAAATCAGATTCTTGATTGGCGCCACTTTTTTGAAATGGTAAAATGCGCCTTATTTAATGCCATATTAAGGCGAAAACAAAGGGAATTTTACCGTTTCAAAAAGGCGGTGCCAAACAAGAAATCTGAATTTTAAAAAAAGTAACCCACCCCACTGGCAACACTGTTCGCACATCATAAAAAAAAAAAAAAAAAAAAAAAACCCTGCTTTAAAATTAATATGGGTAATTAATAAATTCTGATACTTCAAAGATAAAGAAATAAAGATAATTTGAAACTCTTCAAAGCTTTAATTCTGTCAGTATATATATCAATGCAAAAACCCTTGACGGGTTAAAAGTTTCTGACGCAGCACTTTATCTTATGCTCTAAGAATTTTAAATATGGAACTTAAAAATACTGATATCAAATTTTGAGTGACGTTATGCTATTTCTTAAAAAATATATTTGTATTTATTTCAACATTTTATTTTTGTTTTATTTATAATCGCATGTGCAAAAGTTATGTTCAACATGAAAAGCTGCATAAAATTTTATTCGCTGTTGCTTTATCATTTACATCTCTCATAAATTCAAAATATGAGTTTTAAAAGATAAGATATAAAATTTAAGTGACGCCTTGATGTGACTTTAAAAGGTTTGTTTTAAAATTCAATTTAAATTATTTTTGACTTGGTTAAAATATTTTTTTACATCTACACAATACTTTTAATTTTCCAATTCACTGTTAAATATATCACTTTCATTGAATCTATACTATGCATTGAAATGTATTTATTTCAATAAATTGATTTATCTTTTGTGTCACGCTATTCAAAATTGTGAGTAAGATTTATGTAAATGGTTTATTTGCGTCAAACTATCCTTTTTCATACATTTCATGTAGTTTGGACACAATGACGCAAAGAAACCATTTACATAAATCTTACTCACAATTTTGAATAGCGTGACACAAAAGATAAATCAATTTATTGAAATAAATACATTTCAATGCATAGTATAGATTCAATGAAAGTGATATATTTAACAGTGAATTGGAAAATTAAAAGTATTGTGTAGATGTCAAAAAATATTTTAACCAAGTCAAAAATAATTTAAATTGAATTTTAAAACAAACCTTTTAAAGTCACATCAAGGCGTCACTTAAATTTTATATCATATCTTTTAAAACTCATATTTTGAATTTATGAGAGATGTAAATGATAAAGCAACAGCGAATAAAATTTTATGCAGCTTTTCATGTTGAACATAACTTTTGCACATGCGATTATAAATAAAACAAAAAAAAATGTTGAAATAAATACAAATATATTTTTTAAGAAATAGCATAACGTCACTCAAAATTTGATATCAGTATTTTTAAGTTCCATATTTAAAATTCTTAGAGCATAAGATAAAGTGCTGCGTCAGAAACTTTTAACCCGTCAAGGGTTTTTGCATTGATATCATTACTTTTTTGAGGTTAGTGATAAAATGATTAAAAAAAAGATACTTATGGGATTTAATGCAGATTTAATTTTTACTATTTTATTACAATTTTCCTTATAGCAGTTTGTATATAAAAACAAGTGGGTAAGTATAATCGCAGATCGCACAGAGGGTTTCATTTGATATTCCTTTAAAAACACTTTATCCTTAAATTAATAAATCCAAAATGTTAATTTATAATTATTAAATCCTTACATAGATGGTGCACCAATAGTTCCAATTTTCATGGGGCAGGGAACGCACTCTTTTAAACAAACCACCTTCCAATTGAAGTCATCAAAAACCAAGTTGAATAAGCCAGACCCCGTTGTGTTGTTTGACAAACAGCAGTCTCATGTCCCCTCCTTCCCCCCTTTTTCAAAAATTTTCAGACCAGTACCTAAGAATGGAACCGAAATAATTTTTTCTCTTCAGAAATTACGATAAAAAAATAGTATGCAGTACTCATAAATTTACTTTAATGCTATATATGGTGATTATTAAGTTAATTATAACGTTTGGAATCTGTTGCATTGATGTCCGAAAGGTAGTTTCTGAGTTATGGAAGCTGGACCCATAAGGCGCCATAGAGGGGCGAAGCCCGCTAGTGTCTATCATAATTATATCTGCCATGTGGACTAATTGCGATATTTAATCAAAATAGTCCCCCCCCTCCTCATCCCCGGAAATATAACAAATACAAAATGTGTCTTTATAAACCTATCGTCAAATAGGTTTTTATTTATTTATTTATTTATTTATTTATTTATTTTTTTTTTTTTAGGGAAAAAGAAACAAAAAAAAACATGATTTTTATATCCGTAACGTAAATAGCGGACGAAGCCCGCTAGTTCCTATCATAATATATATTTTTAATAATTTTATATAGTCTATAATAAAAATCAGACTTAAAATAGTCTAGTTCCATGAGTACTTGTAGTGTCAGTTACATGCTACGATTTTTGGATACCAGTATTTTAGAACGGGAAAATGTGACTTATTTTATCGGAGATATCTCATTAATTGAATGAGGCGAATCAAACTTTTTGAAAAAAAGGTGTCCAACAAGCATAGCAGTTATCAGCTATGTGACTTTGTGCTAAAGTCCATTAATTTGATCTGCTTTAAAAAGATTACGGAAGATTGAATTATAGTAGAACTTGGATTAACAGAGCTTCGATTAATCGAGGTTTCTGTTAACCGAGCCGATAACAAAGTCTGATTTTTTTCCCCTTTTGAATGAGCCTTAAAAATAACCACACTCTTTAGCTCACTGTCCGTGCTATACAGGCCCTTCTGCCCCCAAAAGCACTCAACTCCAAAGAAACACTGGACCCTGAGAAGTCAATAGCGAACAATGCTTTGTTTCCAATGGCTGTGTGAACTTTCGTAAATTTTTCAATTTGCATTTTAAAATTTACTACTGGTAGTTGATTTTCTTTTTAAATTTGTTAAGCTGTGAAACAGAACTTTACATATATTTATTTTTATTATTTAAAAAACGTTCTATATATTTTTTAAAAAGAGATGTTAAATTCGCAAGCACGGCGAGTTTTTACACACAGTTTCTATTAACCGAGATTTCCGATTCCGATTTACTAACAGTCCCAATTAGCTCGGATAATCGAGGCTGCTCTGTATAATTAAAAAATCAATGGCGATCTTACTGTAAACGGGTTTCCCTTTTACTGAGGGATTTCAAGGCCGAATCAGCTGATGTTAGTTGCTGTTTCCGTGCTTGATTAAATAAGATTAGTTAAGCATTTGAAAATTACCAAATATAAAAGGAACTAAGTCAACAGAGTCTTTGTTTTATGGTATTTTTTAACAACGCTATAAGAAAATGATTTTAAATAAGAGATTTTAAATGTAACGTTTTAAATCTGACATAATTTTCACCAAACTTTCCTTTCTCTTTGTAAAATTCAACTGAAAATATTTTTATTATTAGAAAGATAATATTATTATTTGCGCTACATTAAAATTGGCAACTATAGTTAAAAATATCATCTCGAAATTTGAAATAAATCTCTCATATAAATATATTTTTTAATTTAAACTGTTTTGCAATATTATTATTTGGCCACTTTGGCCAATATGACGTAAATTCCTCCATTTACGACTTTTAACACATATCAATGAATTTATTATTTAAAAATTTTCTTTTTCTTTTAATATTCACATGTAAATATAATTTTTATGACGTAATTTTCAATGTTTTCCTGCTTTTAATGCGTAATCATTTAATTCTAATTTGAAAATAATTGATTATTTTATAATTTTCTTTCATTTTAAGTAAGCATGTGTAAAAACAATTTTTATGACGTAATGTTTAATATTTTCCTGCTTTTAACACGTTATCATTTAATTCTAATTTAAAAGGATTTTTTTCTGTTTATATTAGTCACGTGTGAATAAATTTTTAATTTAAAGGATATATTATTCTTTGCGCTGTTTTAACAATTGGCAACAATTTAAAATAACCTTTTCTAAAATATGTAAAAAATATCTCTGGAAATTCTGAAAATTTTAATTTAAAATTGAAATAAACCGTCAAAAAATTAGGCAAGTTAAAAATAATAAATGCACTCTGCAAACTTCGAGTTTCTATTGAATGATTAAATTGAATGAAAATGATTAAATTCCCATGTATAGTTTTTTTTTCAATGAGACTTTTTTAATGAGACAATTTTATCCAGATTTAACATTAAATATCTCTTAAAATAATTCTTCGATTTAAAAACTGTCTACTTCAACGTTTTTATCAAACATTTCTCTATAATACTACCCATTTTAATATTTTTGTATGCAGTAATTTTCTGAATATTTGCGAAATAGACCTCTAGTCACAAGAGATTCTTTCAAAGCGGCGATGAGAGCGTTAGTTTTTTTTTTCCCGAATAAGAGACAAAATGTAGTACGCAATTGCGTCAAAAGATGGCGACACCAGAATTCTGATATGCTTATTATGTAAACTGTAAATATTGCAAAGTTAAATAAAAACAATTGTCTCGAGGTTATCAAACTTCATTGTTATTTATGAATAAAATATTTCAACTAAATTATTTATTATAAAAGAATTATTAATCACAATAGTTTTTATGCAAGGGAAATAATAATTATAATAATAATATTATTATGGATGTCAGTGATTATATATTGATTGACCGTCATAATAATAAAAAATGATATTATAAAAAGAAGAGCTGAAATGAATTATTTTTTTACGTTTCTGATCGTGTAATTTACATTCAAATAATAATTATTAATGTATATTTTTTGTAAAGTGATTGAAATTAAATATATTTATAAAATTTATGGTAATATTTTTATTGTTGAAAAATTGCCAAGAAATAATCATCATCAAATTGGCGTCATTATAATTGTAATTTTATTTAACTTAATAGCAATTAAAAAATTAGAAAGGAACTGAGAATAATGGTCAACTAACAGACTTTAAAAGAAAAAAAAACAAAAAAAAAACACATTCACATGTGAAAAGTAGTAGTCACCAGAGAGTATCGAACTGCCTATCTTAAGATCAGTAGACGATGGCCCTTTACCACTCAGCCAGTGAGAAGACAAAATTTTTCTCCCCAAAAGTGGTTAAAAAGAAAGCATGTGTATGAATACAGTGTCATGCATTTTCGGTGAAATTTCCATAGAATGGCGAAGAAATATAGTCCGATTTTTCATGTGCATTATAAAACGAACAAGAGTCTTGCTGGAAACAAGTAAATTGTTACTTGGTTCATCTGAAACATATTTATTTGATTTTTAAAAAATCGCCCGTGTCATTTTCGAGAGAAAAAAAAATCGAATTATTTAAGGAACGAGAGTTTTCCCAGAAAAAAGAAAAGTGTTATTCACCTCGCCTTAATCACATTTATATTATGTATCAATTTAAAAATAATCGTTAGAACCGTTTTCGAGATTTTCAAATTAGGAACTTCCTCGATATCATACCAACGTTTTCACTTTAAAAATGGCTATTTAGATCTCAAAATATACTGCACGTAGAAATGTAAAAATTTCAGTATACGATTAGACTGCAGATATAAGACTGTTCTAGAAAATTCAGAACAATAAGAACTATATCTGCTGAGTTATTAAAAGGCGGCTTTTCGCGTTTTCTTTGATGTCGAGTTAGCTGTATATATGAGTTCCGCCATCTACGAATGATACTACTATGATACGATACGATACGATTTTAACGATACGATACGATACGATTTTAGGCTTAAGGCTGCGTCACTCGGAATACTACCGTCTTCCATGATATATTTAAGTATTGCGCGGCAGCGCAATATTTATTTATATTTCCAGTGTCACTTCTCAATGTTAATCATATATATATATATTTCGTGCAAAGGGTTTGTTGATGCTGACAATGATTCATTATTTCACGTCTTTTTTCATTTGTTAAATTGTTTTAGTTACAAATTGTTTTACAAAATATTTCTAATATTTCAAATATTTATGATTTCCTACATATATTTCTTTATTTACTTGTTCTTTTTATGAATTCGCCTTCGTGTTGATTTTCCTTTCGCCAATTTTGAATATTTTAATTTTTTAATACTTCATATATAGGTGATTACGATATAGGTTTATTAAAGTAGAAAAAAATCATTAATGATTAGTTAAATTAATAATAGTTGATCCAGATTTATTGTGTATAATGTCAGGGTAATGTATTGATACTCAATTTATTAATTTTTATTTTTTAAAAAAAGATGATGAATTGTAATATTATATGATGGTTTTATAGTATATGTATATTTCATTTTTTTTTTTTTTTTTTTTTTTTTTTTTTTTTTTGCCTCTTCGGTTTGGAATATCTACAGCTTTATACCTACTATACTACCTTTTTTTTATTTTGTTTAAGCGATTTTCTCATTATATTATATTTAACATTACATTTAACCAAAAAATTAATTTTAGGAAAAAGATTTTCAAAAAGTCAACAAAGCTTTTGATTACTTTGAAAGATATACTATGAATTGGGCCAGTCCTCCATCAACTCAATTTGATGCTTGATGCGAAAAAAATTGCTATTTAATCTGCCTTTGATTGCCAGTGAATAACTAATTAATGGTAATTGACAGTTAAGATAAAGTGGCTCTTCTATTTGCTGCCTATTGCCATTTCACAGCATCTTTACTACGGCTTTGACCAGTGGAGTATTGAGGGGGTGGGCTTATGGGGCTCCAGCCCGCTCCGAAATTAGTGGAAAATATCAAGTTTAATTACGAAAGTTTAGAAAAATGTAATGAAACCTGTTAAGATGAAATTCAAAAGGAAAGGCATGTATGCTCCAAAATGAGAGTACTAGAATGTGTTGAAGGAGGTGAGGGGGTAGAGTGAGAACGCTCTTAAATAATTTTAAATTTGCTGTTTACTTCGGTTTTATTTACTATTTATTGAGATACATTTTAGTAGATAATTTTCAGTATTCTGTTTTCAAAAATGTGTTACAACCACGGAGTTATACTTGTGAAGGCGAAAACCTGCCTAAAACAAAAATTTTTCCACTTCTGAGCGATTCGATCTTAGCAGGTTTGATTGTATAATAGATGCGTTACCTGCTATGATAAAAATCTGTTTAAAGTGGAATTTTCCCCATTTCTTGTGATTCCCTCTTAGAAACTTTTGCTATATCTCAGCCCCCTCCGAAATGATAAGTCTAGATGCGTCACTGCTTTGACGCAGGCTGGTATAAAATATATATAAAATATATATAGAGAGTAAATTCTGCCTAAAGCGGACTCTGTGTAAGCCGGAAATCTATCTACCGCGGAAAATTCTTCAAGTCCCGGCGAACCCAATAGAAAATTACATTAATTCATGCTGCATAAGACGGAATCTGTCTAACGCAGAAACGGAAAGGATTTTAAGGTCCCGCCGAAACCAAAATTTTGCATAAGGCGGAAAAAAGGATATTTTAAAAATGAAAGGCATTTCGTTTATCAAACTTTAAAACTGTTAAGTCAAATGCTCAATGTCAGGATGTTAGTTAAATTCCGTCTTTGAAAAAGAGAAAGTTAATTCAAAAGAAAAGAAACCGTTTGAATCTTAATGAATTCTTGCTTATGCAATTTTTCCCTATATACAAAATTGCATTTAAAAATTATTATTTCTAGTAGAATGCAAATTTATGAAAATATATATTTTCTAAAGTACAATATATTATATTTTAAAGTTGTACTCAAATTCAAAATAATAGCGTTCTGTCTCATTCTCGAAGTTTATTTTTTTTGTGTGTAAACTTCGAATTCGCATGTATTACAGCAGTACTAAGAAATTGAATAGCGTTTCTCATTTATCTATAAAGACAAAGGATATTTCAGAATTTCAGTTTTCAATCGATTTTCGAATCAGGAAAATCAATGAAAGATAGTCAAAGATCAAGATTATTTATTTATTTATTTATTTATTTTTTTTTTTTGGGGGGGGGGGGGAAGGGGAACTTTTTTGCATAAGCCGGAATATTTTCTACCACGGAAATTTTTCTCAGTCCAAACCTGCATTTAAAAGAATAGCCCGAGTGTTGTAAAGGAAATTCGCCCTACACTGTATAAACCTGTATTAAGACATACTACTCCCCCCACCCACACCCACACCCCCCAAAAATTAAATAAAATAGAATAGAATAAAAATAAAGATAATAATAAATAATATTAAAAATATTAAAACTAATGTTAAAACAAGAAAGAAAAATCATGCGTTAAGCATAGATTATGAAATACTTTCCAACACTTCCTGAATGCTTTAACAAAACTTCGTTATTTAGGGAAATAAGGTAAATAGATAACTAAGTAAAAATTTCTAAAATGCATAAAACATTTGAAAAACTGATTTCAGCAGTTACCATCCATAGCCAAATATGTATTCAAATTCTTTTGGAGAGCCCTGTATTTGATCTGTTGGTTGATTTATATACTATATAATGGGAAAATTTAGTTTAGCAAGAAAATGCATAACAGTTTGAAATTTCTCTTTCAGTAATTTATACTAATAGATAGATACATACTTGAATATTTTTGTGCAGCCCTGTAGTTTACCAAGTAAACTTTATTACACGCCACCATTTAGCTAAAATTTTATTCAAACTAAAACACTTTTAAAACTACTGAAATCACATTTCCAGAAATTATCATACATAAACGTATCCGATTTTTTGCGTGGCCCTGTGTATCATTTTATCTATATTCTACAAACATTTCTTAGTAAACTAAATGCAGTTCAGCATATAAATGAATAACTCATTTAAAAGCCATTTTTAAGCAATTTAAGCTCATGCTCAGTAATCCTTACGAAAATTTTCTGTAGATGAACAGAAACCCTGTACATGAACTACAGCATTTATACACACTATATATAGTATGCATAAATACAGTGAAACTTAAAAGAGCATATCATAATTAAAAATGCATTGCCAGCAATCATTGCTAATATACAGTAATTCTGATACAATATAGTATCAATTTCATTATTAAAATCGTTTAACATATTTAAAATACACCGCGAATAATTCCCCCTCCCCCTATATCATTTTGTAACTGAATTTTTTGTGTGGCCCTGTAAATGAATGATAACTATTCTTTGTACCGAATATTATACAGAATGCATATTTTAGTGCCCTTCATAAATATATATCGATTTTATTATGTTTGAAAGCGTGTAACACCATTAAAAATCTTTTGAAACGATTTTTTCCCATTGACCGTAATGTAACTGAATTTTTTTGTGTAGCCCTGTAAATTAATAATAACTATTCTTTGCGACGCTTATTCTACAGAATGCATATTTTAGTGCTCTTCATAAATGTATATCAATTTTACTATGTTTGAAAAGGTGTAACACCATTAAAAATCATTTGAAACGATTTTTTCCAATTGACCGTAATGTAACTGAATTTTTTTGTGTAGCCCTGTAAATTAATAATAACTATTCTTTGCGACGCTTATTCTACAGAATGCATATTTGAGTGCCCTTCATAAATGTATATCAATTTTACTATGTTTGAAAAGGTGTAACACCATTAAAAATCATTTGAAACGATTTTTTCCCATTGGCCGTAATGTAACGGAAATACTTTTGGCTGTCCCAGTAAATGAACTAAATATGCTACACACATCATTTGAAATAGGGATCGTGCTATGGTAGAGGTCAATAACATCCAAAAATTTTAGACCAATCGGAGTAATTTACTACAGTTAGAGCGCGGACAGATGGATAGACAAAGCGAAGTCATAAACACTTTTCAACTTTGTTGGAAAGTGTTAAAAAGCGTAACACTGGGCGCGCCACTACGTATTTCATGAAAGCTTTTTCAAAAGTCGATTGCCTTGTGTGGAAGTAGAGTTGCCAATAGAACTGATTTTTTTATTCAAAATATGTGACAGAATTTTCGAAAAGTTACCTTCACTTAACTTTATTTAATCGTGTAATGTCTGTCGTTAAATAAAGCAAAAATTAGTCTTCAAAATTTCTGGTAGATCATTTAAAAAAAATCAGTTACAAGATTTTTCGTTTCCTACGGCCGCATCCACCTTCCGTGCTGCCCAAGCTCTGTAACATATGTTAGTTCTAATTTTCACAGCAAGGGGACGAACTCCGTTCTAGAGAAACCACCTTACCCCTTGCAGAACGAAGCCATCGAAAACCATGTTGAATGTGACAAATCCCGTTGTGAATGGCTACATGGAACTCGAGATAGGAAAGCGGTCCCTGGCGGTAACAAGTGGAACTAAAATATGTATGTCTATCGATATCAAGTGGAATGAGTCGAACTCCGTTGTCATCGGGCTCATAGAACCCGAGATACTTTGAAGTGAAAAAAAGTATCTAAAATTATTATTCGAAAATAGTGGTATGTTCATAATTTTACTTTAATGTTATACAGTGTCCTTATTGAGTTACTTATAATGTTTGGAATCAGTCTGTATCATAATATATGTCACGTACACTAATTGCGATATTTAATCAAAAGTGATCCCCCTTTCTATCCACACAAATTTAACAAATACAGCCCGAAAACAGGCTAGTCACTATCGTAAAAGTTCTTCATCGATTTTTACGAAAATTACATATTCAGAATCAGCGTTAAAAAATAAGCACAGATAAATAAATTTTAAATCTATAAATGCAGTATTTGAAAAAACTTACAGGCCGCAAAAGCATCACACTATCACCTGCACACTATTGCATTCTCGGTTACATTCTCAAACACCTACTGTCTACTCATTGTCTCTGAAATAAGATAAATATGTTTTGAAATCGATTTTTAACGGATATTTTAATTTTTTGTTGGAAGTTTTGACATTTTTTTAGAAATTCTGAAAGAGTTCTTAAGGTCCAAATTAGACATATCATTTTTGCCATGGAGCATATTAACGTCTTTTTGTAGTTACGCGGTGCTTTTCATCTTTAATAGCTGTAAAAGAAAACGAACGGACATCCTCCAGGAGGAAAACATTTCCTTCAAGTCAATCTAACCTTCTTATCTCCTACCCATTGTTGAATCTCCCCTTCCTTTTATAAACAAACCACAGACGGATGGAGAGGAATAGGTTTCTTGGAAGTGTTGAGTGATAGCAAAACAAGCGTTTAAACGCAGCCTTAGCCAAGTTTTTATCCCCAGGGAAGAAAAGCCTTTCTCCCGTTTATTTTCGTAGCAGACCGTTTATACGTTTCTCATTTATACGCCTTTTAAATTTATACGTCGTGTAAGTGCGGTCCGGATTCATCCCCATGTATTTTAATGTTGTAAGGTTTCGTTTATACGACACATAATATCGGTTATACGTCGTTTCTTTCATTCTGTAACTGATTTTCTCTGAATTTTTTCTCCCAGCGTCGTTCTTTTTTTATTTTCTGCTAGCAATATTTGGGAAAAGATGAAATGCAAATAGCATGTGTGGCTTGTACATGAGTTCTTTTAAGTTTGTGGAACTTGTGGAGGGGGTGGGAGGAGAAGAACGGACAGTGGGCAAACTGCATTAACATTAACGCACTTAGAACATTTATTGTTTCTCACAATACCAGTGAGAAACTTTCCTTGAACGAACTTAGCTCCATACATAATACTTTTCTTAAGTCTCAAAGTAAAAATGCACAAAGACTTGTTTAATTAAAATCTGTTTTTATGTTCGATAATGGAATAAAAAAAGTGTTATTCAAGGTGTGCAACTGATATAAGGTTTGATAATTCTCACTTTTATTTTTCAATTTTTGAAATGATTATTTAATATATATATATATATATATATATATATATATATATATATATATATATATATATATATATATATATATATATATATATATATATATATATATATATATATATATATATATATATATATATATATATATATATATTAAACAATCGAAAATGGTAGCAAAATTAAATTTGTGTAATTTCCGCATTATATTTCTACAGTCAAAGATTTTATACCGTAGGCGACTACAATTTCAGTTGTACGTCTTTCTCAGATATAAGTCGTTTTAGAACAGTCCGCTGAAAGACGTACTGGAATTACGATTCCATTCAAAAACTACTTAGAATGCTCTTGCATTTCCTTATATCATCTAGCCATCTTTCGCAGAGAAAAATGGTTATTTTCTCTTAGTCATTCGGATAGCCGGTACGTGATGTCATAAACAAGGTTCGCCCTCATAAGAAAAAGTAATTCATTGTCGAAAAGTTTCTGTTTTAGTTTATGGATTTCTCCAGGTAGTTTTTGGTGAGTTTAAGAGGCTACTTCAGTCAAATGAAAAGGCGCATTCGCTAATGTTAATCCTATGGAAGAAATTTATAAAGATATCTCGGTCGCATTTCAATATTTTAAAATGATTTTTTTTTGCATTGAATAGTTGAGATCAATCTGTATGCAGGCCGTTTTTTATTTTTTCGATTTTGATTGCAGATTTTTTTTATGAGGATGCTTTCAGTTTCGAAACCGGTTTCGAAAATGAAAGTGTCCTAATTAAAAATACCTGTAAACAAAATTGAAAAAGTAAACAACGGTCTTTCTACAGATCGATTTCAACTATTCAATGCAAAAAAAAATCATTTTAAAATATTGAAATGCTACCGAGATATCTTTATAAATTCCTTCCATAGGATTAGCATTGGCGAACGGGTCTTTTCGTTTGACTGAAGTAGCCTCTTAAAGAAAGGTTTCACCGCCCTACGCATTGATGTTGTCTTTACTATAGTTTCCACCGTGATGATTGGTGATGACCGGTCGAATCTTTTGAAGGTTAATGGCAAATTTCTGGGCTTAGCCAAAATTAAGGGCAGGTTGCTCTTACATTGGTTTCCCTATGCTGATTTTTGACCAGTATTCAGGGGTTTAGAGTGAGATATTGTAGATTTCTCACAAGACAATGGAAGTTCACCCTCAACATTTTCCACCAATTGACGGAAAAGTATTTGAATTCGTTTGTGTGTTGTATATTACCTTAAAATATTTTTACATGCTACATATTAAGCTAAAGTTTAATCGAGGGAAAAAACGTTTAAAATTACTAAAATCCCACTTCCAGAAATTATCATCTATAGGCGCCCATGTATCCGCATTTCTTTGCGTGACCCTGTATACGATTTTTTTATATTATACAAACATGTCTTATTATGATAGTTCAATTTAAAAAACCAAAATTCGATTAAAAAACCCGTTTAACAATTTACGCTTATAATCAGTAATGCTTACGAATTATTTAAATTGCATATGATTTATAGTAATTATCGCGAAAAAATGTAGTTAAAAGGGTGTGACATCGTGTTTTCGACACACAAAGGCCTGGAGGCAATCAACAAATATTTCCGGGCAGTACATCGCCTTAAAGTACAGCCTTTTGTTGAAAGGAATTCGTGGAGAGGATAACGAAGTAGTAGTAAGAAAATGACAGTTCTGTGACAGCCAGGAGACCGTCCCACATCCGGTGCATCCTCCGGCGCCACACCCTCGTGCATCACCGCACCACCGCCTCTCACCCATAGAAACCGATTTGAACGCCCCTAGCGGAAAATGGAAAATTTTTCATGAAAAAAAGGTTAATTTTCTACTATAACATGAGTGGTGAACGTTAGATTTACTAGATTATCATACTATAAGATGAAGATTAAATTTATATTTGAATTTTGAATGATCAACACCTTAACGAGTATTATTAATTAAGCAAAACAATGAAAAATATCAATTTTTAAGGAAAAAGAGTGATTTCTTTTGATTTTTTTCAACTCTAAGATCAGAATATCAACTTAAAAAAAGGGAAAGTTAAGCACATATTTTAGTTATGAACAGCCATCACCTTAATGAGTATTATTAATTAAGCAAAACAATGAAAAATATAAATTTTGTGGAAAAAGACCGATTTCTTTAGATTTTTTCAACTATAACATCAGAATATCAACTTAAAAGAGGAAAATTAAACATACATTTCAGTTTTTTAATGATCAGCAAAATAATGAATATTAATAATTAAGCAAAACAATATAAATGTTTAGGAAAAAACTGATTTCTTATAAATTTTTCAACTATAGCACGAGAAATATCAACTTCTAAGAGGAGAGTTAAACTTATAAATTAATTTTTAACAACAAAACCTTAATAAGTATCCTTAATTAATCAAAAGAAATATCAATTTTCAAGAAAAAGATGAATTTTTACGCAAATTTTCAACTTTGAAATACATTTGTTTATATACTGTTACAAGATACTAATTATATTGTTAAACTTTACATATTTTTAAAAGCTTGAATGTCTTTATATCGTGTTCATATTTATTAATAAGTTAAATTAAGTCATTAGTATCTGGTAACAATATATTAACAAATGTATTTCAAAGTTGAAAATTTGCGTAAAAAAATTATCTATTTCTTGAAAATATTTCTTTTATTTAAGTAAGGATACTTATTAAGGTGATGGTTGTTCAAAAACTAAAATATAAGTTTAACTCTCCTCTTAGAATTTGATATTTCTCGTGCTATAATTGAAAAATTCATAAGAATTCAGCTTTTTTCCTTAAAAAATTATGATTTCCATTGCTTTGCTTAATTATTAATATTCATTATTTTGCTGATCATACAAAAAACTGAAATGTATGTTTAACTTTCCTCTGTTAAGTTGATATTCTGATCTTATAGTTGAAAAAATCTAAAACAATCAGTCTTTTTCCTTAAAAAGTTGATATTTTCCATTGTTTAGCTTAATTAATAAGTCATTAACTCTCTATTCGATTTGCCTGTATTTTCCCGTTTCCGTAAAACAACTTAAATCGGTTGTAAATCGGACAAAAATAATTTTAACGGAATTGTATTTTAAGATGAATGTCAAATAAAGGGGCAAGAAGTGTATATTAGAAACAAACAGGGAAAGAAAATTTAAATTAACATTAGTTTCATAGAAAAATTTATGAAAATGCAGGAAAGCTCTCAAATCGCCCAGAGGGATAAGGTGATGGTTGTTCAAAAAGTATAATTAAAGTTGATATCCTCATCTTATAGTTCAAATATTGTAAAGAAATCAGTCTTTTTCATTCAAAATTGATATTTTTCTTGAATAAAAACATTTTCTGATGTTCTATTGCAGTTTGTGACGTCAAAACCCTTTGTTGTGACCCCAAGTTTGAGGAATGTGAAAGGGTAACAGTAAATGGGATTTCTTGTGGGGTGTAGTCATCTAAGGATTTAAATCTTGCATAACTAGCATCTAAAAGTATGATAAAATCTCAAAGCTTTCATTTTTTTAATTATTTTTTATTGTTTTACTTAATTAATAATACTCGTTAAGGTATTGATCATTCAAAATTAAAATATAAATTTAATCTTCATCTTATAGTATGATAATCTAGTCGATCTAATGTTCACATCTCATGGTATAATAGAAAATTAACCCTTTTTTCATGAAAAAAAATTCCTTTTTCCGATAGGGAGCGTTTAAATCGGTTTCTAGGGGTGGTAGGCGGTCGTGCGGTGAGGCACAAGGGTGCGGAACCGGAGGAGGCACCGGGTGGGGGACAATCCTCCGTTCCTCACCCGGCTGTCCCAGAACTGACATTTTCTTTCTACTCGAAGTTTATCTATTTACTTTTGAAATGTCCAAGGGTGCACACAAAGTATAAATTTCTACATCTTGGGGAAATTGCGGGGCTTGGAGGAAAGCAAGTGTGCTATCCTGACTAACCAATGAGAGAAGGGTTCTTCAGGCCCATAGCTGGGGCAAGGAAAAAGAGAGAGAGTCAGTGAGTTTTAACGAAGAAAGCTGGGCAGTTAGACTACATAGGATTCTGGACAGTGATGTTGTAATGTCTTAATGGTGGATATGGAGTACGATAGTATACACTCGTGTGCAGTGTTTTTTTTTCAGAAATTGTTAAGTAAAGTGAGAGTGTCTCACACTTCATTGTAATTTTATTTTTATTTTATCTTAACTTAATCGTTCTAATACAGAACTCAGGAAAGATATCGTGTTATATTCGAACTTTATTTACGTACATGCTAAGAAGAATGAAAGCATCGGCTACTTCACCAGAAGGACATGCCTAACTAAAAGCTCACTTCCAGCAATTATCGCTTAGAAGCATAAAGATAAGGGGAGTTCTACGACCGCAAGAGGTACAGCTGCACACCTGAAGTGCAGCAGTCTCTTACTTTGACGAAATTTTATTTTTTTCGAGATTCTTTGGAAAAATTTGTTTGTTTTGGCAATCCTTTGAAGAAATTTGTTTTTTTTTTTGTTGTTGTTCCCGAGATCCTTTGAAAAAATTTATGTTTTATACGGGATTCTTTGACGAAATTCGCGTTTTTTGCGATCCTTTGAGGAAATTTGCACCTTTTCGCATCTTTTGACAAAATTTGTGTTTTTCCGCGATCCTTTGACTAAATTTGCCTTTTTTTCGCGACCCCTCAAAGAAATTCGAGTTTTTTCTCTGATCTTGGACGAAATTCGCGTATTTTGCGATCCTTTTATGAAATTCCCGCTTTTTTATGATATTTTGACGAAATTTGCATCTTTTTCGCGATCTTTTGACGATATTTGTGCTTTTTCCGCGATCCTTTGACGAAATTCGCATTTTTTTCGCGATCCCTGAAAGAAATTCCCGTTTTTTCTCTGATCCTTGGACGAAATTCGCAATTTTTGCGATCCTATGAGGAAATTTGCGTTTTTTTGCGATCCTTTGACGAAATTCCCGTTTTTTGCGATCCCTTGACGAAATTCCCGCTTTTTTGTGATCCTTTGACGAAACTTGCACCTTTTTCGCATTCTTTTGACGAAATTTGTGTTTTTTCCGCGATCTTTTGACGGAATTCGCGTTTTTTCTCTGATCCTTGGACAAAATTCGCGTTTTTTTGCGATCTTTTTACGAAATTTGCACCTTTTTCGCGATCCTTTGAGGAAATTTGCGGGTTTTTTTGCGATCCTTTGACGAAATTTGCTCCTTTTTCGCATCTTTTGACGAAATTTGTGTTTTTCCGCGATCCTTTGACTAAATTTGCCTTTTTTTCGCGACCCCTCAAAGAAATTCGAGTTCTTTCTCTGATCTTGCACGAAATTCGCGTGTTTTGCTATCCTTTTATGAAATTCCCGCTTTTTTATGATATTTTGACGAAATTTGCACCTTTTTCGCGATCTTTTGACGATATTTGTGCTTTTTCCGCAATCCTTTGACGAAATTCGCATTTTTTTCGCGATCCCTGAAAGAAATTCCCGTTTTTTCTCTGATCCTTGGACGAAATTTGCATTTTTTGCGATCCTATGAGGAAATTTGCATTTTTTTGCGATCCTTTGACGAAATTCCCGTTTTTTGCGATCCCTTGACGAAATTCCCGCTTTTTTTGTGATCCTTTGACGAAACTTGCACCTTTTCGCATTCTTTTGACGAAATTTGTGTTTTTTCCGCGATCTTTTGACGAAATTCGCGTTTTTTCTCTGATCCTTGGACAAAATTCGTGTAAACTGGGTAAACGATGTCGAAGACAATGGGACCCACCACAGCAACATTGATTTTATATACAGGGTTTTTATACGAACATGGGACAAAGTGTGAGGGAAGTTAAAGTACACATAAAGAAGCAATTATGGTATAGCAACGTGGGGTCGGAAATGAAAAGTTTCGGCGAAAAACAAGAAATGCGGAGGCAATGAAAACGAGCGTTTTATTGACATGATACTTGCAGTAAGTACTCAAATGTGCCACTGGCAGCATCTAGCAAGTGATTGGCGTACCTTTTCGCAGATTCCAAGTATTTCACGAACATTTGTAGCAACAACTGAAAGTCTTGGAATGAGGTCCTCATCAGAGTCAACTTGTGTTTCTCAACAAAAATTTTATTTATTTATTTTAGTACTTCGTATGTTTCGATATTTTTACAGGTGATGAAAATCGTGTGTACAAAGAGCGTATAAAAATATTGCCCTAAAATTTCAATGTTTAGTTACTTTTAACTTAGTAAATAAAGAGTGTATTCTGGTGGCACGTATAGTGACTCCCAGAAGGGAATTTTTTCGAAAGTGTTAATATTCTTATTTTTTAAAACGTGTTGCATCTCGCGTCGTAGAAAAGAAGGTCTCATAATTGTGTTTCTGTAATGTTGTTCACATGTGTGTTCAATGTTCTGTAATGTTGTCATTTTCGAAAAAAAATATTTCAAAATAAGGAAAAGCAATTATACAATATTTTCCTACCAAAATTTTATAATTGGCAAATCTTGATTAAAATTAGGTGGCATATAATATATCCCACTGCCCTTCAAGGGATTAGGTGGGTATTTTTAGTTTCTCTGTATCTCTAAAACTAAACTCTATGACAGCTAAGGAAAAATAAAAATAAAAGAGAAAGAAAAAATAGACCCCACGTAATCGAACTTTTAAAATATTTTGTTAAAAGATTAACAATAATATCTCTTCAAACAGATTGCGGCATTTTAAACTGTGACATTTAATTTAATGAGGACGGTTTGGCCGATGCGCGTTTAGAAAAACGGGTGAAAAGAAGTCGATCTCGCACTTTCCGATCTTCTCTGCTTGCCTGTTTTGGAATGGCGTTTCTGGCACGTACCGTAAAACTTTTTTTCGACAGACCATTTTTAATTGTGGTTTTTAATTAACAACTCAGCTAATTATATGATAAAAAAAAAGTCTGAGCCTCAGGTGCAATTAGAACCTACGCGCGGTAGATTTACATAGCCCTCGTACACAGACAGACACACTAGCATCTTTTGTTTATTATTAATTTTTTTTTTTTTTTTTTTAGTAGCTTAATAACGGATTTGTAGAATGATTAATGTCGCAGGTTTAGTCTTGGCCTTGGTCTTTGAAATAAGGTCGTATGAAAATTGAAACCATGCGTGTGAATATGCTTCTACAATTTTATTATATTCTATTTATTCAGATACAACGTGTCATTTTACGGAAAATAAATATTTTTACTTGAAAAATGCATAAACTTTTACAGAAAAATAAAACAGCACACCTTTACAATAGTAATAATAAACATAATTTATATTTGACCGATTTGTTTGAAGAAAATTCGCGAGCGAGTGTTAATATAGTCTAAAGTTGCCAATTGTTACTAATTTTTTTTTTTCATAAGTGCTTCAAAATTTTATATTGTGTCAAATTTTTAATTAAAAACTCGCACTTGCATTTTTTTTTTTTCTGTATTTCGGATTTTTTTTCTTAAAAATAATTTTCGAGAATATTTTAAGATCATCTATTCTTTAGAATTTTTCCAGAAAAAAATAAATCCAAAGCAAAAGTATAAAAATAAATAAATATCGCTATAATGACCTCGAATTAAGCCCCTGGGGCATTCAACCGGGTACCGTTCGTCGATGTCTCAAATTTATTGAATTTAACTTTTAATTTTTTCCGATGGTTATCTTGTGTGATCGGGTCCGCAGCTACCGTTCTATGGTTGTGTGTGTGTGTGTGTGTGTGTGTGTGAGGGGGGGGGGTGACCTCCGACGAGTGCGTAGCTTCCTTTTTCACTAAGTAGATTCATTAATTAAATGCTCACTAAGTATTTCATTAATTAAATGCTCAAAAAATTAAAAGGAGTTTTTTTCTCTGTATTTCAGATTACTTTCTTAAGGCGGTTCTCAAATCCCCTGTTCAACACCGCGAAACTTTCTGACACGTTTTTAAAGGGAAAGACATAAAATTTGAGGTCTAACTATTGAAGCAATTTAGAACCGAAATGAGTTTTCCATTTTTTGATAAATAAAATACTTGTCGAGTTATGAGTACTTTTGGTCACGTGACGACCATTTTTTTTCTTCTTCCGCGGAATCGCGTTCGGAAATTCGGTTCAAAATGCCTTGTCATTAATTTCTAAAATATCTTGTTCCTTTACCACCCCCCCCCCCCCCCCCAAAAAAAAGTATCTTGATTACATAATTTTTGAATAAGAATACTTGCCAATTTTACGCATTTCCGAAATATGAATTAAAAAATGTGTGAGAAAGTAGTTCTTTGAAACCAGCCTTAATGCTTTTCGAGATTCTTAGTTTATTCTTAAGAATTTTCCAGAAAATACAAGTTTAAAATACCCTAATCAGTGTTGAAAAAAAAAGAAAAATCCACGACGCAGCACTGCGCAGTAATTAAATATACGTAGAGTAATCTGTAACATGATCATCATAAAAATCTATTAATAATAACTGTTTCACACACACACAGATAATAATACTTTGACAGTTACACATTTTATTAGCAACACTAAAAAAAATTCACAAAGGTGTAAGGAGGGGGGGGGGGGTGCGTATGGAGGTTCCAGAATGCAATTTAAAAAATAAAAATATTAATTCCTCATATCATTTATTTTACATTTTCAAGAGCATCTTATATTTTCAATGCCCCTCCTGAAAATTTCCAGAGAAGGCACACACCTTTCCCGCCTATGGCCGTGAGACATAAATCAAGTTATTTTTACTAAAAGAAAAACATATTTTAAAATTTCGATTAAAAAGAATTAATTTTCGATTAAAAAAATAAAAATAAAATAAAATTCATTAAAGTAATTATTTACAAAACTTGATGATGTCTGCCAAAATATTTATAAAATGTAAGAGATCATAATGAAACTTTGCATATGCATACAAAATACATTACTATAGTAATATAATTTAGTTGCTTCATAAAAGAAAAAAAAACTAATCATTTCTTTTATAAATATTTCACAGAAGTTTAGAACAGTTCTTCTGGTCAACTAGTCAAAAATTTAATGAAATATGAAATTTCTAAATATATTTAAAATTTAAATTATTGCACACATGGGAAATGTGGGAGGAGGGGGAAAGTGGTTATTTGATTTATCAAAGAGACCAATTTTTTAGAACCTAGAGGGAAGAAATAATTTAGCCAAATAACGTGATAAACACGCCAAAATGAATACCTGACAAACAGTGTGTTGATGATATTTTCCCCTTATCCATGAAAAAATCCCTCTTGGATAACAGCCAGTGCCCCCTAGTTCATGTAGCGATTGTAGGTTGTAGGTATATCTGTACATAAATTCTTTTATAAGCATTTTTAATTTTAATACATAATTTTAAATATGGCGTTTAAAATTATTAGCTTATATCTAACTCTATTTTATATTATTATTAATTTTGTTTAGTATTAATTAAACTTTTTAATAGCCTAACATGTGTCAGGTAAAAATTTTGACAGCACGTGTATTAGACACGTCCTTTTTTTTAAAAAAAATTATTATTTTAATGCGTCTTAAAAAAGGTAATTAATTCTTTATTAATAACGATTAAAAACCTCAATTTAAAAATTTAAATTAATTAACTTTTAACAGCCTAACACATGTGTCAGGTAAAAATTTTGACAGCACGTGTGTTAGCACGTTAATTTTTTTAAAATTATTATTTTAATGTAAAACTACTTAAAAAAATAATCAATTCTTTATTGATAACGATTAAAACCCCCAATTTAAAAATTTAAATTAATACTTTTTTTTTCTTTGCTTAGATCGTTTTGTATAACTTTTGAATTTTAACGTAATAGGATTTTTTAATTTTCTTTTTTTTCAACTGGATGTTTAAAGTTTTAATATTTTAGTTTTAAATCTCGTTATTTCAAACTGATGTACTGTTTCTTAGCTTAAACATAATTTGAAATGTTAAGTTAGTACATATTTTTTAAATTATTATTTTCTAGCTTTAGCGTGATTCGTAAATTTGAAGCACATACATTTTAAAACATATCCTTATTTTAGAAAAATTATAGTTATAAATTTCTAATTGTAAACTGGGCCAGTTAAAAAATGATTTTTTTTTTTTTTCAATTGTTTCTGAGGAAGTCGAGTTTTTACTGACTATACAAAATTAATTTTTTTTTCTTTCTTTCCCTTTTTTTTTTCAGCTGAGAAGAAAAGATATCATTTAAAAGGTTGGTTATTTTTTTTTATTAAAATGTAATTTACAAGCGCGTTGAGACTCTCGCGCTGGATGTATTTTTATTGGAAAAACGGTATGTTTTTATTTCGGACTTTGTTTTTTCCGTAATGTATGCTTAAGCCCCAGAACTTTTGGTTGCAAATAGATGAAAGTCGTGCAAGGGCTTTTGTCTATTTTCATTCGTAAGTGTCAAGGATCATGCATATATTACAACGAAAAAACGAAGTCCAAAACCAAAACATACCGTTATTTCCAATAAAAACACTAGATGGCGCCATCTCTCGAAACCCCCAGTTTTCGCCAATCCTTGGCGAAAAAAAAATCCGAGTTGGCGGGTATACACCGAACGAAAGTCCTCCCGGTAAACTTATGAGTCAATCGCTAAATTCGGGTTTTCAGGTGTTTTCCACCAAGATATGACGCGATTTTGGAATCTTCCCTCGATTCGCGCATTTGGCGAAGCAAGCTTGGCGTGATCAATGGCGCGGTTGAAAAACCGGTACTCTGGGTTGCTGTAAACGATACGTTCCCGCCCTGCGCCCTCTAGAAAATATATTGCCATGTGGTTTTGCACGGGTATTTTTGTTAGGGATTTGATGCAGTAAGTCTTTTTTTTTTCTTCTTTTTAGTGTGTAAAACATATCTATATCATATTTTTCTTGTTTCGAAGGTTTAATTTGTTGTTTTAATATAATTATATTATTTACATGTTGCTATATCGTGCTACGGTTATATACATAACACCTTTTGGTCATTGCTTATCATGAAGTACTTAATTTAGTGTTAATTTTCTTTCTCCTTTTTACCAGCAAAAGCGGGATCTATTTTTTTAAAATAAAGGTGGCTTACAGTTAATTTGCATTAATTTATTTTTAATGCATTCATAAATGTTCTTGGTTAAATAACTAAATGTTTATTACGGCAAGAGTAAATTCATGCAGTTTTTTTTGTTACGCATTAGTTTTAATGTGTTTTCCAATTTTAAAAGCCTTTTTAAATATTTTTCAAGCGCATCTCGAAAGAAATTATATTAAGGAAATTTCCAATATACCTTTGCCACTCTTAAAAAAAAGCCAAACAGCTTGAGATAATTATAAATAATTAAGAATAATAAAACAGCTTGTATATAAATATATCATAATACTTTTTCCACCTCTGATTCAGTAACTGATGATTGCTTAGAAGATTTAATGAGCCTAGTATAATTTTTTTCATTTATGAAATGATATTCTGCTTTACCAACACATTTTTTTTACCCCAGTATCTAATAAACTAATCAAAATGACCATTTTGATTTTGTTTAAAATCTGAATCTTAAAGTGGCTGGTCACTCAGCTTTGGAATTCTCCTCCGTAATGTTAAGTCTGTGGACTTTTGATGCATTCATATATTTAAATTATCTTCTCCGGGAAATTCCTATTTTTAACATCTTTTTTTTTTTCTTAGTTTTCAAAATATTTCTAAAATCTATGCTGAATTTAATATTTTATGTGTTAAAAGCGGCAAACTGTGAGTAAAATTTTAACACTTCATATAAAATTAAGCCTATACTTTAGAAATATTTTGAGAGCTAAGGAAAAAAGAGACATCTTAGGAAAGATACACTAAAATAGAAGTTAAAAATATTAATTTCCCGAGGAGATATTTTAAATAGACGAATGCATCAAATGCCCATAGACTTTACATTAGGGATTGGAAATTGGAAGCTGAGTGACCAACCCCCTTAACTGAAAATTTTATTCTTTACATTGTAAATGATATGTATGTGGTTATTAAAAATATACACCTAAACTTTGTAGTACATGCTGTGTCACTTAACGAAATTTCACACTTCCAATGATGTTATCACATTTATACAAAACTAATCTGATAAAAATCTTCAATATTGTGAAAGCTGTGAACGAAAGGTTGAATTCAGCGAGGTACACTATCTTATTCTTGAAATACTAAATATATTGTGGTCTGGTTTTATGTACAAAAAATTTTTCAGGAGTAGTTATGCTTGAAAGTTTGTTCCATTAATTTAGAAACATCCTGCATATTAGGGGGCACAACCTTTTATAAGAGAAGATTCAGTTATATAAATGTTTAGGTTTTCAAGGGCCAAAGTCTGTACCCCAGAAAAAAATTTATTTCGGGAGTGGGAGATCTATGGCCATGGCTTATAATCTTGTGAAAACAAATTCGTAAAGGGGGAGGGGTGTGGCAGTTTTACCTTTTATTAGGGATGCAACGGATATCCGGCAAATATCCGATATCCGGCACATCCGGCTGATTTTTCAATATCCGAAATATCATCGGATATCCGAATCACAATCACCGGATATCCGACTTCTCTGCCGGATATCCGGCAAAACGCAGTAAAGCTAATATCTAACGATAAGAGAAATCGTTTGACCCAAACGATGCTGAAAAACTTTTGTTTATAATGCAAAATATGAAAGAAAGTTCACTATTCATGAGTAAAAGATAATTCTCAAAAGTTTAAACAATTGCCAGCTTTCCTAACATTGATATTTGAACTCTTTATAATGAATTTAAGAATTTACGTTTACATCTTTTAGAAAATTGTACCTTTACTTTATCTTCAATAGAAGAAAGCATTGTAATTGAAATTTTTCGATTCCCGGTTTTCAGCGGATTTAGATGTTTTAGGGGTCCGAGATCTCAAAACAAGGTTATATAAAATGTCTATCTGTCCATGTGTCGCCATCGTACCATCAAAAAGTGTATGATGTTATGCATAGAATTGAACCAAATTTTTTGTGAATGTTTTTGGCTATAGCCAGCTTGTCCTTATGAAAACATTCCACTGGAAGGGGACGCTGTATTGCGATTTTTGTGCCATTTTCATTATTGCATCATCGAGAAGTGTATGAAGTTATGCATAGAATTGAACAAAATTTCTTGTGTATGTTTTTGGCTATGTCTAGCAGGTTCTCCTTTAATTTGGAAATATTCTGCCATAAGGGTTGCTGTAATAGCGATTTTTGTGCCACTTTCATTCTTGTACCATCGAAAAGTGTATCAAGTTATGCTTAGAATTGAACCAATTTTTGGGGGTATATTTTAGGCTATGGCCATCAGGGTCCTCCTTCAATTTGAAAATATTCTGCTGGAAGGGGGCGCTATAATAGTGATTTTTGTGTTATTTTCATTATTTTAACATCGAAAAGTGTATGAAGCTAAGCATAGAATTGAACCAGTTTTTTGTGTATATTTTTGGCTATGACCAGCAGTTTCTCCTTCCATTTGGAAATATTCCACCATAAGGTGGCACTGTAACAGCTTTTTTTTTTGTAAAATTTTTCCAATTTTTCGCTTTTGGTACTGTATATTGGCGGCCCGTGAAGCAATGGGAACTTCGTATCCTGCTAAGCTGGCTATTTCACAAACAGCTGATGTACAACAGAATAACGAAAAAGTTATTGATTTTAATAAATATCATGATCGAGATTCTGGTTAATAATTGGAGCAGAAATTTTAGATGAAAGTCAAAGTTGGTATAATATTGAAATAATAATATTGAAGTATTAACATTTGGAACTACCTTTTGAAACATTAAGATGTATGAGATAGAAGAAAGCTTTGGGATTGGCACATCAAATTAGTTATTTTTGTAACTTCATTATAAATATTTAAAATTAAAAGTAATTTTCTTTTTACTTATAAATATCAAAGTAATTTAACTTAAAATAAAACTAAATGTGACTTACTTAAAGCAAAACAGTATCAAATAATTAAAACAGAAAAGAAAGGCATCAACTAAACCTGTGTTTTGAGAAAATGACTCTTTAATCATGGGTATATTAGTAGATATTTTATGTTTAAATTATAAAAAGAAAGTATGTATTTCTTTGTGGAAGATACTCTACAATTATAGGTATATTAATTGGTTAAAATTTGTTATACAAATTATCAGTATTTCATTGTGCAAATTAATTAATTATTAGAAATTATCAATATAGTCAATCCCATATCCAAATCCAATAGCAATTATCAGCATTTCATTGTACAAATAAACAGAATATTTTGATGTTTAAATTACATTTTTTATACAGCATTATTAATATGCATTACAGGGCTTGAATGGCAAATACAGGGCTTGAATTTTGAGATGGGATGGCAGGATTCGTGCCCTAAAGAATATTGGGGACGGGAGGCTTGTGTTTCCAAAAAATCATTTTCCGAAAATGTTTCTTTGTAAAACTACGATCAAGTCTTAGGGTCGACTGACAAATTTCGTGATATTTCCCGTTATTAATTGACATATTTCACAGTTTCTTCTTACAACAAATTGACAAAATTGGTGTTCGTTTTTCTGCATCTAACCGAAAAATTTTTGCGATTTTTCTCCACGACCGACTGACGAATTTCATGATTTTTTCTAGAGACCGATCGGTGAATTTCATAATTTTTTTTCTCGTGATCAATTGACAAATTTAGCCATTTTATTCTGTGACCGATTGGCAAATTTCCGTGTTTGTTCTTGCAACATACTGATGAAAGTAACGACTGTTTTTCTGCATCAGATTGAAAAATTTTGCATTTTTTCTCTGCGACTGGCTGAGGAATTTCATATTTGCTCATGATGGACTGGCAAATTTCATGATATTTTTCCGTGATAAATTGACCAATTTCGTGATATTTTCCCGCTGTTGATTTCCCACAAACTTCAGTTTTTTTCTCGCGACCGGTCGACAAATTATTTTATTTATTTTTACCATGATTGATGAAATCAGCTATATTTTTTTCTATGATCGATTTACATATTTTGCGACGTTTTTCCATTTACCCAAAATAGGAAATAAGTAAAAGAGCAGTAACAGCCACCGGAGACTGTGCTCTATCAAATTGGCCAATATTCAGCACTAAACAAAATGAGATACTTCTGGTGCACATGAAAAAAAAAAAAACATATTTAGAAACAACAAACTAGTTGAGCCTCACAATTCACTAAAATTAGGACATGACTTTTTTAAATCAAACTTTTCTCGTGTAATAGAAGAAATCAATTGACTATTCCTTTTTCAAACTTTGGATATGGATTTAAAATTCAAATGCATAGAACATAGTTCAATTAGCGAAAATACCAGGGATTACAGTTTTGACTATAATCTAATAAAACAAGTTTGTTCAGAAATGACATATAAACACTATAGGATATTGACAATACAATCACCGATATGCATTATTCATGTAAGTAAGTTAAAAATTAATAGACATCGGATTTTGCAAAGTTTTCTAAATTTTTTTAAGAAAGCATAATCATGTGTTTCCGATAATTTCTAAAATTATAAAAGTTGCTCTATGCTGTTTGTCAAAAGTGCAACTTTTGAAAGAGGCAAAATAGAATAAAACACGCAAAATAGAATAAAATCTAAATTAAGAAATTCATTTAGCAACCCAATTGTTAACTGCCCATAACATTAGGTGAAGATTGAAAAATAGACATGGTATATATAAAGCTTGATTCTGTTCCTTTGTTTTAATAACAGGGCTTGAATTTCAGGGCGGGATGGCGGGATTCGCGCCCAGCACCGTGCGAAAGGGGGGGCGAAGGGGACGGTCGCCCCGGGCGCGGCAATTTAGGGGGCGCCAAATTTGTACTACCAATTTCCGTTTTTTTTTTAAATTGTTGTCTATCATTTTCATTGGAATTTTTCTTTTCCACTCTTCGATATTCTATACTTTTGTAAAACTCAATGTATATAGTTACATATCAGAAATTTTTTTTTCCAATGGAAGTATGTACATTTTTCATTTCAAAGTTATTGTGTCGTTCAACTTTTAATTAAGCTCTTTAGATCTGATGATTTTATAATATGCTTTTGTGATATTTTATTGCAGTGTTTCTTAAACTTTTGCACTCTGCGGCCTTTTTACATCATATACGAAAGTTTCTGCCACCTGCCACACTCAGTGAATATGAATTGCTAACCTATTCTGATTCCACTATGGGATCATTCTTATAGTCATTGGGTCATTACTTTGCTGTTAAAAGAAGGTCCAACACAGGATGAAAATGCTGATTACATGAAATGTGCGATTGCAGAAAGATGACAATTTTCCAATCTAACGTTCAAGAAAATTATACCTAGTGGAGAAATTATTAACCGTGATTGCGGCTTATTGGATAACATAATTAAGGGAATCACTATATTTTGTTTTCTCTGTTTATTATTCACTAATATCATGATGGCCCTCCAAAGTTAGCCAATCCAGATTGTGGGTTTTTCATGTGGAAGAAATTAAATCCTAAAATTCCTGGGCATAAAAATGCTCTAGAATACAGGAATGCATGCATTCGCTAAAAGAAACTTGAGAGACGTTTAAAATTAAATCATGTAATCGACAGCAAATTTGAAAAGAGCAAAAGTGAAAATTAAATGGCGAAATATATTCAGGATCAAATTATGAACTTTGCCAGTGAAGTAAGAAAAACGATTGTAGAAGAAATTAATAGAGCAAGGTATTTTTCAATTTCGTTCGATCGCACTCCATATACCGAGTATCCTAAAATGGATTGACTGTTTTTAAAATTCAATAACCTGTAAATGGTGACAACTATTTAAAAAAAATATGGGAAGGTAATGTAAAATGTCAGTATTTTTTTTACTCGATTCTCGGCTTTAGTTCCAAACAGCAACTATAGATGGCGCTGCAAGCAAGGATGACCACCTCGGGAACTCAGCTTACGCTTTAAAGTGATAGTGCAATCCCGAGGGGCAGATCAAATCCACTTGCTGCTCGCGTTACAAATGACTTTTGCAATTCTTATACTGCAGTTTTACAATTTCACATTACAACATAAATGTCGATGATTTGTTGAGGGATTAAACAGGTTTATAGTCAATTCAGGTTACAGAAGTATACTTTATTAAACCATATTCGTGAAAATCAATCAAGTTTATATTGAACTGACAATTATGCCAGCAATGTATAACCACACAAGCACTATAAAAACAACATCTAGCGCCATAGGTGCTCAATCAATACCAAAACCGAAATCGCCCAACACTGATGCGGAAATAGGAGGTTAAATGTATGGAATGGGTCTCATTCTCCAATACAATCTTATTTTTAGGGGCCTATTCTATATACAAGGTAGCCATAATTAAACTGACGGTATTCAGGGTGTTCTGTAGCGCGATCTAATTGCGAGAATGGCGTCAAATTTTGTAGGAAGATTAAACAAGACGGGGGACGAAGGATTAAAAAGAGAGTTTCAAAAAATGAAGAATCAATACTGAAATAAAATTACCGTTTATTTAACGAATTTAGCAATTTAATCCAAGCTCAAAATGGTAACAGTTTATAAAAAGCTAAAAATTTACATAAACACTGCTAAAGTTTCTTTATCTGCAGTTTCACTTACAGAGCCCGAAAGAAAGCAACAGCAGAAGTACTTTATTCAAATTTCACGTTACATCTTTTGGCCCAGTGCCAGCTTGTTCGGCATTAAAAGGTAATGTGCTACTGTTAGGAACAATTTTATTGAAAGTTATCTTTCATAATGTCTCCTCCTTTAATCAAGCGAGCTCTACTAATCAAATTCTTTTACCTCAGCCAGTGCAATGCGCCAGCCGCTCTTTGCGCTTTTAGAAACCACAAAAAACGCGTAAAGGTAACGGTCCTTTGTCAGTTAATGGTTAAAAAGCAATGGTTGAGAAGTTTGCGAAAACAGGTTCTCTAAATATTCAGTCAGGCAGAGGACGAAAACCTGTATCACAGGATACAATGGAAGAAGTGGCAACGGCAGTTGTCCACAGAGCACCAGGCAATATTTCTACCACTTCCAGCGTTCGTGGGATAGCTCGGAACCTGGGTATGCCTTATTGTACGGTATGGAAAATCCTTCGAAAGATTATCCACTTCTATCCGTACAAGATCAGCCGTGTACAAGAGTTACGTCACACCGACCATAATAAGCGATTGACTTTTGCTATCACTTTTCTTGCCAGAATGGAGTTGGATGATGCTCGGCCCTGGAAAATCTTATAGGGAGACGAGGCCCACTTTTACCTGAATGGAACTGCAAATACCCAGAACTGCCGAATTTGGGATAACAAGTCACCAAGAGCATTCAAAGAAATTCCTTTGCATTCACCAAAGATAACTGTTTGGTGTGGTTTCACAGCAGATATGATCATAGGTCATTCTTCTATGAGAACATTACTCTGACAGGGGCTGTAACATGTTCTGTTACAGGAGACAAATATCGCCAAATGCTAAACAACTTTGTTATTGCGGCACTTCAGCAAAGACAGTGCCTGGAAAAAATCATTTTCATGCAAGATGGAGCCCCTCCACATATTGCTTTGCGGGTACAGCAGCTGCTACGACAGAAATTCACAACAGAAAGAGTCATTAGCCGCTGTTTTCCAACTGCATGGCCACCTCGGTCCCCTGATCTTACACCCTGCGACTTTTGGCTATGGGGTTACATAAAGTCCAAGGTCTATTACGGAGGTGTCCAGGACCTGGCTACGTTGAAGGATAACATATTACGAACTGTACGGGAGATTCCTGCAGACATGTTATTCTCTGCTGTTGTAAATGCTGTGCACAGAATGCAATAGGTGGTCCACAAAAAAGGCGGCCACATCGAACCTGGGTTGAATGTGCTAAATAAACGGTAATTTTATTTCAATATTGATTCTTCTTTTTTGAAACTCTCTTTTTCGAATACACAGCGCCACATACTCCCCTGGCGGTGATTTTTGGAACTATTTTTTTCACAGAATCCTTCGTCCTCCCGTCTTGTTTAATCTTCCTACAAAATTTGGCGCCATTCTCGCAATTAGATCGTGCTACAGAACACTCTGAGTACCATCGGTTTAATTATGGCCACCTTGTATTTAACCTTCTTCCTTCGCATGATGCTAGGGGATTTCAGTTTAGACCTCTACTGAGCGCTTATTGCTTGCCACCTATCTCTGCTATTTGGAACTAAAACCGAGAGCCGCAGTAAAAATACTTCTAATATCTTACATAACTCTCCTGCAAGAATTTCTTTTAATAATTGTCACCATTTGCAAGTTATTGAATTTTAAACACAGCCCAGTTTAGGAATCCAGTACACCTCACAAAGAACAAAATGATGCAAATTATAAGATATCGAAAATAGAAAATTTTTATTCGTGGAAAGGTTTCTTGACTACATCAAGTCCAAAAGAAAAAAAATTAGCGTAAGAATTTAAGATAAGATAATGTCCGACAATCTCGACATTCACAGCTGCACGAGAGGTTCTGTTCTCAAACATGGTAGACGGGGGGGGGGGGGGGGTGCTGAGTTCGACCCAATCGCGCACGTCAGCCTAATCGTTCGAAATTGTCCGTAGTTTTCTTCGAACCTTGCATAAATATGGGTTAGGTTCCCTTAGAAAGACCTTACAGGGGACACTCCCATCCCACTCCGGCCTACTATATCCAACTTGTAGATAATCGGCCGTCATAAACAATACCAATATCAACCCTTCAGAGCTCAATGTTGTGATATGGTGCAAATATGGCTTCCCAATATAATGTTCTGTAGGCTCGAATCATCGACGTAAATAAATTCGTCTATTTTTAACCATGTTCTGCACATTCTCTTAACTGAGTTCGTGCTGCTGGTGTACGTTCAAAAATGCCCGGAACTGCATAAAATGTGTGTTTTTTTTCTTCTCTTCTACTGAAAGATGGGATATACTTATGTCCCACTTATCAGTTTATTTAAAGAAACATTGCGATACTCTATGGTCATGAAAAAAAGCTATATCTGTAGTTTACAAACAATTGCCACAGATTTTAAAATCTCTGAAAGACCTTATAGAAATGAAGTAAAATGAGTAAACTTACTCAGGAGCAAAAAGCTTAATAAAGCAAATAAAGAAATTCCCTTTTATTTACGGCCTAGTAGTTTTACACAGCATTTTAAATGAAATAGAAAACGCTAATATTATTCTCACGAAAAAAAAGAAGAAAAAACTGTCAATGTTTTGATCGCCAGCAAACTGATTGAAACACTAAAAAACACATTTCAGACAATAAGAGAGGGAATTTTTGAACAAGAAAGCGAAGATTTGGTTATGTCCGTAAACGTAGAGTCCTTATTTGAGCAAAACAGAAAAATAAAATTCGCAGAACAATTTGACTACGAAGCTCCTGATGAAAGTGGAAATTTATATGAATGTGAAGGATTTCGTGTTACGTAGAGACACTATAACCGTGCAACTGAACTGGAGGTTTAAGAAACTGAGAAATGTACAACAAGAATTTGAGTTTGAGGCTGATGGGAATCTAAAATCAGTTATCGAAAATCTGTTAATATTGCCTGGACCTTGCCCTTTATTGCTGACTTGAATGGACTTGAATTGTTAAGCGAGATTTTAAATGCGAAAACCTTATTTCTACCATTAAATAAGAACTTTTATAAAATGAATCATTTAGAAATCCTTTAGTTTCCCGATAATTTTAAATTAGGGAAAACAAGGAATTACAAAAACATGGAGACAGTGTACTTAATTTATAAGTATTCCAGTAACAATAAAATAGTAAAAAACTACTTAAGATCTACTATGAGTCGAGAGATTAAGCAACCTGAATTTACTTTCTATGAAATTCGGTGTATCACAAACTTTACACATAAAATAATAAACGATTTTGTTACCCTAAATGCAAGAAAAATAAAATGAAAGTAAATGTATTTGTCTGATATTATATTTTATATTAATTAAAACATTGTTTCAGCTATCTTCCTTAATTAATGTACTGAAATTATAATTTATTTTTATCTTTTACATTATGTTTTGCAGGTTTTTTGTTTGTTTTGCTTTTTCAGTACTTATTCATTGAAAGGACCACTTGTTTCCAATTTGGTTGTTACCGATTTTCTGCACCTTAAAGACTAACAACAACTAAAAATGGCTAGAAAAATATGAGAGAAAGATTAAGAAAAATCTGTCACAAAGCATCATGATCTCATTAACAAATAACTGCAATTTCTTTTCTGTTATTTAGTTGTTTGGAATTTCTGAATTAAAATTAAATATTTTAAAGTTCTAAAATAAACGCAAAATATTTATTCAATATAATTTTTTTCAGTTTCTGCCCTTTATCAATTTCGAAGGAAGGGGGGGGGGGGGGGCGCCAAATTGATACGCTGCCCCGGGTGCAGTTTTCTCTTCGCACGGCCCTGTTCGCGCCCAAAATTTTTAAATCCCGCCCAAAAGAATATCGTGGGCGGGAGGCTCCCGCCCAAAAAAATTTCACAATTTTCTGAAAATATTTTGCATTTTGAAACTACGATCAACTCCTGCGAACGCCTAGCAAATTTCGTGATATTTTCGCGCGACCGATTGACATAATTTGCGAATTTTTACCGCGAATGATCGTTGAAAAAAATGATTTTTTCACGATTTTTTCCTGCGATCGATAGAAAAATTTCACGATTTTTTTCACGAGATTGATTGACAAGTTTCGCGTTATTTTCCGCGACCGATTGGCAAATTCATGGGTTATTCGGTTACAGATCTTCCGAAAACTTACGGCATCCAATTTGGAAAATTATGAAAAATCGGCCATCAGTCTGAAAATTCGGACATTAAAAAATATAATAGAAAAATATCGCGAATTTCGACAAATGGTCGCCGGAAAAATCAATTTCGTCTCAAAGGATCGCAGAAAATATACTTATTTCGTCAAAGGATTGCGAATAAGATGCAAAATTTCATTAAAGGATCGCGAACAAAACGCAAATTTTGTCAAAAGATCGCAAAAAAACGCAAATTTCGTCAAAGGATCGCGAAAAAAATCGCGAATTTCCTCAAAAGATCGCTAATAAAACGCACATTTTACCAAAAGATCGCGAAAAAACGCGAATTTCGTCAAAGGATCGCTGAAAAAAATGTAAATTTAGAAGGGCCTCTGAAAAACGTGCATTTCATCAAAAGATCGCAAAAAAATGTGACTTTCGTCAAAGGATCACGAAAAAATGCGAGTTTCACCAAAGGATCGCGAGAAAAAGATGAATTTCACGAGAGAATCGCGAAAACAACGCGAATTTCACCATAGCGGAAAAAACGCGATTTTCGTCATATGATAGCGGCAAAACGTGAGTTTAGTCTAAGGAAGGACCCTTGAAATTTGGTTGAAAATTGAAGAATAACTGTATAAAAGCTTGACTTTTTACCTTATTTAAATTAAAAAGCATTTTACATAATTATTCTGAGTTGTTGATTTAAAATGCTTCAATGGTATTTTCCTTGTATCTATTAATGTAATTCTTTAAATAGCACGTAAAATAACAGTGAGTTTTAAAGATTTTTTTTTCTCCCTCCCAAACATCGCAACTCCCCTCCATTTATAAATGTTGGTAGGGAGACTCCCCTTCTATGAAAAATTTAATTTCAAACCCTGAATAAAATAAAAATTTTGAATAATTATCTTGAGTTTGTAATTTAAATTATTTCAATGCTATTTTGCCATGACTGTATAAATGCATTACTTAAAGTGGCACATAAAAAATAATGAGGTTAAAAGATTTTTTTTCCTTTCTAACAGTTCAACTCCCCTGCATTTATAAATGTTGGGTAGGAAACTCTTTTACCGGGAAAACTTGAATTTCAAGCCCTGATATTTACATTTAAAATGTTTTAATGATGTGTGAAACATGTTTGTAATTTATTGTTCTGAGATGGCATTATATAAAGAAATAATTCACCATATAACTAAAAATATATCTAGTGCCGGATATCCGAATCCGGCAGGCAAAGGAGCTTCGGATATCCGGTATCCGATATCCGGCAAAATCAATATCCGGTGCATCCCTACCTTTTATCCAGTGTACAGTTCCAATTCTGTTGGCAAGACAACATCAACAATGTAATTTCTGTCTATAACACATATAATTAAGGTTTTTTTTTTAAGTGGAAATATTCATTGACTTTATTTGAAGGGGTAAAATGATATTTTTAAAAGTACAAAAACAAAATGGTCATTGACTAAAAAAAATTTCATGAATGAAGTTGAGAGGGTGGGGGTGAGTAATAAACATTGAAAGTCAAGGAGAATTTTTTCTTTGTGAAATTTGAAATTGTTGATGATGAAAATTTATGTAGCTATTTCCCTTAAACATCAGATTTTATTATATATAAACTATAAAAAAATTTGTGAAAAATAACTGCATTATTGTACAAGAAAAAATTAGCACTCGCCAATCAGCGAGTAATACTGAAAATTTGGAGATTGATTTTATTGCCACAACTGTGCAAATTTAAGTTGCCACTTGACACTCGTCAATTGTGATAATAGATTCCACTAGGTAAAAATGAAATATCCATGATGTGAAATCATTTTTTAAATTAAAGTATATTCTAATTTCAAAAATCCATTTTTCGTTTATATAACATATCAGCATATCTTTAAATATAGTTTATCACTTATATTATAATTTGACTGCAGTAAATGCCATTTTTTTATGTCGAGTGTAATCTTGTCAAAGGGTAAATAAAGGATGTTAGTAAGTCATGATTTTAAGGCTCCCGTCCCACAAAGATACTTGCTAGCTAATGTTAAACCTATGGGAAGGTTCTTTTCTAATATCTCATTTACATTTAAATAATTTTAATTGGATAGCTGGGATTGATCGCTACATTTGCCCTTTTTTATTTTATTTTATTTTTTTTTTTGGCTGCATACATTTTTAAATGTTATTTTCACTTTTGGAATCATTTCCAAAAGTAAAAGTGTCATCATAAAAATGCACTCAAAGTAAAATAAGGGCTAATGTAGGGATCAACCTCAGCTATCCAATGGGAACAAAATTATTTTAAAATATTGAAATGCAAATGAGATATTGGAAAAGAACCTTCCCGTAGATTTTAGCTCGTGAATGTCTTTGCCTGATGCGATGAAAGATATAACAGTAATGAAAAGCACTTTTTTTAATCAAACATTTGTAAATTTGTTACTGGCCAGTGCATAAAAAATCTGGCTAATGAAAAAAAAACCATGTACTGGCCAGTGAGTAAAAAAGTTAATTTTGACTTATACATTCTTGATTGATGGTGATTTTACCAAAAAAAAAAAAAAAAAAAAAAAGACTAGTTACATTATAAAATACGTTCACATTATTTTAAAAATGTAACTGTTTATATTATAAGCCTGAAAGTATAGTTTTATATTGCAGTTTTGTTTTGTTGCTTTGAGAAAAGAATAATAATAATGCAAAATATTAATAATGTTTCATTGATTCTATTCGATTATGATTGATAATTGAAAAGAAAGCTAATCATTTATTCATAAAGTTTTCCTTACCTAGACAACCTATTTCATTCATAAATTTCAATGTTTATTAACATATAAACTGACCATGTGTATGAATATATTTTTCTCACTGTACCATAAGTTTTATATTCTAATTTATTAAATTAAATTTATTTTTAGTTAGCTGAAATCTAGGAAATAGTTTGAGTAATAAATAAAATATCACACTAGTTACAAATAAAATAGGCTAACATTATTTTAAAAATGTAACTTTTTATGTAAGCCTAAAAGTGCCATTATTTTATGCTGCAGTTTTGTTGTTTTGAAAAATTGATTAAAAGTTTAACAAAATATTAATCTTTATTAAATGTTTCATTCTATTTGATTGATAAATGAAGAAAGTTATTTATTTAGAAGTAAATAGTTTTTCTTACCTACACAATCAACATTTCATTCATAAATTTCAATATGTTTACCATTAGCGTAAAACTGACCATGTGTACATATATTTTTCTCATTATAAGTTAAATGTACACTATTCTAATTTATTAAATTAAATTTATTTTTAGCCAGCTTTATGTCAAGGAAATAATTTTTGAGTAATAAATAAATAAAATATCTAACTAGTTACATTATAAAGTAGGCTAACATTATTTTAAAAATGTAACTTTTTATATGATAAGCCTAAAAGTGCCATTATTTTATTCTTGTTTTGAAAAATAGATTAAAAGTTCAACAAAATATTAATCTTTATTAAATGTTTCATTCTATTTGATTGATATAAATGAATAAAGTTATTTATATACAAGTAAATAGTTTTTCTTACCTACACAATCAACCTATTTTATTCATAAATTTCAACATGTTTGTTTACCATTAGCATAGCATATAAACTGATCATGTGTATGAATAAATTTTTCTCACTGTATCTGCCATAAGTTAAATCTACACTATTCCAATTTATTAAATTAAATTTATTTTTAGTCAGCATATGCCAAAGAAATAGTTTGAATAATAATTAAATAAAATATCAGACTAGTTGCATTCTAAAATAGGCTATCTTAAAAATACCTTTTTTATATAAGCCTAAAAGTATCATTATTTTATCTTGTTTTGAAAAAAGAATAACAAAATTGTCAAATATTAATCTTTATTAAATGCTTCATTCTATTTGATAAATGAGTAGAAAGTTATTTATTTACAGTAAATAAAGTTTTTCTTACCAACAAACAAGCTACTTCATTCATAAATTTCAATATATATGTTTGCCCTTATCCTTATATAAACAGACCATGTGTATGAATGATTTTATCTCACTGTATCCTGTACCACAAATTAAATCTAGAATGTTCTAATTTACTATATTTATTATTAATCAGCTTATGTTAAGGAAATAGTTGTAGAGTAACAAACAAATTAAATATCAGACTATTTACATTAGGAAATAGGTAAAGATGTTATTAAATGGTAATGTATCCCCTTTTTATATGATAATCCTAAAAATGTGACTATTTTATCCTTTTTTTTCCTGATTAAAGAAAAATGTTAATTATAGTATAGAAATACAAAATATAAATGATTCATTCTATTTGATTGCTAAATGAGAAGAAAATTACCAGTTATTTACAGTAAATTAAACTTTTCTTACCTTCACTAACATGCTATTTCATTCATAAGTTTCAATATGTTTGTTTACCATTATACGAACCATGGATTATTGAAAAACCCCGGTTTATTAACGCATTTGAGCACACAGGCGCTAATAACCGGGCAGGAAAATTCTTCTTTTTGGCTTTTTTTTTATCTAAACTTGAACTGATCACCCAATTTTTTGCTACTAAAATGCTCAAATGTATTTATTTTGGAAAGTATCTTGGCAAATGTGAAGAAGTGGGTTTTTGTGTTGTGGAAATGATGCTTGCAACTAAAAACGATAGACTGCGGCATCGAAGGTTGTGCATTCATATATTTCAGAAATTACTAACAGGACTACTAATACAGATTATCTAATAACACAACTTCGGGAAATCTATACCTGGTGGGGTGACGTAATGACCCCACAAACAAAACAGGACGACTATGTTATCCTAACTGAATTGACTAAAAGATGGCATGGGGAGTTTAAATTAAAAAAATTTGTTAACTAAAGTATTCCAGGCTTATTAAATTGGGGAACCCAAAATAAGATGGGTCGCGCTTCAGGGTCCAGAAAATTCGGGTAAAACAACTTTTGCTTCGGCTATAGTCGAACTTTTTAACGGGATTCCTATAAATGTTAATACAAATGAAGATAATAGATTAACATTTCAGCTGGGACAGACTATCGGTCAACGGTTTGTGCATCTAGACGATGTTACCTCCACGGGTTTTCATAATATAGATAGATGTATGAGAGAAATGCTGGGTGGTGATCACTGCGTTTCTCTCGGGGGGGAAAAAAAAAAGACCCACTTCTTGTCCTTTTTCCTCCGGGGATCCTAACAACTAATGAGGAGCACTTTAATTCTGATATGTACAAATGTGTCTCTGTCAGAATCCAGCTTTTTAAATTTATACCAAATAACTAATTCTTTGAGCACCATCTTCTGAATTTTGAGCAAGTCCATTTTGATAAGAAGGCTCTTGTTATACATAAGTAATAATTTCATTTTAGCATTATCTTTCAACTATTGGTTCAACAAGGTACGTATACATTAATTTTTTAGTATGTGAACTATTGGGATTAAAATTTGATATCGGAGACCAGCTATCTTAGAGATTTATTTAAGGATGAGCTCGCGGCCAGTTTGAAAAGTAAGTATATTTATTTTTAAGTAGTATAACTTTTTATTTTATTTTACTTAATTTTTTTTCTATTTCTAGAATTTCAGAAAAAACATCTGAACTGTACAGTGTGCCAAAATAACATCCTCGGTTAGTTCGGACGATGAATGCTCTCAGATGAAAGTATTGGTATCCAACACCCCTCCACCGATACACCAACTCCTTTACCAGCTAGAAATGGACTTAAACAACGCAGGAGAACAGCAAGGATGTCATTTTGGGGGCCTCGGCAGGCTGCATGGATGTGCATCCCAGCCATTTCTTCACCTAGAGCCTATCAGAGGAACCTGTTTCCTTCTCATAAAGAACATAAAAAAGTGATTGCCTGCAGTGTATGCATCGACTGTCAAAACAAGGATTACTCAGCATGTAAATTCAAAATGTAAAATATTGTAAATAAAAGGCAACAGCCTGGAGAGAATCTAGAGCGGGTAGCGCCTGACAACATGTCTGGCCACTCACTCGGGATGATCCCCTTGGTCTTGCTAAATTTACAATTACAAAGAATAACAAATTACTCAAGAAACCAAAAAAAAAAATACAAGTAAGTATAGTTTATTTTATATTTTTTTTTTTGAAGGTAGGATTAATATTTTTCACATATTAAAATTTTCCAGAGTATTTTCGAATATTTCAAAGGGCATTGCGGATCGCTCTTCACCTTCCTCCATTCCTGAGGACTTTTTTTTTACGCTTTGAGTCTTTTTCAGTTTTTAGTTCAATATCATGCAAGGTTCACCAATACACAAAAGTTTAGCAGGAATTCGAATCCAAGTAGTTATTTTGCAGGTCTACTTTACATTGGATTTCCTCGAAACCTGCATGTGAAGAAAACTCTTGTATAAAGTAAATCAATGATGAAAGACCTGCTTTAAACAGATCTTTAGTTATATCAGGTACTTTGTGCCCCAACTGTCGACTTTCAATAATTTTGCTGTATTCTGCATTAGGGATGCACCGAATATTCGGTATCTATTCGGTATTCGGCCATGTTACCAAATATTCGGCTTGGTCGAATATCAAACTATTCGGCTTGGCCGAATAGCAAATTATTCGGCATGGTGAATATCGAAATATTCGGAACTTTTAAAACATATATTTTAAAACCTTATACATTTTCTACGTTTAACAGTCAACTTATAAAGATATTCAGAATAATTAGAAACAAAATCATATTTAAATAAAAGAGAATGTTTTTACATTATTTATTTGCTGTTTGTTAAGTATTATTTAAGAAAATTAGCCAATCATGAGGATTTTCATAGGAATTAATTATATACAAATGCAAGTTCCTCAACATTGTCCAGTAAAAATAATCTGTTTCTTGCTAAGATTTTAAGAACAACGTTTACAATCTCTGAAAATGATTGCCCACTCCAGACACCGATCAAGGATGCATTTAAAAATTTCCTTGCTTAATCAAAGGGAGTAGAACAGTTATTCTTGCTAAGTTGTCACCATATAAAATTTGAATTGATTGTATTATTTATTAACTTTAGTATCTTCCTGACAAGCAAATATATGATCCTGTACAATTTTTCTTCTAATTTTTTTACAATCTCTCTTTGATTTTAAAATGTTTGTTTTAGAATTTAAGAAAATTTTATTCATTTGTTTTAATTCTCAGAAGAAGCTATGAAATTTAAAATTTTATTAATTAAAAATTTTTTTATAACTATCCTCTTTGTAAATAACTCAAAGCAGATTTTTTTCAGCATAAAGTTTACCTGAAAAAAGCTCTTGTTTATTAGAATAAAAATTTCTGTTTTAAATATTATGTAAAATCGTTTTAAAATTTAACATTTTAATGCCTTTAAACTTTGAAATATAAAAGTATTCGACAAGCCGAATATTCGGTATCCGGCGTAGCAGTTACCATTCGACTAGCCGGATATTCAGTATTCGGTTCACCTGTTGGCCGAATATACGGTATTCGGCCAAAATCACTATTCGGTGCATCCCTATTCTGCATCTAGTTCTTTTTTGCATTTTAAAGGGTCCTCGGCTTCCCAGCACAATTGTTTTCTAGCCTCATACGCACACATTTCATCTTCGGTGAGAAAATAACTAAGCAGCGCATCACGTGAACTATCCCGAAGCTTTTCTAACTCAAATTCAGATAGATCATCCCTGTCATCTCCTGTCGCACTATCAATCTGGTCACCTGAGTTTTCGCACTTGCAGTGATTCTTAAAATACCTCTGGATAGCTTTAAAAGCAATGTCAAGCGTCATGTCTATGTACAGTCGTGGAAAAAAAAAGTAAATACTTCTACTAACTCCTCAGCAAATCATCGTAGAAGAAAGTTACTGGTGCCGAACGATTGGAAATAAAGTCTACTTTTAAATGATGTATATAAAATTTTCTTAGGGGGTCATCTACATATTAAAATGAATCCAAACTCCATTTTTTTCAATGGCAATGCCCAATTTTAACGAGATATTTCAAATCTTCAGTTCAAACTATGCCTAGACACCAAATTTCAAGTCATTTGAATGATAAGTTTTTGAATTATAAACATTCAAAATTTAGTGCTTCCAATGTTAAATTACATTTTCATATCTCCCGAAATTATGCTCCTAATGTGCTATTTTTTTTTTTTTTTTTTTTTTGTAGTAATAATACTAATATACCCAAACATAAATAAGCTGAATTTGCAATTTTTATAATTTTATGATATGAATTATGAAATTAATATTCGAAAAAATTATCAATTGCAACCTACAATTTTTTTGATGGATTTAGATTTATTAAGTCCTGCTTTATGGAAATTCAAAAATTTCACATTTTTATTATAAGTAGTTTTCAAATTATGCTTAAAAAATGGCAAAATGATGGTTTAAGGGGCCGTCTATGATGGAAGTGAGTAGACATTTTGAAATTTATTCTGCTGTACTGTAATCTAACACACTTCATTGACTCCTTGAGTGGCGCTTAAGGTGCCTTGATCAAGGAAGGGGCTCTCTCGGTTAACAATCCAGTACGGAACTTCAATTTGGATACAGCCCTTAAAATAAGCTCGTTTTAAAATAATTAATTTCTCGGAAACTTATGGTACGAATTGCATAAAAATTCGTTTTTAGGCTAATTGAAGGGTGTAGAGTTCATTTATGCTGTCAGAATTGAGTACTGGTATTAAAAAAAACAAAGTTATGGTTCGTTTTAATATGTAGATGCCCCCCTAAGCAAATTTTATATACATCATTTAAAAGTAGACTTTATTTCCAATCGTTCAGTACCAGTAACTTTCTTCTACGATAATTTGTTGAGTTAGTAGGGGGTGTTTACTTTTTTTTCCTACGACTGTACTTTTCCATGTTATTCCCTAAAAAAAAAAAAAAAAAAAAAAAAAAAAATGTGCAGGATACTCGGTTAATTTAATAAGAAATTCTATAAAAGATACGGTAAATATGTATGTCTTTTGAACATGCAATAACATTTTTCAATACGTATTCTTTTAGAGTTGGGTTAGCCAAAACATCATCTGGGCAAAATATGTCTAGGATCAGTTGGGACTCTTCCTAGTCATTCGGTTGATTGCTGTTGCTGTCCGTTTGGGGGTTGCACATCTTTTGGTAATACCGGATTTTGTACAATTAGCCTTATCGTTATTTTGATTCTCTGGATTTTTTGCCAGGAATGGAGATATTGAGGTTTTGTGTAGTCCTAGTGTTTAGTTAAAAATTGTAGATTTATTTGCTTGCATGCTAGATGTCAGGCATCCATACATATAACATATTCATCATTTAACTCTTTTACATTTTATGGGATCAACACATTTTTCTGCGAGCTTCGTAGTCTTTAATTTCATCTTCTTCCGGGCTATTTCATTCATATGAAAACACCCACTTGCTAATGTTAATCCTATGGGAGAAATTATTAAAAATATCTCTTGCATTTCAATATTTATTTATTTATTTTTTTTTGCATTGGATAGCTGAGGTTGATCTCCTCAAAGGCAATGTTTTACTTTTTCAATTGTCTATATATTTTATTCTTTTTATGAGGATACTTCCACTTTCAAAACCAGTTCAGAAAGGGAAAGTATTCTAATTAAAAAATAAAAACCTGTAAACAAAATCGAAAGTAAAAAGCAGTCTTTGTAGAGATCAACCTCAGCTATCCAATGCAAAAAACAAAACAAATTAAAATGTGGAAATCCAAACAAGATATTTTTAAAAATTTCTCCCATAGGATTAACAGATTTCTGAGCACTTTTTATGCATGAGTGAAGTATAGAGGCATTGCAAACCGCATGTATTCTTTACTGAGTAACGGGTAATCTCTCTGGTACGAAGTACCAAATCATTAGTTCGGAATATGAGTCGTTACTGCAGAACTTAGAAACAAACTTCAAACGTTACTTTCATTTCGTGATTCATGAACAGAGCCACATCTGATGCGGAAAGATGTGAATTTGTGTTCGGAAATCAGTTGTTCCCGTATTAGTGTCCCATATGGGTATTCATTTAATCGTTTTGTTACTTCAGTGGCTTTGCTTCAGTACTCGTTTATTTGCCGAAAATGCCCGTGTGAATAATTTTGGAAGGAAGATTTTGAAGTCACATGGTCAACAGCAGAACAAACTGCTTTTAGAAGAACGATTACTATGAGATCGTTTTTTCTTTCAGGGATTGTACATTTTAGCTCACAGGCTATCAAAGCCCGAGAGATAATGTGCCCGCTGGTTCTGTATGTACATAACGCGATAACTCTTGATAGAAATATCCGATTTGCTTCAATTTTTTTTCTAGGTTCATTCTGATACGGCACTTCCCTGATTAGTTTTGGTGGTTGATTGGTTAAGTATAAAAGGGAGGGAACGGGGGGCTAATCCTCCTCTTAACTTAGATAAATGGGTTTTCCATGCAGAATTATCAGATTTTCTTCAAATTTGGTATACCGGTTAATTCTGATAAGGCGCTTCCTGATTAGATTTGGAAGTTCATTGGTTAAATATAAAGGGGGGAACGTGGGGCTAATACCCACTTAATTAAGATGAATGTTTTTTTCTATCCGATTTGCTTCAAATTTGGTATACCGATTTATTTTGATAAGGCGCTTCCCTGATGACATTTGGAGGATCATTGGTTAAGTATAAAGAGGGGAAACGGGAGGGAGGTAATCCCCCCTTAATTTATTTTTCGAGGGGCATTATTCTTTGAAATAAGAGTATAATATACAATTAATGTCAATGGCATGTGAGCTCAATGCCATCAGTTTAAAGGGCATTTTTCTTTTTTATTTCTCAGATATGAAGTGTTATATGCTTTTTTCAAACATGGAGAGAATAATTGATTTTTTTTTTTTTTTTTTTGCCAAGAGGTTTTATGAATGCATTTTAAAAAAGGAAGCATGGATCCAAGCAATAAAGAGATAAGATATGTTTATCATTTAATATTTTAATTAGATTAATTTCGTATTAATTATGCATTTAATCTATTAAGATTGCTCATTATTTTACTGTAAAAAAAAAACCGAAGCTTATAACAGAATAAAATATTTATTGTAGCTGCATTTAAGGAATGATAAAGTATTTTTATGAAATATAACTTTTTAAATCATTGCTTTTTACTCATATTCACAAAAAATCTGTAAGCACTTTTGATCAGAAATTAAGAAATGGATTAGTGTCTCTTTTTCCTTTAAATTCAAAAGATTTGTTTGACGATATACTATGAAAATGTGTGTTTAGAACCAAATTTCTGGATGTGACAGTAATTGAAGGGCCATCATATAAAAGCACTTGATTATAGCTTGAACTGCGATGAACTTATCGAAAAATGAAAAAACGCTATTCGTTTCCATATCATTCGCATCACTGCCAATTTTATTAGTTTATGCATTAGTTAAGTATATGAATGTTTCAGAAAGTTTTGCAATGTCGAGCAGAGGTAAATATGTTTTGAGAACTGATTTCATGTTAGTTTCCGTTATAGACACGTTCAGTTGTCATGTTTTACTGGTTTCAGTAAGCAGTGAATATTTCTATTAATATACTCAATTACAATTTTTTCTTTAATACATACAGTAATACTTACGGAGATAGAATTGTGACAAATCCCTAAGGAATTCTGTTTCAGAGAAATTTTTCATCTTAGCAGATGCATTTCCTTGTATTATTTTTATGGAAATCAGATCTTGGAATATTTCAATTCAAGGTAAATTCCACTTTTACACAGATTTCTGTTACAGAAAGGTTTCATACAAAACTTTATTATGGGTCTATGTAACGGTAACAAATTTTTGAAAAGATCTCACATACGGTATATAATTATATTTACTGTAGTCTTATGACCATATATTTCACATGCAGTATTTTGAATGCCCAATTTTATACTTTATGAAATGTTAAATTAGTGTAAGCATCCATATAGATTTTATCTATTATTTTAAGGAACAGTTAAAACTAATTATAATAAAAAAAAAAAACAACTCAGAAAATTAGAAAATACATCGAATATATGTGTACTAGTACTTAGGATAATTTTTAATATCCGTTTTCTAAAGAGTAATGAGTAACAAATATTTTCTAATGGGTAGTGTGTTTGAAAGTAACGAATACATACGGGTGTTCATTTAGTCGGTACTTTTACAGCACTAGTGAAGTAGCCTCTTAAGTATAATTGAATCATTAGATCTCGTGAAGCATCCTCTATCATTTCTTGAATTTCCTGTGTGTTTCATGAAACATCTTTCAGCACTTTTGGAACACCCTGTGTAGTTGAATCTATATTGTATGTCCGGTGTTGCCCAGGGCCCATTATAATAACCTAAAATAAAACTCAAGTTTGTATGATTTTATATCTTTTGCAAATATTTTAAATAAATGAACCTAGTTTTGGGGGCCCCATTATCTTCTGCAGTGTCTTGTGTGTTCCCAGCAAACCTCCTTCTGAAGGAACCTGTGAACTGCATTCCCCGCAACTTAAGGCAAGTATGTATCGGAAGTGCTCTGCATGTGCCAGAGATAATCGAAAGCCAAGTTGAATGTGCCAGTTCTCGTAGTAATCAAGCAAGCCCATAGAGCCCGAAAAAATAATGCACCATTAATGTTCAAAAATGTTGGCAACTGAAGTCTTAAGATAAAATTTTATAATACAGAAAGTAGCTGAATTGTAATCTAAATTGAATGAACCAAATCCTGTTGAAATTGGGCCCTTATAACCCAAGGAAAAAATGCGCACCCAAACAGTGGAAGGTGCACCCCCCCCCCCCCCCCTCTCCCCGTAAATTTCACGAATTACTTTTAGTATTAACACAATATTTAATAAATGGATGATTTCCTTTATCTAAAGTTACCTATAAAGTAACGTCAGACTCATAGAGTGATAGCCATTTTCTAAAAACCATCAAATCATGTTCAGGATCTTCTAAAACGTATAAATCCATTGAAAACCGGAAGTCAAAATTTTTCATGAATCCAATACTTTCTTCTTGTAAAGATAGAAGAAACTAAAATTAGTTTTTTTTTTTTTTTAATTCTAGAATTTATTATAATACATATTTAAAGATTCTGTTAACTGAAATTCATTATTGCTATTACTATTTTTACAATAAATTGCATTGATACGTTCTGTGATTAATTAAGTCCAGTTATAGCTCGACCTGGCCCGAGTACGTAGAGAAAATGTAAGCTTGATTTTGGCACTCTCAGAGTCTGCTGAAAAAATTCAACACTGACTCGCACACATCTAACTGTCCGATGCCAATCTCTAAAATGGACATATTATGTTTCTGTATTGATGTTGTGAAACTAGCATCAGCTCATGCAGCATATTTGTACTTATTCTCATACCAGTCATGTCCATTGAAAATTGTTTCTATTTTATCAGCGTAGTTTATTTCCAATTTGTTGTACTGTGTTGGTCAGCCCGCTTAATATTTTTTATCAGTTCGGTTTAGACCATTATAGCAAAAATTGTCTTTATTCTGCTCACCCGGCCTGTTTAAAAAAAATTAATATAGTGTTTAGTAGTAAAATAGTGTCCCCTTTTTGAAAAATTTCCGCCCAGCGGCCCTTTTTTTCTAAAGTCAACACTAAGGGAGTAACTACATTCCTTTCTAAAGTTTTGGAGAGAAAGTTATATTAAGGATTATATTCCAATCATATTTTATTTATAATTTTACTAATAATATTAAAAAACATATTGGTTACATTGAAAAGAAAAATTTAAGAATAATAATTTACTTTAATCATTGACAAATGTTTATGTTTAATAAACAATTCTTTAACTTTGTATGTTTTAAAAGTATTTCATGAAATCTTCTGATTCTAGTCTTCAATGTGTCAGTTAGTTGAAAGATATTTATTGTGTCAGAATATTTTTTTAAAAAGGACGCTTCTTGATATAATAACATCGCTAGTTCTTCAGCACGAAAACAACAAAAAATAAATAAATAAATAAAATAAAAAAGGTTTATTGTTATTGACACACGAAAAACGCAAATAAAATTCCAACCGAAAATGCGCCACAACAAGCGACAGCGAAATAATAACAATAACTCTCTTTGGGCATTTCCCTCGATTCGCGCACGATCGCTACTTCGGTTCCATATTTTTCATTTCATCTCAAAATGCATTTCTCGCCAAACAAATCTCGCCAAAAGTGCGTGAATCGAGGGAAGATTCCAAATTCGCAGATATGACTTGGCAGACCGATTGCGTTTTAACATGCGAATCGAGTTTTAACTAATTCTGGAATTTCAGCCGTGAACTCGATGAGGTGATTGTCTGTACTGCCTTCTCCCGGTGTAATAGGATTGCACCCAGTCTTGTCTTCCCTTAAGAAAAAAAAAATATACTCAATTTCACGCCTCGTTTACCGAGAAAGAGAAATCAAAATAGATTTCAGCATTAGAGAACAGAAGTAAGATCTGTTTTTTTTTCCTTTTTTCAATAACATTACTTACAGTAACACAAGCAAAATTATTTCTAATTTGACCACGCCTTCTTACTTGTATTTTATTTTAATTATCTGCCTGTACTTAGACATGATCTCCTAGTTTTCTCCTCTAAATATTGTTAAAGTTTATTTTCCTAAAGAATTTACTAGTCTAGCATATGATTATCAACACACAATAAACATTCGAAACTTTCATAATATTTAAATTAAATACAATGCAAATTCATAGTAAAAATATACAGTGCACAAATGGATTAACTCCATCAAATGAAAATGTTCAGTATGAACAGTTAAAGTTATTGTAACTATAAAAATATTGCATCTATATAAATTTTTTTCTCGGGATATTTTGATCGAACTCGTTAATTTTCTTTTAATCAAGAGTAACTATTATCACTGTATAAATATATAGAACATTTTCAATGTTCCTTTGTTTAAAAAACGCCACTTAAAACGGAGTTAGTTGGACTGTCTTCTGAATGCCTCAAATAGTATGCCCATTGCATAAAAAAAAGAAAAAAAAAAAGACAAGGGCTTTGACCCGGGATTTCAATGGAACAGTGGAACAATCAAGCAGGTGTGTGGATCCCGGGAGTTACAGAATATAGGTGAAAAAATCATATATATTATTTCTGATTTTAACATACTTTTCTCTCTGCACATACTAAAGACACAGCAACGAGTGAGGTATTTTTTGAAAAGTTCTGCAAGCAGCTTTTGACGCAGTATATACGGCGTAAGTATGCATAAGTATATACATAAGTATCTACTTATGTATCTTTCAAATACGTTGCTTGATCAAAAAAAAAAAAAAAAAAACAGTTAATCAAAAATCACTGAAAAGACGTTCATCTCGGATATTACTGCGAAACAACCTCGCATAGGTTAATTTTTTTTTTTTTTTTTTCTGATTTGATAACTCGAATAGATTTTTTGCATTTAATATTTTTTTTTAGAATGCCTTTTTAACAATACCGAAAATCATATTTATATAAAAAATAGCAATAATGCGTTCAAATAAAGTTTTTGAAACATAGTAAAAGCGGTTTTTCATATTGGCCTCGCGTCAGAAGTTAACAGCCGAAGAAATCACCAAAGATTGCTATTTACAACCAGCCTTTTTGATTATGTTCACTTCAGTCGCTTAAGCGCGAAATTCGATTACATGTCTTAAATTTGTGTTCTAATTATATTTTATTGTTTCATTTATTGGTTCATGTATGTTTTGATTTCGTTATGGAATATAAGCTGGAAACAAATGATGAACTATTTATATTAATTTAAGTGCAAACGGATTTATCTTTCGTAATCGTTTGCACGCGATAAAGACATATTTGAAAACAAATTCATGCTTGAAAATTATTTTTAAACAAGTAAAAATTAAATTTAAAAAATCAAAAAAACCCGATTGCGTAAAAAGCGAACTAATTAATTATTTCTCATCAATGTGAAACAATTTTTTGTATTACTTGACTATTTTTTTATTTACTTGTATTGATGTCTTTTAAGTTGTGTTTCATTGTTAGTTCCTATCTATAAACACTGTTTTGATGAGGCCTATAGATGTCCTCTATGAAGGTTAGAGTAGCAGTAAAGCTAGAGATCCTACCTACGCAATTTCCAAGTTGTGTAATATTTAAACGGATCTTCTGACTGTAAAATAGTCAGTGAAACATCGTCTTCATTTTGAAAGACCTAGCCAATGATAGGCCACTCAATAGGGAGCGTAAAATTTTTTTTCCGTCTCTACCGCCATTTTGTATTTTACGGCCGCCATTTTGAATTTATAAAAACAAAATTTAGCCTATAACCATCGGACGATTAAGACGAATCGATAGAGGCCTCATTCATTAAAATCTATCCCGCCGTTGGGATGTTTCGAGTGTATAAAGAAATCCACATACCCAGATACGCGTCAAACACATAACCCTTCTTGGCAGTCGGGTAAAAAAATGCGGAAATTACGATACAGTTTTCAAAAAAATTGCATTCGAAAGTATGTTTCTTTCCATATTCGTCGGAGTAAAAATTGAAAGTTCGCGGTATTTAATGGAACAGTTTACCTTTTCAGCATTTTTTTTTTTAAAAAAAAATATGATTCAAATGGTGAACTCACTATATGTCAATGTTCAACTGAAAGAACATTAAAAAAAAATTAACTGTATATTTAATTAAATTTTTAAAAAAGTAAAAAAAAAAATGAATTTTAAAAAATCCCTACTTTTTTTTTGATATTTTTGCCCATTTTTTTTTAAAAAGATTTTCAAATCAAGCAGGACGGTCGTTCTGCCAAGCCAAGCTGAAAAAAAAATGCTAACCTCGCCAAACAAACAAACGCCAAGAATAAAACGCAAGACACCGTAACTGCTTATTATACTGATGACAACTTCTCCATGTAAAATCAACCAAACATGCCAGCGTAAAATTTCCCATATCAAAAGAACCAATCATCGCAGAAAAATAAAACCAAAACCAGAAGGACCCAATGGAAAATATCTTCAATTTGAGACCAAATGCATCCTCATAAATTAATTATAAACAGAGATATAGATTTTTTAAAATAACGTCGAGATACTGAAAATGATCGATTTATTTTCTTCGTCACAATTTATGGTTCAATCAAGGTAGAGACTTAAATAATGGACATAAAAAAGTAAGGATTGCATTTTTGGACAGATATTTACTCAATCTACGTGCTTTTGTAAAATTCAGCTTTAAAAACACAAATTTTCTATTCTTAATTAGCGAAAAACTGTTAATTAATTTTAAAGTTTATAAATTATGCCAAACAGCGATAAACCCGCCAAATCATTTTAGAAGTCTTTTAAAATTTTTTATATTATCCTTTTGCATTGATTTCATCGAAGAAAACTATGGCCGAGATCCAGATAGATTTTTCGCTGTTAGCGAAATGAGTTTGACCAATCAGAAGTCAGAATGTTTGAGAATTTTTGCTGCTTCTGGATCCCGGCCTATGTCATAAAAGTTTTGAGTCATTTTCTTAGTGCCATGGATGAAGTGCAATGTTTACAGAAATTTAGGCTGGGATCCAGATGGATTTTTCGCTGTTAGCGAAACGAGATTCACCAATCAATAGCCTGCATTGCTGCAAACAGCGAAAAGTTCGCAAAAGTGCAAGATTCTGATTAATGAATTACGTTTCGCTAACAGCGAAAAATCTATCTAGATTGCGGCCAATTATGTTGAACACAATTTTGCATTTCCACATCCAGGAAGGGTATTGATGTCATAACAACAGTGCGTATTCGAAACTATTTAAGGCATTGATTCTGAACTCCTTTGCTATACATTTCAATATTAAAGAAGTTGTTGTTTCAATAGTTTTAGTACTTTTCTCTATTGCTCACTCTAAAACACGAATATCGAAATTTAACCAACAGCGCTCAGAAACTATAGCGCCTAGAATATATAGTGTTGAAATCGGCTAACCCTGTAATACTTAAAAAAGCGCTAAAATATTGTATCCCTTAAATGTGCAATGATACTGCTGTAATATGCAGATCGCAGCGGCATCTGCAGGATATTTTCTACAACTGCAAGAAATTGCTAGTCTATACAATGTAATAATAGTAATACGAAAATCCCACAGATGTCGCTGCGATCGACACTTGAAATTTTAGCAGTATCGTCGCACATTTAAGGGATACAAATTTTTAGAACTGTTTGGATAGCATATTTCCACACTAGGTATTCTAGGCGCTGTATCAGAAACAACACCATAACAGAGAGCCTTTATACATAAGAGTGGTGATATATGCACAGGAGACATGCTCATTTCAAGCTTTTGTCGAAAGTACGGCAATCCGCTTTCTTGAATAGAGGATATTCAATCTACGTTATGATCACATGGTCAAGGCAAGAACGTCTAGCGTAAAGAAGGGAAGGCTCCGTCTACGTAATGTAAATCCCCGCTAGCCAAGGAAACAGTTCATGGGAGAAAGCAGTAGTACACTGTTAAAAATATCGTGAAAAATTACCTCTGTTTTTAAAGGCTATCTGTATTCTGACCAATGAGAACGCTTCATAGGCGTTTATGTAGCGTTCTCATTGGTCAGAAAATAGAGAACCTGTAAGAACCGAGGTAATTTTTCACGATATTTTTAACAGTGTAGTTTCCTGTTTCCCTTCTATCAGTTAGAAATTCTTTGGGTAAATTACCGGTACCACGTGACTTTTTCAGCCTCGAACCCATATTTGGAATATCCTCCATTAGAAGATACGCGCATGGACGATCTCTATTAGACTAGGGAAATAATTCAGCATGCATTAACCTGGCGATAATGGCATGCTCGTAAAGAACTTTAACGATTTTTTTTTTATCACTTTTACCAATAAACACTTATTGGCCGTATGTCGCTACTTCGTTATAGAGACACACTTGTTCCTAATTAGATCCCGGCCTTAATGTATCAAAATACAGAGTTTGCTTTCTGTACTATTCCTGAGCTCAGTTATAGCGTCTAGAAATATAGGCCGGTATCCAGGTACAATTTTGCAAACAGTGAAAAGTTAGCAAAAATTCTGGCTTCTGATTGGTCAATCTCGTTACGATAACACAGAAAAATCTACCTAGATCACGATCACAGTGTGAAAACCGGCTATTCCAGTAATTCTTTAAAAAGTGCTAAAAATTGAATCCCATAAATATTGAAAAATACTGAATGACAAATGTCGATGGGAGCAACATTTTCTAGATCTTCTCTGAGCGAAACATTTTCTTTTGAAATAGTTATGTTGGAATTACCATATGTCGCTGTAATCGACATTCGTCGTTCAGCCCCGTTCAACATTTATGGGATACAATTTTTAGCACTTTTTTAATAAGCCGATTTTTAAACTATATCTTCTAGAAACTATAGCTCCGTTATAGCGTCTAGATTATATGTTGTAGAAATCGACTATCCCGGCAATACTTAAAAAAGCGCGAAAGTATTGAATCCCTTAAATGTACAACGATGTCGAATTCCAAACAGTCATTTGCATCGACATCTGCAGGATATTTTTTAAAGAAGAAAGAGACATGTGTAATGCACCGCTACAGCGTCTAGAATACATAATGTGGAAATTTGCTATCCAAGAACCTCTAAAAAGTGTATCCCTTAAATGTGCACTGACGCTGAAATCCAGGGAGATTATCGCAGCGACATCTGCTACATATTTTCAAATTTCAAAGTAAACATCGTATTATTACAGCGGGTTTGACGCCAAGCACACAGGTCAAATGTAAGTTAATAAAACGTTTAAAAAAAATGTTACAGCGTCTAGACCAAATTGTCTTGGAGTTTTGGGAAATATCCTGCAGATATCGCTGTGATCGACTGATTGGATTTCCACACTATATATTCTAGACGCTGTAGCGCCGCGGTAGCCTGTCCTTTTTCGTTTGCCTCGAAATAGATGACGTCATTTGAAGCTGTTCCTAAGTGTGGAGTTGATTATCTGTACACGGCAATGGACACAAAAAAAATCGGCGCACCGCTTTGTACTAATCATCGTGTAAAGATGATCCAACTCCGTGTGACTTTTAAACGTCATAAACTGGCCTATTATGTCATTGGTCACGCTAACACCCTCCCCCTTGCGTCCGCCATATATAGCTGCATCTTGCTATGGAGACTGCTAAATGGGCTGCTATCGGTCAAAATCAAGAGAGAAAAGGGCAGAAGAGGGGGAAAGAACTCGTTTTCTTTATGTAGTTTTTCACACGGGAAGATTGACATGCCTGCTCCTCTCCTTTCATAGCTTCATGGTGGTGAAATAAACAAACGCCCCTTAAATATTTGAGAAAGTCTTGACACGCGTCACAAAAACATCACACAAAGCAGGCAAAGCAAAGGAACAAAATCATTCATTCGCTCGTGGATATGAACGAGCCAATGAATGATTTTTCTTCTTTGTTTTGCCTGCTTTGTGTGATATTTTCCTGACTTGTCAAGGCTTTCTCGAATATTTAAAGGACGTTGAATAGACCGGGATCAAGATAGATTTCACGCTATTAGCGCGATGAGATTGATCAATCAAAAGCCTGCATTTTTGAAAACTTTTTTTATGTTTGCAGTAAACACTCTGGATCCCGGACATTAACTCTGGTTGGTTAAGACGATTTTGAATAAAATCAAATCAGAAAGCAAATGTTTTTAAACTTTTTTGGTTAGTTTAATCGAAATCTTCCACGTCTATTAATGAAAACTGAGTTACTGTACTTTGGACAAAAACTTGAATATGAGTACACGACTTGTGCATATGTGTCACCACTCTTACATATAAATGTACTCTGTTATGAGCATGATTCTAAGCGCAGCTGGTTAAATTTGAGTATCTGGGTATTAGATAAAGCAATAGTGGCCCACCGTGGCTGAGGATAAGACACCACGCCGCTAATCGCTTGAGAACGTAGGTGGGGGCGGGTTCAAATACCGCCGTGATCCTCACGTGATCTGATATATATGTGTTCAATAAAACAAACAAACAAACAAGCAATAGTGAAAGGTACAGTTGCCATGGAAACAACGACTTCTTTAATTCGTATAGAAAATTAATGAATAGTTGTAAATAATTTAAGTTTAAAATGTAGGCAAATGCTCTGAAAATATCAATGGCTCCCATATAGTATTTTACAAAGTAATTTAAGATATTCACATGATGTATAAGTTGATGCAACTCTTACCTAATGAAAATTCTGCAACAAGACTTACGTAGGCAGATCTTTTCAATGATTAATTCAGAATTCTAAGAACAAAACGAAGTTCTTAAGCGCCCTTCCTCACCCCTCCCCCCACTCAAAAAAAGAAATACGATAGAAAGGTATAAGTATTTGGATAATTTCAGTATTTCTGTGATCTTTGGTCAGAGTTTAGAAAAGGTGTCTGGGTATTAAAAAAACATATAACAAATTTGACGAATGATAAGACTATAGATTTCAAGCAATTTTTAACTGCAAAAAAAATTTATTCTAATGTTTATGCGGCTTTAATAATAGACTATTAAATATAATCAATTTACGGGAATTTTTGTACGAAATTATATTCTCACATTTATGCAAATAGGTATGGATAAACAGACTTGAGTAAAATTACATATTTATTCTTTCTTCTCTATAACACGATCTAAATGAAGATGAAGTTATATGTACAGTTTATATCTTTAAATTTTTAGATTTTTTTTTATCAAAAATGTTTCATCATCATGTCTAGAATTGCTAGATTTACTTCTTTAGGCAGATCTTCGATTCTTTGGATGCCTGCGGGGCTTCATTCTCGGATTTTCCGTAGCTATTTGTAAAGATAAATTTATTTTGCAAAACCGTCAGCAAAAAAAAGTTAGAACAAACAATTAACTGACAGACTAACTGTAAATATATATTTTATTTTGACTCTATTTGATTTTTACTAAATTTTCATCCTTCATAGAAAATTTTAAGGCGATATAAATTGAGAAAGACTGATACTTTGAAAGAAGAAATTGACTTTCCTTACTTTTAAATTATTAATTACTCTAAAAAATGAATGATAGGTAAACAAAGTGTATACTATTGTGTTTGTTCCCTACTTATAAAGGCTATACCAGGACTAATTTTAGCGAGTAGAATTATTTCAATTATATATAATCTGTTTAAAAAAAAGAACTGATATCTACTAAAAAACAACTTTTCAAAAGTAAAAAAAAAAGCCAAGCAAAAAAAAAAAAAAAAAAAAAAAAAAAAAAAAAAAAAAAAAAAAGAAAAGAAAAGAAAAAAGGGGAAAGTTGTGGCTAAAAAATAGTGTGATATCAAATTTCCAAGCTAATATTATGGTACTTATTTAACATTTTTTATTAAAAATTTACCATATGTAAGTCGAGTACCTAAGTATGCGTTGATAGAAAGCCTTTTCTCCTTTACTAAATACATCATAAGTGTTTCTGAAAATTAATTTTTTTTAATTATGCATGATGGGCTTGGCGGCCATCTTTCCATATTTTACACAAATTTCTAAGCAGACAAGCTCGTAATATGTTTGCATTATTAAGAATTTTGAACTTCTAGTTTTGGCTACAGACAGATAAATTAAGAAAGTCTTTTATTTTGAAGAAAAAAAACAAATTGATTTTTACTGCTTTAACTAATTAATTAACCCCCTCCGAAAAAAGAGAATCATAAGATAAAACCTGAAGTTACTTCAACTTTATTTTAAGACACAAATTTCTAGGCACTCATTTCCATAAATTAAAAGCATAAAATGTTTGCTTTAGCAACAATTTCGAATTTCCGATCTTAACAATGTACTTGTGTGCTTAGAAAATTGTGTAAAATATGGAAAGATGGCCGCCAAGCCCATCATGCATAATTAAAAAAAATTAATTTTCAGAAACACTTATGATGTATTTAGTAAAGGAGAAAAGGCTTTCTATCAACGCATACTTAGGTACTCGACTTACATATGGTAAATTTTTAATAAAAAATGTTAAATAAGTACCATAATATTAGCTTGGAAATTTGATATCACACTATTTTTTAGCCACAACTTTCCCCTTTTTTCTTTTCTTTTCTTTTTTTTTTTTTTTTTTTTTTTTTGCTTGGCTTTTTTTTTACTTTTGAAAAGTTGTTTTTTAGTAGATATCTATTACAGAAGACTGTGCATGGATTTTTAGATACATCTAATATTAAATTTAATATAATTTTTGACTGATATATATAGTGTACAAAGATGAAATCTAACACATCTTCTTCATATACTTTTATTTTAAAAACTAGTATGTTGTAACCATCACAAAACTTATATAAATCACGTCAATTAAATCATTTAAATAGTACAAGAAATTACATCAATTTAGCACAAATACATATCAAAGTATATCTGAATTTGAAGTTGGATGAAAATTCGTGCATTACTTCCTGAGATAGGGCAATAAAGAAAGGGCAGCTGTTGGTTGAATTACTGTTGGTTCAGCAAGAAAACCTGTCCGTTCTTTATGACTCCTACCTGTACGCATGAGCTAGGGAAATTTGATTGGTCTACGTTTAACACGTCTCTGGTATGATTGGCCTACGTCGCCAAGATTATTACTGCAATGATCTTTAGGGCAAAAATATAGTTGGTAGATTGGTTGACGAAAGTGTTTGTTTGTAAACATGCCCTTTCCTTATAGCGGAAATTCTGAAAAGTGCAGCATAGCAGCGCCACCTGTAGAGCGATTTGCACCAAAATATAAAGAGCCCTAATTCATATCCAGGTATACCCGAATCTGAAATTTGTTGAAAATCCAAGCATTAGTTCTTGAGATAGAGTTATTGCGGAAATCGCAAAAAATGCAGCTTAGCAGCGCCACCTGTTGAGCGATTTACACCAAAATGTATAAATCGTCAATTCATGCCGAGGACTAAAGGTGCGTTTTCACTGGTCTACCTAAGGTCTAACTTAGCTAACTTTTTACCTAAGCACAAGATTTTAGGTCGTTAGAACGTGATTTTGAAGGAATGCTCTCTGTTCAATCCTAAGCACGGCTAACCTAAGCTCAGCCAATTAGAAAAGAGATTTTCGCTAAATATGGCGGTGGTTTAATATGGTATTAAAAATAATATTTATATTTCACATCGGTGTTTTTATTTAGAATTACTCTTGTTTTTGCATCAAACAAGAATCTATGGTCTGTGATTCGAGAAATATGGTACGTTTTATTAAATTGTGTTGGATATACCATCTTTTATTAATGTGTTTTCGTTTAACAAATAGTAATCGGTAAGGATTGTTGAAATGTTGCACCTTTGTAGAAGGATACATATCTATCTGTCTTTGGTAATTATTCAGATGCATTTTATTAAAATTAAAATACTAATTATATAGTTCGTTTATGGATTTTATTTCGGGTAATAATGAAGATATAATACGCTGTTCTCAAAATTTTATTGAAAGTTAACAGTACAAAGAATAAAAGTATTTTTTTATATGAATATTTGTTTCTTAAATTTAATTACATGCTTCATTAATTATAATTGGTTATTTGATAGACTATTTCTAATCAATTTCGAATTAAATATCTCTTTGCTCACTTAAAAGAATTGTGTTAAGAATTATTTGTTACTGTAGCTCATATCGGTTTTTAAATGGAAAATTAGTTAAAGGCAAGCTCCAATTCAGTTTTGTTAATAGTACTTGATTATGCATATTTATGCAAGGATGTAGAAAAGCTTATAAACTTTAAAATGAATAAGCCTCTGTATTTTGTATTCTCCTATTCTCTTTTAAGAAAGAAAGATTCAATTGCAAATGAGTTTGCTCTTTACCCATTTACTGAGATTTACTTGTGAACATTGTCATACAAAAAAAACTCTGACTGTTCTACTTTTTATTTTATTTTTAATGCATTTCCCCCACAGATGTGCCATCTTACTTCTTGTTCTTGGATTCATGCTGAAAATTCTATGAAGGATTATAACTTTGTATGAGATTTTAAATCAATTGAAATCATGTATAGCTTTTTTTTGTCTGGGTATTTCTAAGAATTTGTATGCATTTTCATGTGTGGTTTGTTGCTAATTGAGCAATGTTTTCGTAGTAGGCATGGTATGATAGGCATTTAAGTTTTATTCCACTAGAGTTTACCCATAAATCCTGTAACTTTGATCAGAATTAATGCTCCCTTAACTTTGTATTGAAATTGTTTGATATTCTCCAAGTGTGCTAATGAATCTGAAAGTTATACGATTGAATTTGTAATTATACACTTTGATTGGTCAATTAGAAAGTAGCTTAAAATTATAAACAAGGGTTGTTAAATTTTGATTCTTCGATTGCTTTGTAGTGTTGAAAAATTTAAATGTGAAGCCTTTGTTTATCTTTAGGAAAATTTTAAAACTTAGATTGAAAGCAGGGATTTTTAAAGCATGTTATTTGCAAAAAAAAAAAAAAAAAAAAAACCTAAATAAAAATACTGTCACATTGTATAAGGTATCTAAATAAACTGGTATGTTTCAAATAATATTGAAAAAAATTAATGGAGGTAAGGTAATCTTTCATAAATTAAAATTATGTTGACAAACATTTTTATAATTAGAGGTATGTTTTATAAGTTTAATCTTTTGCAGAAAGATTTTAAAGTCCACCATGAACAATTTTAAAATGTGCAGGTAGGATAATCGGTACAGATGTCATATTCGTCCCATATTGGCGCAATTTTTTCTGACGCCAATGCCAAAGTGTCGTTATTTTGCTTGATGTGGTAACCCGGATTATGTTGTTTATGCTGTTGATGTTTTCGCCAAATTGGCAACCGAAAAAAATCGCGCTAATATGGGGCGAATATGACATCTGTACCGGACAATCAACTTTTAAAGGATTAATATAACTGTTTTTGTATTTAAATGTAGTTTAAAGTCTCATGACAGTTGATGGAATTTAGGCCTAATCTAAGTGAAAGCATGTGTAATTTTATACTAAATCATTGCTTAGGATAAAATTCTTTTATGAGGTTTTCGTTAATGTTACACCCTATACTATTTTAACAAATACATATATAGTCAGCTGTTTTCAGTTTCCCATGTCTGATTTTGAGTAGTACTTTAACAAAAAATCAACATTTAACGTTTGAATCAAATATTTGTTTTATTACATTTTGTCTTTCATTTTTTAAATATTATATGTATGCATGTATTACATTATTTTCTCTTTTAATTTGCTAGTTGCTTTAGCTGCTACAGTTGATAGAAATGCAACAAGGATGGTGTGAATAGATGTTAAGCAGTATTATCTGTTCATCAGCAGCATCAGTTATTGTCACTAACATTTTGACGATCGGTACAGAAAGCAGCAAAGTCAACTAATTTCTAGTAGAGTTGCAGCTTGTTGGTTCCTTACTTCTGTGTTGGCCCGTTGGAATGTGCCTGGGGGACTATTAGGTTAGAAATAATCTTTAGTCCTTTGGATGCAAACTTGCAGGCTAAAACACATTTTATATTCTGCATGGATGTGGAAGCTACGCTTCTTTTTTATTTTGCTGAAGATTACCTATATTTTGCTTTATTGCCTATCTTTATGAAAAGTAAGTCACTTTTTGCTTAAATTTTTTTTTTATGTTCTATTATGTACTGCAATGTAAGAGTAAATTCAATTTAATGTTTTCTGATTCAAAACATTAATTTTTAAGGGATTTAGTAATTATCAATTACGTAAATTAGAACAATCGCTTAGATTAAAATAAAGACTTTAATATAAAATTAGATTATTGGGTATTTTTTGGTTAGCCGCAGCGCCAGTGTTATATATACATATATGCATATGTTGTATATATACACACACATATATATATATTATGCATATATAACACTGGCACCTGGCTAACCGATTATTGTTTAAGAAAACATGCTAATATAAGCAAGCATTTAAAAAAAAAAAAAAAATTAAAGCATCTTTTTATTAGACTACTCAAATAGAACAGAATATTTATAAATAATGTGGAGGTGAAAACAAATTATAAAAGCATGTGGCATTGACAGAAATATTCTGTTTTTTTCCTTTAGATGGATACCACTTTGCACTGAATGTAAATGTTGGCTCAGAATTTGCAGACATGTATAAATGGCTGTACAATATATTAATATATCATGCATTCACTATTTTTTACTTTTGGTTGCAGATTTTTTAATTAATTTTCTTTCACTTTAGGAACCTGTTCTAAACGTAAAAATGTCCTCATTAAAAAAAAAAAAAAAAAAAAAACTGCAAGCAAAATTAAAAAAATAAAAATCGAATGTAGAAATTTACAGCTATCTGATGACAATATATATATATATATATATTGAAATGTAAATAATATTTTTTTAAAGAATCTTCCCATAGGTTTAACATTAGCTTGTGAGTGTCTTTGCATGAAAGGATGGGTTGATTTTTGACGGCCAATTATCTACACGAGGGATATAGGACCGGGGGGAGTGCCCTCCGTGGGGGGTCTTTCTAAGGGAACCTAATCCGTATTAACGCATGGAAGATCCACGGCTCTAAGAAAACCACGAAAACTCCGAACGATTAGGCCCGCGAGCGCGATTGGGATCGAACCCAGCACTTCCCGTCTAACAGCTTCGAGAGCAGAACCTCTCGGCCACTGGTGGGGCGCATGAAAGGATGGAAGCCTTAACCTATTGATTATACTGATGAATTAAAAAAACTAAGAAGAATGAAATTAAATTTTGCAACTCTTAATAATTTAAAAAGAAATGGATGGAGTGCAAAGTCTTTTTTGCATATTTTTAAGTATAAAAACTGAATTTTTTTTAAATAAGACTATATAGTCTTCTAGAAAAATTTCCTTGAATGTAGAATTAAAACATTTCTTTCATTACAGTATTTATTTTTCATACCATTTAAAATATTTTCATATTATAGTATTTTATAAAGAATAATACATATATAGATATCTAAATTATCATAACATGTTTCTTTAGATCGAAGACATCCTCTTCTTCAAAGAGGAAGTATATTATTTTTACATTAACAAAAAAAAATTCCTTTTTATAATCTAGAAGACAAGCAAATACAAAAGTACTATATTATTATGTTTTCCATTATTCACAAAACCAATGAATGAGGAAATACCTTTTAATTCCTCTTCTCCTTAGATTCATAAAATGTTTAGAATACACTCCCTCCCCTCCCTCATGAAAGAAAAAAAAAAAAAAAAAAAAAAAGCTATGCCCTGCTTCTAGCAAATTTTTCTCTTCTGATGCAGGTGAGATATTTTTCCAAGTATGAATGATACCAGTGTTGTACAGTGCTGCCATCTCTTGATTTTAGCATTATTTTGAATTTTATATACTGTAGCATGTTGTTATGTACAAACTATGTCATTGAGCTGTTTTTTCCATTTTTTTTGCAAACGCAATAGATCTTTCAGAAATGAGTGTCAAAGTGGGCGTTTTGAACCGAATTTCCATGCGAAGGGAGAAAGAGCACTCAAGAGCGGGTGAAAAATGGGTTTGCCACGTGATCGTTTTCGCTTATAACTCAATAGGTAATGGATGGATCCAAAAATGAAAAAACAGTTCTATTCCAAATCATTTCCATGGCCAGGCTTTCCAATTTTATATGTTTCCGTTAAAAAATGAATTTTTAACTATGTCAAAATGTTTTGCGCTTGTTGAGCAGAGCAGTTAAGAACAGCCTTAAACTAAAGAAAACCAAAAGCAGAAAAGATTCTAATGAAGCTATAAATAACTTCTCTAAATTTTACAGTTTATCTTTAAATAGCTTTTATAGTAAATATTGTCTCACATAATTATCAGTTCTACATTCTAGATTTAAAAATTCAGCTTGAAATATAAAGCTTGGAAAAGACTTTTTTACAGAAGGTGGAGAAGCTAAAAACAGCCTGCCAAAGCAAAAGTTCTTAACTACAGAATGACACAATCAATAAGAGTTAAAAAATTCATTTACACTTTTTTCGACTAAAAATATCAAAAAATTCATTTACACCTGTTTTGACTGAAAATATCATATGCAATATTTTGAAAATTAGTGTCAGTCAGATATATGAAAATATCAAACTTCATGATATTTTGAAAATAAATATCAGATATATATCATGTATACATCAAGATATATATCCATCGATATATATCACCGAACCCCAGGGACCTGGAGCTGGAGCACAGGGAAAACACAACCCGGAGCGCTCCGGAGCTGTGTTTTCCCTGGAGCTGGAGCTCTAAATTTTCCCCTGCCCCATGCTCCTTTAGTTTTTAATATTCCTTTAAATCTTTTTTTTTTTCAGTTTTAAAATATTTTAATTACATCGTTATTCAGTATTTTAATTATATCATTTTTTGATCTTTTTGTTTTATTAGAGATGGAAAACTTCTCACAAAAACATAGTAACACTACTTCACTTCTTCTTTCTACTTGAGCTAAGTGACAAAACTATTTGAAAACAAATATGGCCGCCTGTTGTTTACAAGTGTAGTTGTACAATTTTGGTTGTTTGAAAAGTGTGGAAGAATTTTAAGATTTTTGTGTTTAAAATTCCACCAAACTTTCTAGTTTAAATGTAAAAGCTAAAAGATGTCATATTTTCTGAACAAGCATTTCAAGTTTGATGAGAAGAAAAATGCATTTTATCAGATCTTTAATGAAGGTAAAGAAGGAAGAAAGAATTTGCGAGCAAAAAATTAAATGTGTAAATTAAAATCTGTAACTCAAAAGCGCGGAGCCGAGTTGGAGCAGTTGCCGGAGCCACAGTATTTTATCCAGGAGCAGAGCTGGAGCATCAAAAATTGTTCAGCTCCGGGTCACTGCTGAACCCAATTCAATATCTTTTTCTTGTTAAATCCACTGTTTACTTTAGTAGAATTCATTTGTATTTTTTTAAGAAGTGTGAGCTGTATTATCATTAAACTGTGAATTTGTCTTTTAATTATTAATTAACTTATTTAACTATTAATCTTTTTACACTATTTTATTTAACTTGTAAATATGTCAAGCTAGAATTATATAATAGATTTTTTACTCACTTCTTGATAGTCCAGAATTATAAAAAATATGTACACAAGTGTGCTTCTGATGATAATATTTTAAGGAACTTTATTGTAATATAAGAAATGAATTTTACGGCATTTTTGAGTTAGCCACAGGTGATAAATCACCAAACATTCTTTATAGTTACAAGTTACAACAACAACAGAGTTAATTATGCTCCAAACAACACACCAAGAAAATATGCCAACTGGCTGTGAAATAGTAACAACAAAATATTTTAAAACTCTTAATTGTAGAAAATAAAATGTAAATAAAAAATAATGAGTAATATGTATTTTTATAAATCTGCTTTTATCAATTAATAGCTTAATATTAAGTAAATTATAAGTTAAGAAAACAATTTAAAGATTCTGAATACATAGTTTTTAAAATGCTTTTTTCCCCTTTCCTGTTGTCATATCTGAAAAAAAAAATTATAGAGCAAGTGTAATTTTTTTTAATAAATTCTGCAATTCATGCTTTCTTATCAAGTGTAAATCAAACCGGTGAATTTTCAATAATTAGAGTCATGCCAAATTCATGTATTGTAACAAGTTTTTTGGACCAACATGATTTGCAGTCTTGAAATTAGACATGATTTTTATAAATATTGAATGCTTTAGGGGTGGTGGTTAAAGAAAAAAAAACTATTTTTGATACTTGTGTATTATTCGGTCCAGGTCATACTCACTGTGCCAAAAATATTACAGTAACCCCTTATTATTATATACTTTTTTTTCATTTTAAGTGCATATTATATAGTTGCCCTATTAAAGGCGATGACAGAAATATTTATATACATATAACTAGATAATATGATATAGCATACTATATATATTCATATATAGACATAATATATACATATTACTATATAATATGATATAGCATACTATATATATACATATATAGACATAATATATTATATACATATTACTATATAATATGATATAGCATACTATATATATACATACATAGACATAATATATTATATTCATTCTGGTGAGCATAATTAATCGCTCAAAATAAAACTACCATCGTTAATATCATTTATTGCTAAAAGCCATCATTTTGATGTTATGTATTTAATAGATGTATACTAAATTGCTGTTTTGTATTATTCCAGTTTGCTTTTATGTTATTTATTCTTTTTAACGATATTTTGTATTAAATTACCATTTTGAGCAACATGGACAATTCACAATGATAAACAAAACTGGCAATTGACAACCATTTTTGGAAATCTCTTTACCTGGCCCGGATAAATAAATATCCTGGCCCAAATAAACACAAGTACCCTATTTTTACTTTTATGCTTGTCCAGTAACAACGCAACAACTTTTTTCATATTTTAATTTTTAAACTAGCTGAGAGATAATAGAATGTGTTTTATTTGCATGTTATGGATGGAGAGATATTTAATAGTGTAATCCTTGTTATGCCATTTGATCCTGTTGTTTAAATTCACAACACTTTTGGGCACTTTATGTTAGCCAAGCACATCAGATAAATCGTTAAATATCGTTCCTACAGGAATTATTAATTTCTTTTGAAATATAAAATTTTCATTCATTTCATTAAAAAAAAAAAAAGAATAAATTAAATACAACAAACAGCATCGGAGTATTTCAGCATCAAGGCGTTGTTTCTAAGTCACACAAATGAAAAATAAAAGGTTCTATTGCTGAAAGGAAAAAATATTGCAAGATTTACACCCAACTAACATTGAAGTATCCTTTTTATGACCTACTGACAGAAGCAGGGAATTGCTCAAGGCAAACATTGTGACTCCTTCACAAAATTCTCCTAAATAAAAACAGAAACTCTTCACAAAATTATTTTCCATAAAAGTGACTTCAAACTATACGGAAAAAATTGTAAGGATTTAAGATGTGGGTAATTTGTAAACAAAACAAACTCACAAGAAAAGTAAACTTCAGAAAGAGGGGGAGGGCAAAAGAATTTTAAATGCCAGATTTTTGGTTACAAAAGTTTATTTTTCTCAAATCTATAATTAAAAAAAAAACGGGTACCAACACAAGAAAGAAAAACAAAAACTGCCATTGACCCCTAATGTAAAATTATAAAGTAAAATTTACATTTTTAAATATTTATTATGGTTATCTATAATTTATTTTGCCTTTTTTCTGTGAAGTTCTTTTTTTACATACAAAAAGTAGATGTGTACCTACATTGGATAATTTTAATTGTAGTAATGATATAATATGAGAAATATCCATTGTGTCTAAATATCAGTTTCATCGCCAATCAAATTATTTGCCTCTAACACAGGATATTAATACAGCCTGATTATTTTTATAGAGGGCTAATAACTTAAGAGCTTAGATGATAAAAGCAGTGTATGACATTTAAAAAAAAAAAAGGAAAAGAGTTGATCATGTGATTGAAGATAATCAATGATCCTCTACCATCTTTTAAATTACTATTTGAAAACAAAACAAAACAACAAAAAAAAAAAACAATACTCACAGAGATTTTAATTGATAAAAGAGGCATTTGACAGTAAAAACATTGTAATTATCCAATTTATTAGTTGATTTTCTGAAAGTATCACTTAACACCTTTATCAATCTAGCTCTTCAAATAATAAAATTAAATATTTACCCAGGGCAGGCACTACACATTTTGCTAACTCTTCTAATATGATAATGTACTTATAACATAATATAGGAATCAACCAACACATATTTAATTAAAATGTACTTTGAAGCAGCCTCATGTACAATAACAATTTTGGGTAAAGTATATCACTCATCACTGTATCTCTGAAGTGAAAAATTACCTCTGAGTTTTAAAATTAATCATTAAAACATTATGATTTATTAACAGTAATTTTTAAATAAAAACAATATTTTATTTATTTCAGTGTATAACTGCACTGCCACAAAATACATATGTACAGCACTGAATGAGCACAGCACTGAAATGAACATCAGAAACACATATTTAGGCTTTTAATTTGTCATAAGAAAAGCTAAAAAATAATTTTAGATGCGAGCTATATAGTATCAAAACTACTGACAGATAAAATGACCTTCTGGATTATTTCTAAATCTTTAGATTCACGAGCGTCATTATTTAAAAAATTATTGTTTGAATCCACAAGGTAATAATAAGTTTCGTTCATTTTTTATTATGCATAACAAGAGCTTGTATAGACATTGATTTGTGAGGCATTATTTTCAAGACCCTTTAGCGGCGAAAACCCGTCAAAATTTGCGATTATGCTCTATACAAAGTGTTTGCTTTTGTTTTTTATTGAACACATTCAACTTGTGTGCTTGACATCAAATATTTGCTACTAATATGACAAGAGGTATTATATTTTATCTTGTGTTGTTTATAACTGAGACAGCTGATCGATCTGTAGACTGTAGACGCTTGCGCAGTAAAAACTTGCCTTTGATTGGTTGGCGTAAGGGTTTATCTGTAACCAGTGAAAACGCTCTTAGGTTAAGGTTTTGGGTAGCTGAGGATTTTTAGGTCGTTAGAACGACCAGTGAAAACGCACCTTAACGGAATCTGAAGTGTGATGAAAATCCGTGCATTAGTTCTGCAGATTGAGCTATTGTGGAAATCGTGATAAATGCTGCATAGCAGCGCCACCTGTCGAACGATTTACACCAAAACATAAACTGCTCTAATTCATATCCAGGTATACCTGAATCTGAAGTTTGTTGAAAATCCAAGCATTAGTTCTTGAGATAGAGATATTGCGAAAAACGCAGCATAGCAGTGCCACCTGTCGAGCGATTTACACCAAAATGTATAAATCGTCAATTCGTGTTAAGGACTAACGGAATCTGAAGTTTGATGAAAAGCCGTGCATTAGTTCTGGAGATTGGGCTATTGCGGAAATCGTGAAAAATGCTGCACAGCAGCGCCAATTTTTGAGCGATTTACACCAAAAACTAATCAGCACCAATTTATATCAAGGACTAACTGATTATAAATTTTTATTAAATTCCGTGCATTAGTTCTTGAGATAGAGCTCCCACAAAATTTGTGCCACATACATATAGACAGGCAGAGTCACAGACAGACATTTTGTAAAAACATGTGTTTCGGAATCTCTGACCCCTAAAACGTGTAAATATGTCGAAAACCGGAATTCGAAAAATTTCATGAATCCAATACTTACTTCTTGTAAAGATAGAAGAAAGTAAAAAGTCTTAGAATTTTTTAAACATGAAAGTGACGAAAATGTGAACATGGAGAAAAAGTCATTTAAAATTTTGATTTGTGTGGGTAATTCGTAATTGTATTAACAAAATTTACAATATCTCGCGATATAATTGCCGTACGGGTAAAAATGAGTTGTCAAAATATTGAACAGGCATTCATTTATTATTATTATTATTTTAAATCGCTTTTTTGATCAATTTTGAGATAAACTGTCCCCTTAAAAGTAAAAAAAAAAACTGCAATAAAAGTTAAATTTAATCGTTTGCTGTTACCGCCGTCAAAATGATGTCAGCGTTACGCACGGACACGTTTGTCCTTTATAATATAGATACATATATCGTACACGTTTTAGAACTCAAATAAAACGTGTTACGAGTTCTCCCAGACGATGGTGCGAGATCAGAAAATCTTTATGAATAAAAAGGAGGAGACATGTAGTGTATTGTCTACCAGTTGCGAGTGAAGTAACTGAGGAGGTTGTCACAAGATGGCGGGTGATTTCTTACTTCGAATTAACAATTTCTCATGACCACCGAAGCAAATTTCTACCAGTAAATTTTCAATAGAAAATTGTTGGAATGTTATTCCATATGGAAGACATGAATACGAAATTCCTCAATAGGTAAACAATAAAAAAGTTAAAAGTTTTACCTTTATGTTTTGATGCATTTCAACAGAAATATATTCTTCTTAGGATGAACAAGAACATTTATTTGAAGATTAAATACACTAGAATAATATATATGCAGGACACAATACTGATCACACTTCACAATAAAACAAAACAAATGAATAAGACTATTTACAAACACAAAGAAATACTTTGAACTATGGTTTGTTGCAGTTTTTTTTAACATATTATCATTCCTTTGGAATATTATTGGATTTTTAATCCACCAGCATTTTGCTGCCAACTACTATAAGGGAAGGAGAAAACACTAACTGTTCTGAGTGTCTGTCACAGTAGATCAAATAAAAAGGACTGTCTGATGCTGCCATCTGGTGGAATGTTCTTGAAACAAAAGAGCATTTTCTAACATCTCTCCCGTTTTGTGATAGAATCTGACACCAGGTGGATAAGGTTTCTACAAAGTTCAAATTTGGCCTTTGGCGGCGGCTTCGTCATTATATCTGCTATCATTTTATTTGTTGATAGATATTTGACATCTATAACATTTTTCGTTTTTAAATCTCGTATGTAATGATACTTTGTATCAATGTGCTTAATGCGAGATTTAAATTTTTCACTTTCAACCAATTTAATTGTAGATTGGTTATCCTCAAAAATTCTAATAGGAAAATGTTGTTGTAAATTGAGATCTTTACATAATTTTAAGATCCATAGCACCTCTTGAGTTCCTTGTGACAGTGCCACATATTCAGCCTCTGCTGACGATAATGTCACACATGTTTGTTTTCGTGAGAACCAAGAAATGCAGCTATTGCCTAAGAAGATTACATTTCCTGAGGTGGATTTTCTGTCTGTAGCATCTTGTCCCCAGTCTGCATCCGAGTATGCAACTATATTAGGATATTCTTTTGAAGAAATGTGGAGATCAAGGTCTTTCGTTGTTTTTAAGTATCTTATTACCCTCTTAACAGCATTCCAGTCCTTTTGTCTTGGATTATTGCATCTTCGACTTAGTATGTGTGTAGGAGCTGTAATATCAGGTCTTGTGCATGAGGAAATATATAAAAGACTTCCTATAGCTTGTCTATAATTATCATTTGATGATAAAAGATTTTCTTCTTTATCTAAACTATAATAGTTAATTTCCATTGGGGTATAAGTTGGTTTGGCTTCTTCAAGTTGAAAATCTTTAACTAATTGATTTATTTTACTTCTTTGTGAAAGTAAATAACTTCCATCTTCTTTTCTGTAAATTTCTATACTTAAGAAGTATTTTGCTTCTCCTAGTGATGTTATGGGATAAGATTTCTTTAAATAATTTATTACTTCATTAACTTCATTTTCATCTTCTGAGCTTATCAGCATATCATCTACATACAGTATGAGATGAATTGTCTTCTTTGATTTTTCTTTTATGAACAAACATGGATGAGCTTCACTTTGTTTAAATCCACATGCCTTTAGAGTATTCTCTATTTCTTCATTTCCAGCACTTGGCGGCTTGTTTAAGACCATATATAGCCTTTTTTAATTTATAGACTTTGTCTTTATTTTCTTCATCATGAAAGCCTTCTTTTTGATGCATGTATAATTCTTCATTATCTAGTTTACCATGTAGAAAGGCTGTTTTAACATCTACTTGAAATGCTCTGGCTTTATGATAAGCTGCCCAGGTCAGAAAAGTTCTAATAGTTGTATGTTTGACGACAGGAGAGAAGGTTTCATCATAATCAGTGCCTAATTTTTGAGCGAAATCTTTGGCAAATATTCGTGCTTTGCATTTTATTTCTTCTCCATTTTCATTGTTTTGTTTTGTAAACCCATTTACAGCCAATGGTGTGCTTGCCTTTGGGTAAAGTAACAAGCTCAAATACTTCATTTTCCTTTAAAGAGTTAAATTCTTCCTTTATAGCTTGAAACCATTTCTGTTGATCTTTTACTGGTAATTGTAAAACATCTTTAAAAGTTTCAGGATCTTGATTTTTTGAACAACTGTCTTCAGTTTTGTAAGAATATCTTTCTGGTGGAATTCCTTTAGTCTCTCTGTTAGATATTCTTCTCTGGAAATTATCTCCACTTTCTTCAGTTGTTGGGCTATCTACTGATTTTTCATCCATTTTTATTTCTTCTGCAGTATTTTATATTCGGATAGCTTCACTATCATTTTCAAGATTTTCTTCTGAAAAATTGAAATGCATTAAATCTGAGATTCGCTCTTCAGGATTTTCTTTAAAGACATTTTCACAGTTCATATTTTCAAAAAACTTCACTGTTCTGCTTATCACTATTTTTCTACCGCCTATATAAATTCGGTATCCTTTGCTTCTTAAATCGTAACCAACAAAGACTCCTTCAGTGGCTTTTTCATCATATTTTTGTCTCTTCTGTTTATGAACATACACATATGCTTTGCATCCAAATACTTTAAGGTGATTCAGATTTGGCTTATGCCCATTCCACAGTTCATATGGTGTCTTTTCAGTTGATTTTGTAGGTAATCTATTTTGTAAGTAGGCTGCTGTAGCTATGGCTTCTGCCCAGAATGTTTTTGGCAATTTAGCATTTATAAGCAAGGCTTTACTCATTTCAATAAGCGAGCGATTCTTTCTTTCTGCGACTCCATTTTGGGACGGTGAATATGGCGTCGTTGTTTCATGATTTATTCCTAAGTTTTTAAGGTAGTCTTTGACAGATTCGTTGCAATATTCTGTTCCATTGTCACTACGCAAATATTTAATCTTCAATCTAAATTTATTTGTTGTTGATACAACATACTCTTTTAATTTATCAAATACTTCATCTTTAGAAGAAATAAAATATACTTGTGTATAACGAGAGTAATCATCAATAAATGTAACGAAATATCTTTTTGATCCCATACTTTTTGTTTCTGCAAGACCGCATACGTCGCTGTATATCAAATCAAGTGGTTTTTTACTTCTGTGTTGTGTTTCTTTTGGAAACGATTTTTCTGTTAGCTTAGCTTTTGTGCAACTTGAACATTCAGTATTATGATAACAATTATTCACAGTAATACCTAAAGCTAAATCATCTTTTTGAATTTTCTTGATGGATTCCAAATTTCTATGGCCCAGCCTTTGGTGCCATTTTAGAATGCAGTTAACATTTGAACAAACGGGTAATATTTCTGAAGCCCTACATACCTTTTCATTTGCAGGTATTATTTTTAATCTGTATAACCCCTCATCAGCTTTTGCATCTGCAACTAAGATGTTGCCTTTTTTAATTAAACATATATCATCTTTAAATGTTACAACAAAACCTTTCTCAGTACAAGACTGGACAGATAATAAATTACTATCCAACTCGGGAACATAAAGCACATGATCTAATGTAACTCTATTTGTTTGACCATTAAGTGTTTCAATATTAAAAGTACATTTACCCTTTCCCTTTGCAATTAATTTAGTTCCATTAGCAATTGTAATTGTATCTTTATTCAAACTTTTTAATTCTGAGAACAGTTCCAAAGAATTAGCTAAATGAACAGACGCACCTGAATCAATAACAAAAGACAAATTTTTGTTTTTATTGCCATTTTGTTGAGATTTCATAACAAAACTCGGAGAATTTGATTCTTCCATTAATTCACGATAGTTTTGAGAATCTGATAGATTTTCATTTTGACTAGCAGTAGAGGCAGAGAAATTGTTTGGTTTTCTTAAACTGTTGACGTGATCTATCTTGGGTGAAATTTGGTTTTGTTTCGTTAGTATTACCCTTTAAGTGAAAACAATCTTCACGATTGTGATTATTCTTTTTGCAAATTTTTGTTTATTCAAATGCTTTGGTTTATCCCTATTACCATTTAAAGCAATAGATTCAAATTTTGTCGAAATTTGTTTAGTTTCAACTCTTCTAAGATACTCATCAATTAATTTGTTTTGAACATATTTTAATGATAAATCTGTTTCATATTTACTTTCAATAGCAGTTATAAAGGTACTATAAGAATTTGGTAAGGAACAGAGCAAAATAGCTATTAAATTATCATCTTGTATTACTTCACCTATACTTCTTAATTTTTCTGCTAATACTAAGACAGAATTAATATGTTCCTGCATTTTTACACTTTCATTATATTTAGTGGAATGCAGCTTCCTAAGAAGATAAAGTTTATTTGTTAAATTTACTCTTTCATGAACAGATTTCAATTGATCATATGTTTCTTTAGCACTTTTAGCATGTCTGACATAAACAATTTGTGAATCTGAGATATTTAAACAAATTAATGCCCTAGCATTTCTATCATTTTTCATCCAATTATCATCATTTTCCTTTTTAGGTTCAAATACAACATCATACAGACCTTCTTTGATTAACAATTGTTCTATTTTGAACTTCCAAACTGAATAGTTGTCATCAGTTAATTTATCAACATAATGAGATTCTTTAGTACTAGACATTATGATATAATAATATTTGCTTATTTCATAGAAAATAAAACTTTTTATCTTATTAATACATCAAAACAACAATTATAAACTCAAATATAATGCTAATGATGAAATAAGAACAAAATAAAATTCTTGAGAACAATTTTTGAAGTTACTTTTGATTTCAGAAAAACTGTTCTTAAATGTTCAATTGTTTGTTTAAAACATAAATTTACATTTGCAACTTGTATAATAAAATTTCAATAAGAAATAGGCAAAATAAAATTCAAAATAATTTCTTTTCTTTTCAATACACAATACTTTTGATTTCAAAATAAGAACAATTCTTTGAATTTTCTTTTATATTCATTTGTGAAAAATATCAACATTCAGAAAAATAATTATTTCTTTGAATTTAATTATATTATATTTTCTGCTTTCATATTATTATATTTCAAATTGAGATAACTTCAGTCTCATAATCGAATGTTGGAATGTTATTCTGTATGGAAGGCATGGATACGAAATTCCTCAATAGGTAAACAATAAAAAAGTTAAAAGTTTTACCTTTATGTTTTGATGTATTTCAATAGAAAAATATTCTTCTTAGGATGAACAAAAACATTTATTTGAAGATTAAATACACTAGAATAATATATATGTTGGACACAATACTGATCACACTTCACAATAAAACAAAACAGATGAATAAGACTATTTACAAACACAAAGAAATACTTTGAACTATGGTTTGTTGCAGTTTTTTTTTTAACATATTATCATTCCTTTGGAATATTATTGAATTTTTAATCCACCAGCACTTTGCTGCCAACTGCTATAAGGGAAGGAGAAAACACTAACTGTTCTGAGTGTCTGTCACAGTAAATCAAATAAAAAGGATTGTCTGATGCTGCCATCTGGTGGAATGTTCTTGAAACAAAAGAGCATTTTCTAACAAAAATTTTGCATTATTTTAGCGGTTTCCTTCCCCCCCCCCCCCCCGGCAAAAAGTTCTTTTATAAATACGGTTAAATTGTCTATTTATATTTACTGATGGCAGTTTGTACAGGTATTATAATCTTTTTAATTGGCACTAATAAGAGATTGTCTATATTGTCACAATATGGCGGAAACAACGGGCCTGACTACCACTGAAGTAAACTTCCACCAGTAAGAAGAAATATATTTTTTAGCCATTATTAATGACTGAAATTTTGCATTAATAAAGCGTTTAAATAAGGAGAAATTTCTATTTAAATTTGATGGTGGAAGCAGGGCCGTGCGAAGCAGGGGGCGAAGGGGGCAGTTGCCCCGGGCGCGGAAATGGAGGGGGCGCCAAATTTATACTCGAAACCTTTTTTTTCCTTCTTTTTTGTAAAAGAAGTTGCATATTTACATATTGGGAATTTTTTTCATAATGAAAGTGCGTATTCAAAGTTATTGCATTGTTCTTTATCCCACTTGTTAAATTTCTCTTTTCTGAGTCTGTGCTTGTGACAAAAACATATACTCTCAAAATAGCATGGGGTATCTTTCTTGGAATATAAAAGGCTTCCAAACTGTAATACTTTAAAACTGTTAGATACATTTTTTCTACACACAATTTCCAGATCCCCTTTGCCAAAATATAAGGATAATTATTTATTATTTTATTTAGTTTTTTTTTTTTTTGAAATTTCTGAATTAAAATTAAATTTAAAGTTCCAAAATAGACGCACAATATGTATTCAATAAAATTTGTTTCTGTTTCTGCACTTGTCAATTTTCTAATAACCTGTCACAAAGCAAAGTTGTTAAGAGGGAGGGGGGGTGGGTGGGGGCGCCAAATTGAAACTTTGCCCCGGGCGCAGTTTTCTCTTCGCACGCTGCTGGGTGGAAGTTCGCACTGGCGGCAAACAACCCCAGCGAAAACGGTCACAGTTGAAGCTTCACTATTTTATGCATATGTCAGTTCCTTTTTTATTATTAGTTCCATGTGTTATGTCTATGGCCGTAGAATGCATTCGCATATTTAAAATATCTCCTCGGAAAATCAATATTTCTAACTCCCTTTTTCTCTGTACTCTTCTTAAAAGATGTTTATTCTTTTCTTAGTTCTCAAAATATTTCTAAAATCTATGCTTGATTTAATGTTTTATGTATTAAAAGCGGACGAAATGTAAGTCAGATTTTAACACTTCACATAAAATTAAGTAATCTATTTTAGAAATATTTTGAGAACTAAGAAAAAAAGGTGACATATTTTAAGAAGAGTACGCAGGAAAAAGAAGTTAAAAATCTTGATTTCCTGATAATAATAAAAATGTATGTAATTACATTGGGGGGAATTCCTGATCTGCATATAATATGCATATTTTTTTACAAATAATAAGAGAAAAAAGAATCAACTTGAAGAAAAAAGATCCAGAAAAATAATCAACGGTCAAAATTAACAAATAAAAAACACAGTTGATAGTATAAATTTGGCGCCCCCTGAATCTCTGCGCCCGGGGCGAGCGCCCCCTTCGCCCCCCCCCTTTTCTCACGGTGCTAGTTCCGACAACAGGCGGAAACCTTCTATGACTGTGGGATACAAAAGCTTGTGCCCCGACTTAACAAATGTTTGGATAACGGGGAGTGATTATGTCGAAAAATAATAAATAATCCAGGTAATAAGATGTAACTTACGTTTTCTAAATAAAAGTTTTTTTTTTAAGGAATGCGAGCCATTGTAATCTTTATTTTTCGAAATGCCTTCGTATATCATATAATCTCCTCAGTTCAGAAGTATCACATGTGATACTTCGGAACCGAGGAGAATATAAACTAAACTATTCGATTTTTTTACATTTTTACTTTACTACATAGCTAAACGTTTTTGGCTTTGGATCAAAACCAATAAAGGGCAGCACTGATGCTTATTTCCTGATAAAATAAGTGTTATTATCATCTGAGTTTGCAAAATGCATTTTAGACAGTGTGTCCAAGAAAGTAAGAAATTTTCATAATTAAATGCGTTACAATAAAACATTGCTTTTATTATAATTTTGATGTGAGGTAGGTTGGTTTATAGCAATTACATTTTAGAGATATTTGTTGAATATATACATTTTTTTTTAGATGTTGCAATGCCATTGTCCAATACAGATTACTTGATTACAATATAATTTCTTAGAAAATATGCGAGGATTAAATGGCGAAGTTTTTTCAGGAAAGTGATGTATTGAAAGTTCAAAGACATTTGGATAAAAACCAAAGTATCGTGTTATGAAATCGATTAAATGATATATTCATATTTATTATTTAAAAGAGTATAAACGGTATCTTTTTTTTTTTTTTTTTTTTTTTTTTTTTTTAAGAGAAAGAATTTGTTAATTCTTTTCCCATGATGAAATTAACAGTTTCATGGAAAATAACAAAATTCTGTTATTTTTTTGAAGTTACAAACAAGAAAATATTCTTTTTTATGTTTATTTATTGCACATGAATAAATTTAAGTTTTAAACACAGAAATCACTAGACGAACAAGAAAATACTTTACATACATTTTATTCTTTCCCCACCAGTTAAAAGTATGAACTATATTTCAACCTTTATAAATACGCTTTTAATCCTTATTAATTGTGTAAAGGGAATGATGGCCAATCCGTGTTTCATATGAATGCAAGTGATTACAGTGTTTGTGCTGACCCTTCGCGCTTTTTTGACTCTTTTTTTTACAATTCCTAATTATTAGTTCACACTCTCTCTATATTTATTTATTCTTCAATTCCTACTATTAGTTCACACTCTCCCTATATTTATTTATTTATTTATACTAGGGGGCTCTGCCCCCTACGAGCTACGCTCTTCAACCCCCGTTCAGACACCGCAGACTCTAACAGCACGATAATTTAATATAAATAAATAATTTAATATAAATAATTTAATATAAATATTCTTTTATAAATACGGTTAAATTGTCTATTTGTATTTACTGATGGCAGTTTGTACAGGTATTATAATCTTTTTAATTGGCACTAATAAGAGATTGTCTATATTGTCACAATATGGCGGAAACAACGGGCCTGACTACCACTGAAGTAAACTTCCACCAGTAAGAAGAAATATATTTTTTAGCCATTATTTATGACTGAAATTTTGCATTAATAAAGCGTTTAAATAAGGAGAAATTTCTATTTAAATTTGATGGTGGAAGTTCGCACTGGCGGCAAACAACCCCAGCGAAAACGGTCACAGTTGAAGCTTCACTATTTTATGCATATGTCAGTTCCTTTTTATTATTAGTTCCATGTGTTATGTCTATGGCCGTAGAATGCATTCGCATATTTAAAATATCTCCTCGGAAAATCAATATTTCTAACTCCCTTTTTCTCTGTACTCTTCTTAAAAGATGTTTATTCTTTTCTTAGTTCTCAAAATATTTCTAAAATCTATGCTTGATTTAATGTTTTATGTATTAAAAGCGGACGAAATGTAAGTCAGATTTTAACACTTCACATAAAATTAAGTAATCTATTTTAGAAATATTTTGAGAACTAAGAAAAAAAGGTGACATATTTTAAGAAGAGTACGCAGGAAAAAGAAGTTAAAAATATTGATTTCCTGAGGAGATATTTTAAAATATACGAATGCATCACGCGTCCATAGACGAAACATTAGCGAATGGGATTCGGAAGATGACTGTGAATCAGCCTTAAGATTCAAGTTTCAAAAGTTGAATGCTCTGCAAAAATAAGTGCAGTTAACATATAGCTAGCAGTTTATTATGAAATCTAGATTTTGAAGAAGCCCCGCCCTCTTCTGAACATTTTTTGTAAATAATTATCTAGATGTTTTTTTCAAGTTTATATATCAGTAAATATCTTTCAGTGTATGCTTTTGATATAAAACTTATTACCCTCCGACAAAGTATGTTCAAAATCTCAAATACGAGGGCATTTCGAAAAGTAAAGATACACCGTACGCCGGAGGAAAAGAAAAGTTTTGGCAAGCAAGTTGGCAACACATCTGTTAACCTTGAACCGTTAACTTTCTCCTCGCGGTCGTTCGGCATTTCAACGTTGATTCTGGTTGGAGTAGGTTGGGTTTAAAATGGTTCCACCGATTCAGAATCCCGCCAAATGCGAAGTGCGCTCCGTCATACGTGTTCTTCATGCAAGAGGTCAGCGACCGGCGGATATTCACAAAGAAATTGTTTCTGTTTATGGGAACATTATGAATCGACAAAATGTAACGAAATGGTGTCATTTCTCTGAAGGTAGGACCGATGTTCATGACGAACAAAGAACAGGTCGGCCATCTGTGATCTTTGATGTCCTTCTTCAGAGAACGGAGGAAGCAATTCGTGCGAATAGACGTCTCCTGTTACCTGAAGTCACATCTTGGAAGAAAATCATTCCACGACGATGATGAGATCAAATATGAAGTTGAAATGTGGTTCCAACCAGGGCCGTGCGAAGAGAAAACTGCGCCCGGGGCGAAGTTCCAATTTGGGGCCTCCGCCCCCCCCCCCCCATCCCCATCCGTCTCTTTGTGACAGATATCACAAACTTGATAAATAGCTGAAATAAAAATAAATTCTGTTGAATAAATATTTCGTGTGTATTTTGGAATTTTAAAAGGGTTTAATTTTAATTTAGAAATTTCGAAAAACTAAAGAACATAAGAGGAGATGTTTTGCCACAGTTTTTTTCTAACCATTTTCATTTGTTGTTAGTATTTGAGTAGGAGAAAATGGGAAAATTCGCAAGATAAAAATCGCTACGAAGCAGGTAGGGCACGAACGCCCCCTTTAACAAATAAGTACTGAAAAATAAAGAAAAAAACCGAGTAGAACATAATATAAACGATGAAAATAAATTATAATTTCTGTACTATAATTAAGGAAGATGATGAATGCAATGTTTTAATTAACATAAAATAAAAATATATAATATCGGGCCGATACATTTACTACCATTTTATTTTTCTGGCTTTTAGGGTAGCGAAATCGACTGTTATTTTTTTTTATACCTAAAGATTACGTAATACTGAATTCGATAGAAAGTAAATCAAAACATTTCTGCTGATGCGGTGGTTACGGAACGCTTAGAAAAATTCTGTATGCTGTCTCCGTGTTTTTGTAATTCCCTGTTAAGTCAAAATTATGGAGCAGTTGACGGATTTCTAAATGATCGATTTTATAAAAGTTTTCATCCGATGTTGCGAATGATTATTTTGCGCTTATCAATTCAAGTTCATTTACATCAGCTATTTATTTGCAAGATCCATGCAATATTTACTTAACCCCTTCGGGACGGGAGCATCTTACGAAATTTTTAATCTTTTGTTACCGTTTTTTAAAAACAGAAATTTGCGTCTTCTTGAATAGAGAAAATGCGCTGATTCAATAAGGCAAATTTTACAGTAAAATTTTACTGGTGAGGAAAAACAAGGATTCTGAGCGCTTCATACGGCACGTATACGTGTCGCTCGTCCCCAAGGGGTTAATAGATTTTCGTTAACAGATTTTAGATTCGCACCAGTCAGAAACTCAAAATCTTGTGATACATTTCGCAGTTTTGTGAATCTTCCAATTCAGCTGCTCGATTATGGTGTCGATAGCCTCTATCTATGTAACACGAAATCCTTCACTTTAATTTAAATTGTCACTTACATCAGGAGCTTCGTAGTCACCCTTGAACTCTTAAGAGTAGTTCAGAGCATGGAACTGTGGATAAAGAGAAATTGACATATCTTAAAAGCGGCGAAACTTTAACTCTAACCGGTTCCGCAGGGCCAGATTACAATCGGGGATCTTCCACCAGTAAATTTTATTAGAAACTTCCTCCTTTTTTAAAAGCCTTTTCATACAGAATCTCTATCATAATTAACGCAAAATTATTGATTCGATTTTTCTGGTGGAAGTTTGTCCCCCCCCTCCCCCCACGATAGCCAGACTCCGTGGTTCCGCCATATTTTGACTACATAAACAATCCTCCAGTCAATGTCAGTGAATTTGGTTACCGCTAGGGCAAATTTCCCCATGTAAATTTGAATAAGAATTTTCGCCTTATTCATGCAGAATTTCTGTGCTAAATAAGGCAAACATTTCTATTTGTGGAAGTTGAATTCTGCGTTAATCAGGCTCTGTTCCGATGTAAAAAAAACAACAACCATCATCTTGTGACTACCTCGTCCGTTATTCACTACACTTTTTGTCTCCAGTTAATTCCTGTTAAATAGCTCCATTCTTCAGAGGTATCAAACTCATTTGGGGTTGCAGGCCGTTTTAAATATTATTGTACCTCATGTGCAGCAGAGCAGAAAAAAAAATCGGGAGTGAGGGGAATCTTTAAAACAAAACTTCATATATAAACAAACAACAAACAAAAGTAAAAAAAAAAAAAAAAAATTATATAACTTTATTTTAAGGTTAATGTTAAACTGAAATCTGTCAGAAAAAATCGAATTTTGCTTTTTCTTTTCAAGATTTCCGGATCAGAAGAGTAATGTTACTCAAATATACTCCAATAATTAACATATGGGTATAATAATTTCCATAAAGCAGGGGTATGATAACAGTTGTAAATTTTCAAGTGGATGAAAAAGTCCGGGCCAGGATTCGAATCAGGGAAATCTTGGCTGAAGCCGCCAATGGTCTATCAGCTGAGCCATTTCGAACAAATCTGGAGGACTAATTCACCCAACTGACCTTAAACGAACACAGCATCTGGTCTGATAACTTAATCAGCTTCCTGAATCCATGCTTCGAATCCTAGATCGGGCTTTTTCACCCACTTGGAAATTTACAATTGTTATGATTTATTTATCAACTGAATATTTGTGTTAAAAATTAATCTTTTATAGAGTTATGATAATTTTATAAAAGAATGTAATGATTATTTTATGAACAAATTAAAATATGATTAGAAAAATGTTTTAACAACCAGTTTACCCGTACCGGTTGAGTCCCACCACCGAGTTAGGGAAATGTAATAACACTGAATTGAGTAGAATGAATAACAAAATAATAATAATAATAATAAATACTTCGTAGTATACTTCATAGCTAAACTTGATACAGCTAAACTACATAGCTACATTTGGTAACTATAAGCTGCCAAATTTATAATAATAACTAGGAGTCTCTGCCCCCTGCAAGCTACGCTCGCCAACCCCCGTTCAGACATCGCAGAATCTGAAAATCTAAAAATCTAATGGGTTTGAAAAATATTAGAGAAGATTAAATTATACTGAAAAAGCTGTGCAGATCTCCCTGTAAACGGGTTTCCATTCAATTCCCTTTGATTGCAAAAATATAACGGAGAATCAGTTGCTGTTAAGACATCCAATGGTTGTTTTCGTTTTTGATTAAAGAGGATCAGTTAAACATTTGAAAAGAAGCTAAAATAAAATGAATTAAGCATTCAGAGTCTTTGTCAACCGATATTTTAAAACAATCTCTATAACAATAGCCTAAATCATGTGACTATCATCAACAGTTCCAGGCGGACCACTTTGCTTTTTATACTCTAGGTGCCATTTTGATACTTTAATGTTATCCAGGCACAGGTGATAAGTCGCCAAATATTATTCTATCCCCATCATTTCACCTATAGTATAATAGTTCAAGTCATCAAATGCCATAAACAAATACGATCTGACCCCTTCGCCTTTCATATGAAAGTTTGGAACAAATGTCATATATTGGCGCGATTTTTTTCCAACGCCGATTTGGGGAACGCATCAACAGCATAAACAACAACATCCGGCTTACCATATCAAGCAAAATAACGATACTTTGGCGCCAGTTAAGTACCCGTTGCGTATATGACATTGGCGTCAGAAAAAAATCGCGCCAATATGGGGCCGTATATGACATCTGTGCCGAAAGAAAAAAAAGCCGGGTGCAAATCTCGCCAATATCTTTTTTTCAACTCGCCAGTTAGCATTTTTTTTTTTATTGTTCGAGTGGTAAATTAAAACATTGATTTGAAGTTGAAATTAAATGTCATGGTTTGTTACATAATTTAATATTTCGCCAGATGTCATATACGCACCGCATGTTTGGCATGATTTTTTTTTAACCATTTGGAAAAATGGTTATTGTTCTCGTCAGGATGGGAAATTAAAAGCATATCTGGAGGTTTTCATTGGTTTAATCCGCATTTTATTCGTTTTATGATTAGTCTATACAGTAATCTGTATTTCCCTTTAATTTCAACCTTCTGTTGCCACTATGACAAAAAAGTAATAAAAACTACAAAAAAAAAAAAAAAAAATAACTCAGAAACAAATTGAGATACAGCTTTCAAACAAATTGCATTTAAAAGTACATTTTTTTCTCTATCCGACGGTGTAAAAAGAAATAATGTCGGATGTTTAGAGGTTTAAGAATGAAATTTCATTTAAAATGGGCCGTCAGATTTCTTGGAAATTTGACGATGGAAAAGCCTTTTCCCGAACAGCCAATGAAATGCTTGGATATTTACGTAAGTTTCAGGTGGTTAATATTTAAGTTTCATGAAATCTAACGGGTCGCAGGCGATATTTTTGGCTTGCAATTTTTACGTGTAATAACACTATTAATGTTTAATTCATGGCGTACGTAATGTATGATCAACGCCGTGCGATTTTTTATGTCTTAAATTTTAGTCTTCAAAAAAATCGTTTTCCAAATGGTCGTTGTAATTTGATAAATTGCTATTTTTATTTATTTTTATTTTTTTATTTTTTGTTACGAAAATTTGGCGAAAGCCTCGTTTTCGAATACCAGTTACATATGTATTTTTGGTACTACTTAGTTATCCCGTCGACAAAAAATCTATCGCGAACTATAAGATTAAATGTCAATAATGCTTAACCGTAAATGTCACATTCACTTGACTTTTAGCAAGTTACACGTGTTTACGTCATCAAGTGATTTTTATTTTGACGTTTTATTTTTATATTTATTAATGTTATACTAATTTATTTGTTCTTTCGTTATTTAAAATAAAAATTTTGTCAATCTGTACAATTTGGCGAGTGGCTTGGCGATTTATATAATTTGCGAAATTGGGTGACGGAATAACTACTACATTGTACCGTATTTTTTAATTATTTTCTATTATTTTCAAAAGGAAATAGCAAAAAAATAATTAATTACTATAGAACAAAATAATTTATATAAATTTAAAAAAGAAATAAAAGTAAATATACATTTATTATTAAATAAACAACAACAGCCGGGTTACCATGTCTATCAAAATAATGCCATTTGTGCGCCAATTAGGTACCCCGGTGCGTATATGACATCTGTGTCTAATATTTTTCTTTTCGTTTTGTTTAAAAAAAAATAAAAGAAGTGAAAGCCATCAATTTAAATGTTTCATTTTTAAATGAAAGTTTTGTATTTAATAAAATGATAACGAAATCCAAAAAAAGCATTGTTCTTAGCATAGATTTAAAGGAGGCCCAACTGTCGCCAAATTAATTTAAAATAGTAACCTTTTCTGAATTATGAAAGAAAAATTTCTGTTATAATTAAAATTTGAGTTGCCATCATTAGAAAAAATGTATTTAAAATTAGAAAAAAATTAATATTTCGAAAAGTAATTCGATTTTAAAAATTCTAATAACAGTTTTGAGATCTGTGGATCAACACGGATTTTTGGTGTTAATTTCATCGCAAAGTATTCCATATTTTAGGTGAAATCGCCGTGAAACAAAATCAGTTGTTTAATCGGTCGATTCAAAGAATCGATACATTTCAGGCGTTTCATATATTCGTTTCATAAATTCGTTTCATTAGGATTTTATATATATAGGGTAGATGTAAAGGAATCTGTTTTTACATTTTAACTCTTCGAAAATATCTCGCGTCCTCTTCAGCATATAATGCACCCCCAGTGGTCACACCCCACAGTTTGAGAATCATAGTCTTATTTTATTGTAATTTTATTTGTTGTTCGTAAAAAATATTAAGAAGACTCAGATTAGTCATTAATTTATTTATGAAAATTGAAATAATATGTTATTTTGAAAACATGTATTCATTTTTCTTTTTCCTTGATCATTGATTTGATGTTAACCAATACAATTTTTGAAGAGGACAAAACTTATTTTTGTTTAAAAAAAATTGCGGCATGAATTATCTTTTTGAAAACGAAATGCCCTAAAATTGTTTCGTGGTATTATGAAGAAGAAAAAAAGAAAGGACAGTGTGAGTTATAAAACCATATTCTATAAACAGCATTATAAACAGCATTCAATTTATAATAAATTCGATTAAATTTTTTTAATATTATACACATGACAGTGTTGAAACTTAAAATCATCTGCAGTTTTAGATTTTATCCATTTTATTCCACAACAGTAAGAGATATCGGCTAAATTTCGACCCATTACAAAAATCGTCAGTATATGAACAGAAGTAGAAAACAAATCTGTTAAGGGACCATGCGTCCATACGGGTGTTAACGTTTTATTATTATTATTCTACAAAACTATATACCGGGTGTCCTAAAAAGGACTGACTGATTTTAAAATTCAATAACTTGCAAACGGTGACAGATATTTAAAAAATTCTTGCAGGAGGTTTATGCATGAGGTCAAAAGTTTTTTTACAGTGATTTTCGATTTTAGTTCGAATTACAAACAATAGATGGCGCTGCGATCAATAGACGCTAAATTCAGGCTCGATTTTTGGTCCTTCGGGACCCACTTAATATACATTTCCATCTCCTTTTTCCGCATAGAAGAAGAGATCGAGCAAAATATTGAGCCTGTTTTTATAGTCTATTGCTTACAGCGCCATCTATTGTTTGTAATTAGAACTAAAATAAAAAATCACTGTAAAAAAAACTTTTGACCTTATGCATAACGCTCCTGCAAGAATTTTTTAAATATCTGTCACCGTTTGCAAGTTATTGAATTTTAAAATCAGTCAGTCCTTTTTAGGACACCCGGTATATATATATATATATGGGTATTTCAAAATGTGCTTTAAAAAATTCAAAGTAAAATTACATTTATGTATCAATAAATTCCCTCAAAAAGTATTCTTTTAAAATATGTATTATAAGATACAAAACGTGGAAAATGCTAAATTTTTTCAACTTTTTACATTTTTGAGTAAATTTAGATAAATAAATAGTAGATTTACCAAAATGAAAAAATTATATTTTCAATAATTTATTTTATTTCTTAACAAAAAAGGGAAAAAAGAAAATGCCTCCCATAATTAGGTAAAATTCATTATTATTGGTGGGTGGGAGAGCGCACGAGTTTCGTGGATGGTGTAAAGGGGGGGGGGGCGCAGAGTGCAAAAGTTTGAGAAACACTGCAATAAGATGTTACAAAAGTACATTATAAAACGATCAAATTTAAAGAACTTAATGACAAGTAAATATGAACTTACTAATATAATCCAAGGAAAAATGTAGATCCAATAAAAAAATTTACTTATAAGTGAAGTAGAATTTTCTACTAAAAAAGGGACTTACAAAAACCTAAAACAAGTTTAAAAATGGAAAAAATCCTTTCCTTTGTCAGAAATTTCTTTTTGGAGTTAGGGTAGGAGACGATGCAATAACTTTGAAAATAAAAATGTATGTAATTACATTGGGGGGAATTCTTGATCTGCGTATAATATGCATATTTTTTTACAAATAAAAAGAGAAAAAAGAATCAACTTGAAGAAAAAAGATCCAGAAAATAATCAACGGTCAAAATTAACAAATAAAAAACACAGTTGATAGTATAAATTTGGCGCCCCCTGAATCTCTGCGCCCGGGGCGCCCCCTTCGCCCTCCCCCCTTTCGCACGGTGCGAAAGGGGCCGACAACAGGCGGAAACCTTCTATGACTGTGGGATACAAAAGTTTGTTCCCCGACTTAACAAATGTTTGGATAACGGGGGGTGATTATGTCGAAAAATAATAAATAATCCAGTTAATAAGATGTAACTTACGTTTTCTAAATAAATGTTTTTTTTAAGGAATGCGAGCCATTGTATCTTTACTTTTCGAAATGCCCTCGTATATCATATAATCTCCTCAGTTCAGAAGTATCACATGTGATACTTCGGAACCGAAAAGAATATAAACTAAACTATTCGATTTTTTTACATTTTTACTTTACTTCTACATAGCTAAACGTTTTTGGCTTTGGATCAAAACCAATAAAGGGCAGCACTGATGCTTATTTCCTGATAAAATAAGTGTTATTATCATCTGAGTTTGCAAAATGCATTCCAGACAGTGTGTCCAAGAAAGTAAGAAAATTTCATAATTAAATGCGTTACAATAAAACATTGCTTTTTTTATAATTGTGATGTGAAGTTGGTTGGTTTATAGCAATTACATTTTAGAGATATTTGTTGAATATATACATTTTTTTAGACGTTGCAATGCCATTGTCCAATACAGATTACTTGATTACAATATAATTTCTTAGAAAATATGCGAGGATTAAATGGCGAAGTTTTTTCAGGAAAGTGATGTATTGAAAGTTTTAAGACATTTGGATAAAAACCAAAGTATCGTGTTATGAAATCGATTAAATGATATATTCATATTTATTATTTAAAAAAAGTATAAACGGTATCCTTTTTTTTTTTTTTTTTTTTTTTTTTTTTTTGATTTAGAGAAAGAATTTGTTAATTCTTTTCCCATGATGAAATTAACAGTTTCATGGAAAATAACAAAATTCTGTTATTTTTTGAAGTTACAAACAAGAAAATATTCTTTTTTATGTTTATTTATTGCACATGAATAAATTTAAGTTTTAAACACAGAAATCACTAGACGAACAAGAAAATACTTTACATACATTTTAATCTTTCCCCACCAGTTAAAAGTATGAACTATATTTCAACCTTTATAAATACGCTTTTAATCCCTATTAATTGTGTAAAGGGAATGATGGCCAATCCGTGTTTCATATGAATGCAAGTGATTACAGTGTTTGTGCTGACCCTTCGCGCTTTTTTGACTCTTTTTTTTTTCAATTCCTAATTATTAGTTCACACTCTCTATATTTATTTATTCTTCAATTCCTACTATTAGTTCACACTCTCCCTATATTTATTTATTTATTTATATATCTTGTTCAAATTTTCATTTGTTAATAAAATACTAATTATTCATCCTATCAAGTTGAAATAAATTTTTTTTAACTTGTACTGGATGACAATTGATGTTAATACAGTTTTTCAAATATTAATTCATTAATTAAATTTTAATTAATTAATTTTAGTTTTACATGGGAGACAAAACGGCGGCCATTGGTTATTGAAGCATTTAATGCATCTTCATATCTATAAGGGGGGTTACCATAGGGGGGACCCTGTTTTGTCGCCAAATACCGCCAAGTTTGTTGCCAACTTGGTGATATATAGCCAAATTTGGCGACCAAAATGAGTCGCCAAAAGTGTAGCCAAATTCCCATAGACTTCCATTGTAAACCTACTTGCTTATAGAAAATCAACAAATTGAGATATTTTAATGCAACAAAAACTAATATTAGCTTAAGGGATTGTATTAAATTTTTCTTTGATGACCTAAGTAGGAATTGACTTTAAAAACAAAATTTTTATACTACTTGTTTTCCTTTCAAGTTTTACAGTAAGTAATGGGATTTCGATCGCATCGGTATTGAGTATATTTGTGTATTTGAATCTTCATTAAAAAAAATTTTTATTTTAATTATTACTTATTCATCATACATATTATAGGGTAAGTCTTGTAATCGTTTTAAAAATCGAAAAAATTTTTTTTGGCGGATTTACGCTTTTCCTCTATCTCACGAACAAATTGAGATACAGACTTGAAATTTGGTCTGTACTTAGTATGTAATAATGGGAAGAAGCCTATTAGATATCAGTAACCTCGATTATCCGGAATTAATTTTTTCGGGCTCTCGAAATATTCGTTCTGATAAAAGGTATATAAAAATTTTCGAAATTGTTTATTTTAAGGAGTGAATATAAAATACAATAAAAAAAACATAAATTTTGCGTATAGAACGAAGTCGAAGATATCAACTGTTTTTATGGGTGATTATAAAATGACGATGATTAAATTACAAATAATAAATTAATGTATGTTGTTTAAAAGAATGAACAGTTAAGTTGAATCAGATTCTGATCGACAAACATGAATGATATGAGAAACATCTACTATACTAAATTTATATTACCATTTCATCTAATTTTCGCGTCCACTTACTTTGGTATATTTCAAAAACATATTAAAAAAATTACATCTAAAAAAAGTTTTAAAAATTAATCTATTCACGACAATAGTTATAATTTTATTTCTTTCACGCTTCAACTTGATCAAGTTTCAGATTTTCTTCGCATGTGAGTAAAAATCGATTACAAAATTCCATCTTTATACACAATTCCAGCAAAAAGCGGTGTCGTCATTCAAGAAACTCGTCCCCCCCCCCCCCAAAAAAAAAAAAAAAATAGGATATCTAATGATTCACATGTCTTCATTTGTCTCCAACATTAATATAGATACTTAAAATTAAATATAGTTTATAATAGCTCCATGTTTTATCAGGAATTATTCATTTATATTTTTTCCAAAATTCGGAAAATGTTATTACACACGGATTAATAAAATTCTCAATATTTTTGGTGCAGCACGTATTTTAATTAGAATTTTTTTTTTTTTTTTTTTTTTTTTTTTCAGTTTCTATGAGAAAATGCAACAAAAAGATATAGTTATCTGAGTAATCTACTATTTTCCCTTTACTTTTTACAGAAATGGAGTACTTCAGTTGTCAAAATTAGAAAAATGGCTTTAAAAACTACAAAAAAATTAATATCTCAAAAATAAATCGAGATGCAGTTCTCAAACAAATTGCATTTAAAAGTACTTTTTTTCTCCTACGCGACTCTGTAAAAATTTAAAATGGGTGATGTTTAGAAGTTTAAAAAATTGCAGAAGATATTTATCAGTATTTAACCGTACAATGATACGCCTGCTTTGTTTTACGGATAGCTTATACAACGGAACGTTATTTTTTTTTAGAGACGACATTTTAATAGCTGGCCGAAAGAAATAGCGTATCGTGAGCTAATAAAATCCCACAAGAAATGTGACTAACGGCGCAACAATCGGACAAAGGCCTGTGTTTTACAGATTTGAACTTTATACCATGACTCATACGCCTTGAATTTTGCAGACCAGAAAAAAATTCGGAACCAGTACCATTATTATCTTATAGAAAATCTCTTCTTAAAAGAAGGCGAAATTTTGTGCATTTAACGTAGATTTCTTTTTCCGTAAAAAGATACTGGTAGTTTTCCTGGAGAAATAACGCTATCCGTATGAATCATGTACACGTTCGCTGTCAAAGCTGAGGTGGTACATCTATTCACACACCCCAAGATCTTATCTGTATTTTTATGCTTTTACATTATTTTCTTTTGTTTTATTATTTAAATAATTCTTTTAATAATACATCATTAAAAATCATTTGAAACTATTTTTCCCATTGCCCGTAATGTAACAGAATACTTTTGACAGACCCAGTAAATAAACTAAACATGCTACAAACTTCATTTGAACTAGAATCGCTAAATCCTATCGCTAATCGCTAAATCTGGGCTAAACATGCAACAAGCATATTATTTGATCTCAGATGCCAATTAGTTGTATTGTAAAAGTTCTTCGCTTCCCCCTCTACGGATCATAGGCGTAGAGTTTTCAAAATTATTGGAGGGGCTCAGCCAGTGGCTTAGCTAAGGGAAGGGGGGGGGGGTATACATGTTTCCGTCTACCTTAGCAGGTAAAAATTCAAAGGGTTCCTTTTGTTGGGATCATGAAAGGTTTGCCATAATACAGGATTATGTTATATAGACAGGTTCCGTTTACACAGGCTAACCTTATATACGTACAGTAAAACATTTGTGAAAGCAATCACAAGCGACCGAAACAATATTCCGTTTCATACAGGTTTCTGGCTAATTAAGCAAAATTGTATTGCAATCTTTTGTTCTGGAGCATCAAAGGTTTTTGTTTAAGACAGGATTCTGCTATAGACAGGTTCCGTTTTGAGAAGTTTTACTCTACATATAACATAATTATGTATGTATCTATACTAATAAAAGAGAAGATCGCTTTTAGTGTAAGTCTACTGCCGATGGCTATGAAAATCTACTGCGCGCATAGGTCTGAAAATTTGTCTGAGAATAGTTCAAGGCAGGTCTTGATACCCGTAAGACTCAGATTTTTTTTTTTAAATTATCCGAGATATTAATTAAAAACTCATAAAAAAAGCAATTTTTTTTTTTTTGCAAATCGGCGGAGGCGATCTCGTGCATGACCAGAACCTGCTTTTTTCATGGAAAGGAAGGAAGAACGAAATATAGTTTTTTTGCCCGTTTTGTTTTATTGCCCATCAGCCGTGCCGTTTAAAATATGAAAAACGGATGACATATTCTTAAAGTTCCTACTTTTACATCTGAAACACCGCAAATAGTTCGAAAAAATATGGTTATTTACTCTTTGAAAAGATTTTCAAAAAGGGATTTCTCTAACGTCTTTTTCTCCTTTTCGCCAACACTTAGTCAAGGCTCAATTTTAGAGGTAACGATTCACAAAAATACGTCCGGTTTTCAAAAAGACTAATTTTACTTTTTAAAAAAAAATTCTGACCTAAGGTCACCTTTTTCTGCGCTAAAAGTAACTAAACGTCCTTTTTTTGTCACAATCTTTTTAGAGCATTTCGACGGATTGGATTTTACATCTATTACAAAAATTTCGAAATGTTTGGACGAGTAGAAGTATTTTTTTAAAAACAAAATCTGAGAAGATTTCAACAAAAAAGCAGGGTGTTTCGCTTGGCTTCGGCTCACGTTTTCACTGCTAAATAAACATATTTTTCATGAAATTTTATAGAGTGCTCAAATGCAGTTATATTTATAACATATTAAAATTTCGGACAGTTCAGATGACGAAGACTATTTTTTTCTTTGTTATGTTAAAAAACCAGAAGCGAAAACAAGAAAAAAGGGAGAAGAAAACACATTTCTTTAAAAGTCGATATGAATACCTTTTCACGAAATTTACACACGGCCTGCAAAACCGTTATATTTATAACCAATAAATATTTCAAAGAGTTCGGACAACAAGAGCTATTAGGTAGCTTTCTTTACAAAAAGCTACCTATTGCAGCCGTTCGGAGGAAAGCGATTTCAAAAAATTTTGGTATATTTTCATCGATCATGACCCCCAGACCCCGAAACCACCCTCCGTTCAAAATTGATATATATATATATATATATATATATATATATATATATCAATATATATATATATATATATATCTGACCTAGCTCACACTGTAACTCTCGTATTTATGAACCGATGTGGATGTAATTCGGTGTGTACATAGTACATACCAATGTCTCGACCGAGTTCGTTGGCCAGCTTCATCTGCCATTTTGTTTCAAAATGGCGGCCATTTAAAAATTAAAAAAAAATTTAAAATTTAAAATGTGGTACCAAAAAATTGAAAATGGAAAAATATGTTTTTCTTATGTATTTGACCTTTATACAAACACTCCGTAGCAGTTTTTGTTTCGTCTATATCTTAAAAAATGGCTGAGTTATCGCATTTTGAATTTCTAGCGAAGCTGACATTTTGAAACGTCCTGAAATTTGTCACGCGATAAAAGGCGTATTTATGAACCGATTTGGATGTAACTTCGTTTATACATAGTACAGACCAATGTCTCGACCGAGTTCGTTGGCCAGCTTCATCCGCCATTTTGTTTAAAAATGGCGGCCATTTAAAATTTTAAGAAAAATTTAAATTTGAAATGTGGTACCAAAAAATTGAAAATTGAAAAAATATTTTTTTCTTATGTCTTTGATCTCGATAAAAAGATTCGGGAGCAGTTTTTGTTTCGTCTATATCTTAAAAAATGGCTGAGTTATAGCATTTTGAATTTCTAGCATGGCTGACATTTTGAAACGCCCTGATTTTTGTCACGCGATAACAGGCGTATTTATGAACCGATTTGAATGTAACTTGGTCTGTACATAGTACATACCAATGTTTCGGCCGAGATTGTTGGCCAGCTTCATTTGCCATCTTGTTTCAAAAGGGTTGTCATTTTTAAAAGAAATGTAATTTAAAATTTAAAATAAGGTATTAAAAAATTGGAAAATGAAAAAAAATTTTTTTATGTGTTTGGCATTGATACAAAGATTCTAGAGCAGTTTTTGTTTCTGAAAATTTGTTCTTTTGTTTACATCTTAAAAAGTGGTTGAATTATAGCACTTTGAATTTCTATCATGGCTAACACTTTGAAACGATCTTGTATTTGTCTCGCGATACCACACGTATTCGCCTTCGATGGAAGAAGGCATGTGGATAGTATACATCAATATCTCGACCACGTTCGCTGGCCAGCTTCATCAGCCATCTTGTTTCAAAATGGCGGCCATTAAATTAAAAATATATATATTTAAAGTGAGGTGCAAAAAAATTAGAAATTGAAAAAGGTTTCTTTCTTAAGTATTTGACCTTGATATAAGGATTCAGGAGCATTTTTTGTTTGTCTTTATCTTAAAAAATGGCTCAGATATAGCAGTTTCAATTTCTAACGTGGGTGACATTTTGAAAAATCTGATTTTTTGCCTGCGACAGCACTCGTATGTATCAACCGATTCCGATGTGAGTGAGCATGTGCACAGCAATTACTAAGGTCTCGACCAAGTTCACTGGTTTGCCTCATCCACCATATTGTCTTAAAATGGCAGGCACTTTAAGAAATCGCCGAATTTGGCAGCGAAATATAAGTTACTTTAAATAAAAGCAGCTTGGATAAAGCTGACTAATTTTGCGAAATTTTCATTCATAATGATTTAGTATTGATAAAAATTAGTATTGAATCTCCTACATTCGGTTTCCACTTAATTGAGCTTCGTGTGTTTGTATAATATAAGTTGGCTTTTTTAAAATAAGGAATATGAAAACTACCTCTTCCTCCCGGCACTGGCCGGAAGGACTTTTTTTAAAATAATCTATGATACGACCCTGCCTGAAAAAACGGAAAATAGCTTCTTATATGAGCGCTTTTACCATTAAAAAGCAATATTTTTTATGATTTTTTTCATTTAAAAATTTAAGTTCGGACGAAATCGGATTAAATGTATAAAATCATATAAATTTGAGGTTACTTTAAGGTTATTACCACAATGCCCGGCAACGCCGGGCGGGTAAGCTAGTGTATAATAATAAGGAAAGTAGTTTGTCTGTGCGTCGCCCATTTTCTGAAGAAATCGCTACGCGCAGAGCTACAAAATTTGGTATGAAGGTACCTCTATGTATGTAGTTACGCTACGCACCTCGAAACCCGATTTTGGATTTTTTGATTACTTTTATTTCAATTCAAATTTATGCGATTTTTAGCGTTTTTTAACGGTTCGCGGTGATTTTTTTGCATTATTAAAATAAATCCGATTTCAATTTTTAGCCTATTATAGTAAATTTTGTTCTCTTTTCAAAAAAGTGTATTCGTAATTCATACAGCGATTTTTGAATTTTTCGTAAATTTTTGTATGTGATTTTTAGAATTAATTCGTGTTTTCCAGCGATTTTTTTTACTATGATGATAAATGCTACAGGTAAAATAGGTTTTTTGTAGAACAACCTGATGGCCATTCACCAAAAAATTGGGAAGACCTTCGTTTTGGCACTAGAAATGAAAATCCGGTGAGTTCCTAAAAAATAAAGTTAAACAACTTTATTTTTTGTTTTACTATGTTTTGGAAGTCACAACGGAATGGGGGATTTTTAACCCAGGGAGGGGGGAAATTCAAAAAATTTTAAGTAGGTCCAGTGGAGTATCGTATGTGTGAAAAATACATAATAAACGATACCCCACTTGACTTAATTAAAAAATGTTGAATTGTACCTTGAATTAAAATGCCTCCATTTTGCCCTCCCCCCCCCTTTCCCCACAAAAAAAAAGTACAACAACTTTATTTTGGGGGACTCATCGTATCTGCATTTTTAGTGCCAAAACGATGTTCATCCCAAACTTTTTATGAATGGCCATCAGTTGTTACTTTAAAAACGTATTTTACCTGCATAAAGTATTAGTGTCGACTTTCTATTCATAAAACCTACCGTAACTTTATAAAAAATGATCGTATCGACTCACGGATGGTGTCATTTGATACAGAATTTAAAAATGCATAATCGGAGATACCCCACTTGACCTACTTAAAAAAATTGACCGCCCCCCTATGATTACCCTTCTCTGAGGTAGATTTCCCCTCTTTCGCCAGCCCCAAAACAGGGTAAATCAGCTTTGTTTTGGGGGAAACTCATTGGATCTTTATTTCTATTTTCAAAAGAAAATTTTCCCCAAATTTTCATGAATGGCCATCAGTTTTTGCATTTTACTCAATTTTTGGTATATTTTATCTGCATTTAGAAAAAGGAATTCGGTTTTAAACTTTTATACGGTAAATTTTGTCCTCCGAAATTTTGGAATTTGATTTTAAATGCGAGTTTTTGCTCTATTTTTGACATTCGTGAAAGAATACCGGTTAAAATGTTTTAGAACACTATAGTAATTTTTTACCTTTGCGACTTTTGAATTATTATAGATTTTAATGTAATTTTCAGCAATTTTTCTCGTTCCGCAGCGACTTTTTTTTTTTTTTTTTTTTTTTTTTTACATTGGCACAAGAAATACGTTTTAAACTTTTAAACCTGATATAGTAAACTTTTCCGCCGTAAGTTTTGAACTTTTAGCGATTTTTCGCGTTCCGTGGAGGTTTTTTGTCATTCGTGAAAGAATTCCAGTTAAAATGTTTTTGTCCACTCGCTTTTTCCGTTCCGTAAGCGAGTTTTTGACACTCATAATAAGATTTCTGTTTCAAACTTTGAACCAAAATTTTCTCCTCCGCGATTTATGAAAAATTTTTAATGATTTTTAACGCGATTTTTAGCATTTTTAAGTGTTTCGCGCCCTTTTTTTTCACATTTATAAAAGAAATTCGTTTCAAGCTTATGACTATATTAATTCTTTTTCCTCTGCAATTTTTCACTTTTTATCGATTTTTAATGCAATGTTTAGCGTTCCGCTGCTATTTTTTTATTCGTAAAAGGAATTAAATTTCAAAATTTTAGCCCAACATAATAAGTTTTGTTATATTTTCAATAAAGTTTTTTCGAAATTCGTACAGCGATTTTGAATTTTTTATGCATTGCTTAGAGATTATTCGTGCTGCGCGGCGATTTTTCTACATCCGTAAAAGGAATCCTGTTTAACTCTTTTAGACCATAATAATAATTTTTGTCCTCTGCAATTTTTTACTTTTTAGCTGTTTTTAGAGTTTTTTCGAATTTCGCTACAATTTTCCCACGTTAGTGTAAGGAATCTGGTTTATAATATCTTCGAACCCAAAATAGTAAATTTTGTTCTCTTTAAGTTTATTTGGAATTCGTGCAGAGATTTTTTTAATTTTTTGCGATTTTTGATTACAATTTTTTTTAGCTTTTTCGTGTTTCGTACAGTTTTTTGACGGGCCGGGTGACGCCGGGCATTCAACTAATTAGTGTACAAATTTATAATATAAATACTGCAGTGTTGCGCAGGAAAAAGCGTACTGCC